>CATIWC010001983.1:0-474461 GCA_948472305.1 Vicia faba
TTTAAAATTATATTTTGTAAATTTTTTTTAAGATAAAAATGTATAATATTATAAAGAATAATATTTAAAAAAATTAAACAAACAGTTTCTCTTTATTAAACAACATTAATATTTTTTTTATATGAGAATTATTTTCAAGGGGTAGTACAATCATCCATGTGATAAAAGTTTAATGGAGATACAGTGATAATATACAAATGTTTTACACTATCATTCAACAAAAATATATCACTTTAATTTAAAAATTGCAATATATATAATGATATACATGATAGTCATTAGGTGTATTGTTACACTGTAAAATAATTATCAATGCAGAGTCTAAAATTCTTTAATAAGAATCACAAGAAATAAGATATTAAATTCTATTTATATTGAATTTCATTTATGACGCTTATTTCTTACCAATTATACTTAATTAATAGTCATAAAATTATGAGTAACCAATAACGTTTTAAAAATTAAAAACAATTTTCAAATCTTCCATAAAACCAAATTGAGTGAATCTTATTTTAATGGACCTGTCTACTCTTTCTCTCTCCCTCTTATAAATAGAGTTCATTTTGACACTAAATTTCATCTGCAAACTTCTATCTTATTCTAATTTTAATTTACTTTAGAAAATGTCGTCTACAAGTGCTTTGCTCATCCAATGCTTCTTGGTCGCGGTTGTTTTAATCTCTTCCATGGGTGAAGCTAGACAATTGAGTAAGAATTCTTCAATCTTTATAAATGGTTATATCTTTATTTTGCTTTTTAATTTTGTGTCTACCATTTCTTTTCATGAAATCCTAATTATTTGAGTAGTAAGACATCTAATAGAATACTTTTTGTATCAAGCACTCTTATTGTCTTATTCTATCGATAGAAAATTCAACTAAGCATCTCACGCACCTACAGATTTGTTGATTGGTGTACAATTATATGTTACCATAAACAAAATATATACTATGCCTACTAAAATTGTGTTCATTATTCATAAACGACTAATTCCAATGTAAATTTGATGTAAACATGTGTAAGTTTGAGTTATTTTGGTTAATGTTTTTGCAGATGAGTTTAAAGATCAAGATGGGGTAAAATTTGAATCTTTTATAACTGGCCTTCCAGGCATACCAGGACTTCCACCCCTACCAAACATTCCAGGCATCCCCGGCATCCCAGGCTTCCCAGGTTTCCCATGCATCCCCGGTATACCAAGCATTCCAGGTTTTCCATGCAATCCTAATTGGCCGAGTCCACCAAGTCCACCAAGTACACCTTCAGAATCTCCAAGCTCACCACTTAAATCATTTGGCTCACCTGCTTAATTCTCAAGATGTATCGTGGAGTTCGCTTGTTAAATCTCTTAGTTTACATCCTTAAAATTGAAATATCACAAAAAATAATATGGATTGTATCATTTATTTGAGCGGAATAAAAATAAATTTGATTTAGTTATGAGAATGTATTACAAAAGTTTTTACATATGTGAAAAATCACGTCACAATACGTAGTAGTGATGTGAATTTTCACGCGGCAAGAGTTTGTCTGGAAACTCTATTGCAACCTGAAAATCATGTCATAAGTTTGTCATATGATATTCACGTTGCAATCGTTTGCCACATGATTTTCACGCGGCAAGCGTTTGTCTGGAAACTCTATTGCAACCTGAAAATCATGTCATAAGTTTGTCATATGATATTCACGTTGCAATCGTTTGCCACATGATATTCATGACACAATATGCTGCACATATATTTGTCCCTTTTGTCAGCTATAGTTAAGTATGAGCAGAAAGAGCAAAGTAGGTGACAGTGAATTACTAAGAGTAGGCGACGTGATATTCACTTCATTATTAAGAATATTGTGACGTGATTTTCACGTGACAAACTTGTGAAGTGAAAATCACGTCACAAAATTTAAAAGTAATTGCGACGGAATATTCACGTGGCAAACTTATGAAGTGAATATCACGTCACAATATTTTTTTAAATAAAAAACTAAAAATAATTAACGTTGTGACTTTTTTTAATAAATTAAATATACTAAATTAATAAATAAGAATTATAAATATTAAAAATCTTAAACAATAATTTTATAATATACTAATAAGGTTTAATTAATATCTTACAAAAATTAAAATTTAAAAATAAAATAAAATAAATCCTATGGGTCGGGAAACTCATCAATATTAAGATCATCGTCATCCTCCTCATCCATCGACTCTTGGCCACTAACTCCTTCATTTCTATCAAACGCTTGATTACGACTCCTTTGTGATTGCATAAATAGCCGCATTGGCTCCTCCATATTAGATTCCTCTTTGTCATTGTCTCCATTTGTTGTTATTGCTCCTACTTTGGGTCTTTATCGCCGCCTTATGTTGCGCCGACTCGTGTCTCGCCTCAGTTAGCGTCAATTGTGTTAATGTTTCTAGCATTTCGGGTGTTAATTATGGTGGATGTAAGGTTCCTTCCCTATATCTAACTCTTTGAAACACTATGTCAAAACTGCTTTAAGGATGCACACCTTAGACAGCGCTGTTATATGTCCCGAAAAATTTTAAATTTTAAAATTATATACACTAGACAACGTTTTCTTAAAGTGTCGCCTAAGATTAATTAAAATGGAAATAAAATAAATAAATTATAGAAAGCGCTGTCATAGACTCAACAGTAGAAAGCGATGTCATAGACCTAAAGCGCTGCTAAAGCCACACTTTAGGCAGCGCTTTCTAAAAGCGCTGCCTAATGTCAATTAAAATTGAAATAAAATATTACCGTCTAGGTTTTGCCTCGTTAATTTCACTATTCTTCTTCTGCTCCTTCTTCTTCTATACGCTGTTGATTCCAAATTCACGGAAATCTTAAAAATCATACGTCGTTGATTCGTCGTTCTCCTTCCATACTCCTTCTTCTCGCTACCACCTTGTTGAACGACGTTCTCGTTACCCTCCTTCCTCCGACTGTTCACGAACAACAACCAACACACTAGCTAGTGAAGACGTACTCCCACATGCTTCTTTCGTCATAACATATAACTAGCTTCGTCCAAGCTTCCTGCTCCATCCAGTAATCCTCACTGTGACACTAACAATTGTAAGCATCACTATCATCCTTATTTTGAGTTTCTTTTGGTCTTTTCATGATACTGTTGGTGCTGGTTTTATTTTAAGGTGTTAATGTTGAACTAGAAATAATGAAATTAGGTTAATAGTTTTATGTCAGCCATGTTATTTTTCTGAATGAGGAATTTTTCCTAACATTGTTGTTATTGGTGTTAAATCTGATTGATACTCATGTCAGTGTTAGTATTTTCTTTTATGGTTGTATGAATATGAATGGGATTCTGAATAGTATATGTGTTAATTTGATTTCAGATTGTTTTCAGTTTGTTTTGATGGTATTTTGTTTTAAATAATCTCCATTTGTGTATGGAAGTTTATTGCCAAATGGAATGCAAGTTTTGGGTGATATCTTGTGATGGCAACATCATTATTAAGAGTATTTTGTGTGTCATTTTTCTTATGAGTAATACTACTTGGTTTGAATTAATTCGAGTGAGTTTTTTGTTTCAATACCTTGAAGTTTGAGTTTAACTCGAGTGATATTTTGATGTCGATGTCACTTTATCCATATTGATTTTGAATAATAGATTTTGGATAATATCGGTGTTCAAATTATGTTGAGGTGTTGATGTTAGTTACGAAATTGAGAACAATTAGTTAATTTTCTGTTAGAGTTAATAGCTGGACTGTTAGTAGTTAAATTGGCTTTGGCAATAAGTTAAATATTTGTTAGTTAAATAGCTGGATTAAAGCTGTATAAATTATTGGATTTGGCTATATATATATATATATATATATATATATATATATATATATATATATATATATATATATATATATATATATATATATATATATATATATATATATATTATATATATATATATATATATATATATATATATATATATATATCAAGTTTATGTATATATAAATTATTGGATTAAAGCTGTATATATAAATATGCAAATTTGGTGCACATTTATTGGATTGAACCTGCAAAATTTATGAAATCTGATGCAAATTTGAAAGACAACGCTTATTTTAACTGATTATTTGTAGAGATCGCTTAAAATATAAGCTATATAAATTAAAAAATTTGTGAACATTAGGCAGCGCTTTAAACAAAAAAGTGTTGCCTATAGTAGGAAATAGAAAACGCTGCCTAAAGGGATGCATTAGAAAACGCATCTAAAGTAAAAAGCGTTGCCTAAAAGGGATTTTAGAGAACACTTTTAAAGAAAGTGCTTTTTAAAACAGAAAAAAAGTGAACAAAAATATACATTACACTGTGCTTTTAACAACATTGTCTAAAGTGAAAGCGTCGTCTAAAGGGGTCCAATAGAAAGCACTTATGATGTAAAAAGCGCTGCCTATATGGGCCTTTAGAGAGCGCTTATGGAATAAAGAGCTGCCTAAAGGCTACATTATGCAGCGCTTTTACATTGACAAAAGCTTTGTCTTTATTTACAGCAATATAAGAATAGGCGGCGCTTTAAAGCGATGTTTATGGCAAAAAAAAAAGAAGCATTGTCCATTCCCTTATATGGCATAGTGAAATAATGTTCTACCTCATTAGGTACCTTTCCTCCATTTACTAAATCCAAAATATAAAAATCCACTCGTGGGTTAAGCGACTCTGAACCTCTCAGAGTATATTGAGAATTTTCAACCAAAAATTGTGCAAGCAATGTCTGAAAATTCTCCTACACATACAATAAAAAATGAAGTTAAATATAGTTTAAACAACTTAGTTATATACAAGAATTATATTAAGTTAAATTAAATATTGAATGAAATATAACCACATGATTTTCACGCCACAATATCTCAGTTGCCACGTGAAAATCACGCCACAAAATTGACATTAAATAAAAATATATAAACAATTTAAGTAAAATAACTTACGAAAGCTTTTTTGGTACGTTCATCAACAAAATTCCTCGATTTTTTTTCCGAGTCTTTAAAACCTGCTCCTTCATCAGTGGTGGTCTCCCCAAACTCTTAGCCTACATAATAAAAATAACTTTAAATAAAAATACAAAATAAATTAAAATATAACTTTAAAAAGTAGTAATAATTACCATGTGTCGAGCATGTTCGAAAATACTTATACTTCCAACTGCATTTAGGCTACCCCCTTTTTCAGATACTTATACTTAAAATTAGGTGTGTCCTAATAGACAAGAAGTTCATCAAAAACTTTTTTGCTTATCTAGTTAGGACGGATATTTTCTGCTTCCCAAAGCTTTCTAGAATGTTGTAGCATATGTCAGAAAGTCGAACAAATGTTCTGCCATAATTATTTTTTTAACCTCTCTCTCGTCCATTTGTTTCCACGTACACTTTTCTTGCAATGATGTTTAATTTATTCAAATAAATAGTTAGAAAATTATAATAAAAAGTAATTTAAATAAAACTAACTAAAAAATCAATTAATTATACCTGAAATTTTCTAAACCAAGCTTCTTTTTCTCGCAAGTCAATATCTCTAAATCTCTTCCAAGCTTTTTTATATATTTGTTGAATTACATAATTTATACACTAGACAGCAATCTGACTCGGTCCAAAACTAAACAACAATAATTTGAATTAGTATTAAATATAAATTTATATAAAAAATGGCAACATGTATACTTAAATAAAAATTTATAAATTTGAAACTTACAAATTTTCGCTGGACCAAATATAATATCTTCCATCAATGATCTTAATCTCACTCGCATCATCCAAAATAGAGTCATCCTTCTCATCATCATCGTCGTCATCATCATGCTCCTCATGATCATCCTTATCCTTCTACTCATGATCATCCTCACGAGTAGATATATATTCTAGGAGGAAATACTTGTTCTAACTTATAGAGAATGACTGAAATATTCCAGTCCAACTTAATGATGTCACCCACTCTTAAATATGATGCACAAATATCTTTGTAAAAATTGACTAATTTTAGTTAGTGGATTAAGCATATGATTGGATAGTGATCCGAACACAATTATAAGCAATTGTTCCATAAAAAAATGCAATAATGACTTTTCATACCATGACTTTTCATGGGAAGGTAGACTATAATTAGCCTTGGGTTTTAATAATTTTCCATTCGGTTGAGGCTTCAACTCCAACTCTTGTCGATTACACCAAATTTCCATGTCTTTTCTAGCCTTCTCATTATCTTTTATTTTGTATTTAACATCAATCACTATGTTAAATATATTATCAAAAAAATTCTTCTCAATATGCATAACATCAAGATTATGACGCAACAAATTATCTTTCTAATATGGGAGGTCCCAAAATATACTTGTTTTTGTCCAATTGTGTGTGACCCCGTATCCTTGAATTCTATATGCTTTACTAGTATCTGTGAGTTTTGGTAGTTCACAAACTTGGTTCAATACTTCACCTGGTGACAATCGAGGTAGAGGAAAATTTGTTACTCGTTCATTTTTTTTTTCTGAAATCAGTCTTGTTTCTTCTATAAGGATGATTTATTAGTAGGAATATATGGTGATAGTCAAACCACAAGCTTTTCTCCCCCTTTTCCCATGGTAAATGCCTTGGTGTTTTCCATGCAATGCAAACATCTCATTTTGTCATGCGTACTCTAACCAGTCAACATGGCATATGATGGAAAGTCGTTAATTGTCCACATCAAAGAAACTCGCAAAATAAAAGTTTTGTTTACATGATATATATATATATATATATATATATATATATATATATATATATATATATATATATATATATATATATATATATATATATATATATATATATATATATATATATATATATATATATATATATATATATATATATATATATATATATATATATATATATATATCATAAGTCCATTCTCCAATACACAACCTCTTAAAATCATTAATTAAAGGTTGTAAGTACACACTGATTCTAGATTTTGGACTCGACGGTCCTGGAATGAGGCAGGTCAAAACATGTATGGTTTTGTCATGCATATTTCAGGAGGGAGATTGTAAGTGGTTACAATAACTGATTAACAAGAATATTTTCTTCCCGACGCTTGGACATATGGAGTAAAACAATCAGAGCATATTCCAAGTCTGACATTTCTAGGTTTTGCAGCAAAATCAGGATGTATTCGATCAAACTGCTTCCATGCCTTGCCATCAGATGTATGTTGCATAGTGCCTGAACTTGTTTTGTTTGTATGATGCCATGTCATTTGACTTGCATTGTGAATTAAATATAACATTCTTTTAACCTTGGTATTATCAGAAGATAAAATATGGATTTTGCTGCTACAAGTTTTTTCTTACAGTTAATGGTCTTACTGCGAATTTGATATCTTTAACTCTTACAGAACTTACATTACTCCAACAATCCATCATTAGTACCAAACTCATTGTCATAAAACAACAACTTCTATATAAACTTCTTTTCATCATAAAAACATGTAAGCAAGTTGTGTTCTATAGAAGTCACGTCCAATATCATTTTTGAAAAGAATTCCAAACACTAATCAAGAACATTCCAATTTGACTTGTCGGCCAATAATCTCACAAACATTGATAATTTTGAGTCTGACGACCCCCCAAACAATGTCGTACTTATCTCATTCAGCAACTGATAAAATCTTCACGCTTCCTCATTCGACAACTCTTCCCCATCAAAATTTAAGGTTCATCATAGGTCACATTCACACCAAAAGCATCGCCAATCATCTCACCGACCAGATTAAAGTTTTCCCTATATTTCATAGGTGATCGACTACTTAGCATGTGTATTACTAGTCTCTGGTACGTTACTCGACCGCTCTTCTCTATTATATGTCCAAATCCAATAACTTTCAATGAAACCCCTTCTCTTCAAATGACCTTATACTTTTACTGGGTCACTAATTATAGGTCTACATTCATATTAAAGACAAAGACATCTTACTCCCCATTCCCTTCGACAATATTCCTGAGCAAATGCTTACGAAATAAACCCTTTAACTCCTTCTTCAAAATTTAGCTTAGATCCACATCTTTTATGATACAGCCTATCGTACATCTAACTACGATAATACTGATATTCCATACTGCACATTTATACAATCTTTAATTTTTTAATTACAAATGTGATTTTAATATATCATTAACTTTAAACAACTTTAATAACTATTCTTAAACATAAAATCATATTAACTACAAACTACTTTTCATATAAATAAATTTTATACTATTTAATATATAATATATACTCACAAAATATATTAGCTATACATAAATTTCATACTATTTTGTTTTTAATAAACTTATATAATATATTCTTTAACATAAAAAGCATCGCCAACCATCTCACCGATCAGATTAAAAATTTTCCCATATTTTATAGGTGATCGACTACTTAGCATGTGTATTAATAGTCTATGATACGTTATTCGGTAGTTCTTCTCCATTATATGTCCAAACTCAATACTATTTAATGAAATCCTTTCTCTTCAAATGACCTTATACTTTCTTCGAGTCACTAATTATAAGTCTACATTCACATTTAAGAAAAAAAACATCTTACTACTCATTCACTTCGACAACATTTCTCACTAAATACTTACGAGATAATCATTTATATAATCATTGTTTTATAATTACAAATTTGATTTTAATATATCATTGACTTTAAAGAACCTTAATAACTATTCTTAAACATTAACTCATATTAACTACAAACTACTTTTCATATAAATAAACTTTATACTATTTAATTTATAATATATACTCACTAAATATATTAACTACATTTTGTTTTTAATAAACTTATATAATATATTCTTTAACTTAAACATATAATGTTTTATGTTTTTAAGAAATAACTATTATGTTCCATTTTAAAACAAACATTACAAACATATAACATATAATATAATACATATATTAACCATATATTGTATTTTTTTTTATAAATATTATCATGTTAAAAGAAAACTATTTCACAATATTTTATTTTTAAGTAAAATGTTATTCTTTTAATAAACATATATTATAACTATTACATACAATTTTGTTTTAAATAAATATATAATATACATATAATATATAATAACCGTATATTTTAAACTTATTTTTAAAATATTATTATAGTTAAAAAATATTATTTTGTTTTTTAACAATATATCATTTCATTTATAAACATATATTATAATTACTACATTAAAGATAATATATAAACATACATTATAACTATTATATTAATCATAATATATGAACATTTATTATTCTATTTTCTATTTTTTAAATTAAAAAATTATTCTATTTTCAATCATTCTATATTATGTTTTTAATTAAAAAAACTCTATTTTCTATAAATATTTTACTTAAAATATATATTATTCTGTTTTTAAAAAATTTATAATATATTCTATTTTTAATTATATTTTGTTTATATATAAAAAATATATTCTATTTTTATTTATATACTATAAAATTTAAAATAACAATATTAAATATTCTTTTTTTAATAAAAAATAATATATAATTTTAATAATATATTCTGTTTTTAATACATATATTCTGTTTTTTATTAAAAAAAACTTTTTTATTTAAAATATAATATATTCACTTTTAATAAAAGATAACATTATATATTAAAAATTATTACATAAAATCTCTTTTTGTTATTCATGTAATTATGAGATATTTTTATATAATTGATTTATATAAAAAAAGATATTTTTCAGCTTAAACTATATTTTATTTTTATAATATATATATAAAATTTAAAAATATTAACTTTTAACCAAATAAAATAAATTTTATATTAATCATTTTTGGAATAATATTTTTTATATATAATAAAGTATAAATTAATAATCATTGAATTGACAATAATCAACAACCAAAAATTACATATATACAAATATGAAAAAATAAATAAATAAAGTTGTAAAAATACTTCAATGAAGCTTGAACAATATTCGATGAGATCTTGAAGCTTGAAAATAAATTTAACTTGAAATATAAAATTAAAATAAGAAATTAGTAATAAAATTAAAAACAAAAACAAAACAAAAAAAAACAAAAAAGATGTGAGATATAATAGAATTTATACCTTTGAGTGAAATTGAAGAAGAAGATGGTTCTGAAAAATGAACATGTTTTTTTTCTCCAGATTTATAAAAACTGCAGCAACGTGATTTTAATATCACAAGTTAGTGAAATGAAAATTATGTCTCAATTCTCTAATATTTATAAACTTGTGACGTAATTATTATGATACTAACTAAAGGTGTCAATCAACCTGCACTCATCATTTTCTTCATCATTGAGTTTTTAATGAATGTTGTGACATATTTACACGTCTTTATTTTTAGTTTATTTTTTTTAAGTTGCGACATGTTTTTCTCATCACATTTTTAAAAAAAAATCTAACTCCTTATGTGATAACGTTATTTCTATTTTTTAATATTAAAAACACGTAGCGATGTGATAAATACGTCGCAACTTCCTTTTTCTGTCACATATTTATCACGTCACGTCAGTATATCACGAGGCTGAAAATAATTTTTCTTGTAGTAAAATATGTCATTTTTTCATATCATACTTATCTACTAAAATAAAGTCTCACATCTATTAATCAAGATAAAAAGTAAAATTCTTGCATATTAGAGACATTTTATGATTAACATTTTAATGCGTAAATTCTTCCTTTAAATAAATTTAATTGGATATTTTAGTTATTAGGTCTAGTTTATTGATAAAGTGTTCCCTGCAATTTTTGAAATATATAAGAAAATAATTATTAATCAAGAGAGGAGAAAAACCACCTTTTAACTTTAAAATTTCTCCCTCTTTTTTTACTGCTAAAATAAGAATATTATTTATATCAGCTATAACGTCTAAGAACAAAGTACAATCCAATGAGACGCACCAGACATAGAGAATAATCCTTTGAACACACTTGGAAAAAGAATATACAATCCCAATGGATTAAAACCAACATCAAGGAAATTATAAAAATAAAAGGCTCTAAACAATGTGAGAAACACCAACAATTAAAGAGGAGAGAAGCTCCAAGTCACCTAATAGTAGACACCAGAGGCACTGGTTATCAAAACATCACCGGTAAAAGTCACACATTAGGAAAAAACACAACTCCAGGTATTGATGGCTCAGACATAAAATGTGATCCTTCATTCACTCATAGTAAGATCATGGGAACGTGAAGACATGCCATAATACCACTCCCAAGTAAGAAAGATGCATTAACCGAACAAATCTTCCATATTTACCACTTTTCTAATGAATAGAGCATCATTCCATAGATAGATTAACACAAGACTGAGTCTACACCTATGAAGAACATATAATCCCCTAACATATCTAATATCATAGACATAGACACTGACCCATCTAACACTAAAGGACAACTAGACAACCTAATACCTTATACCATTGCCAAAAATCACCTAAGAAGTCCCAAAAGCATGAGAATTCGACTGCTCTCCCGTTGGGTAAATGATACAAAAATTGAAGGTGTGAAAATTTCTAGAAAGGGGGATTTAAATTGGGGTTTTAAAACAAAACTATTCTTTTAAAAATATTCTCCTTTAAATTAAAATGTTTTTTCCTTCACTCTTGATAATAACAATAAATAACAATATGAAGTAAAAAACAATATATGTTTATACTAGTTCACTTGAAAATTATCAAGTTAGTTTAATCCACCTGTAACGTCCCGATTTATTAAATATCATATTTATATTATTATTTTCAAATTATCGATTAATAATTATTTCGTGATAATATTATATTTTTTTAATTCGTATATTTATTAATATATTCGGTGATATTTATTCGGACTGGTAACTATTTTATTCGGTCTGATATTTATTTATTCAGACCGGTATTTATTTATTTGGGCTTATTGGGTTAAGTTGGGTTTTTATTATATTAAGTAACAAACCAGGGCACATAGTTTTAGTAGTGTGTTAGTTATTTTTAATAAAATAAGAAAAGGAAGTAGTAGGTATTAGTGTGTGGTGTTGGTAAAAGAAAATAGATGTATCAGGAAAGTAGAAAAATAGAGATATAGAGTGAAAGAGAGAAAAGAGGGGTTTTTGGTCAGAAGAGGAAAAAGAAGAACAAAAGCCAAAATCTAGGTTTTTGGTCCTGAAGAGAAGTAGGAACGGAACCCAAAACAAAAGCTTGCTTGAAATCAAGAAATAGAGGTAAGGGGTTTGGTAATTTCTATCCTATAAATAGATTAATGATAGATTTTATATGAGTTAGGATTGTGAAAATTTGGGTGTTTTTTTTGAAATTTCTTGGTTGATTTGGGTTGTGATTATGGTGTGAAAAATATATTCATTGTTGAAATATTGTTTTGCTGTTGGAAAATATATGTTATGGGATATGTTGTTGTTCTGATATAATGAAGTTGAAATAGAAGGAATTGAAAAAGGAACGTGGGGGTTGTTTTGTTTTTCTTGTTTGTCTAGCATGTACATATATACACATAATATAGGCACAAGTTAGTTATATTAAAATAATATATTACATATATGAAAATACATAGAATAATAATAGGTGAATTTAACTAGTAGCAGGATATTGTAATTGTGACAATGTTAACAAGAACTTAGTATTTTTTTTTAGCAGAATGACATAATTGATGACAATGCAGTTTTGGTAGCAGGAAATTAATCGGTATCAATAGATCAATTTAGCAGGTCACAGTATTATTAAGTTTCATATAAAATAGAAATAATATGTTCATATGAAATAAAATATTATGTTATAGTAATAAATATATGGAATTTAACCGGTAATTCGAGTAACCGGTAAATGGTGAAAATGAGTCTGATTTGGACGATTCGAGTTGCATTTTGGCGAATCGATTATGAAGTTTAATAATATTATTAATGCTGATTATTTTGGGATGATTTTTATGACGGGTATATTTTGGTGAATATTAATCCGTAACCGGAATTAATTAAATTGTGAATATTATTGATATTCTTCTATTAATTGAATGCATGATTTTTGGTGTTGAGGAATTATTGTTGAGATGATTTTCATAATGCAAAATATGTTGATGTTGATCGTTTTACCTTGAAGTTTGGTAAACGAAACGATGAGGGCTTATGCCTAAATGATGAGTTGATGTTGTTATTGATTGTGGTTGTTGTTGTGTATGTGAGTCGTGTCCATTGAGTCACATTTATCAGCATAAGCGATGGGGGTTGTAGCCTCGGCCTTAATGGAAACTTGTTGATAGCCATAATGGAAATGATGATGGCCTCTAATTACGGGCAATAACGATGGGGGTTGTAGCCTCGGGTACCACATGCATAAACATTGTCGAGTCGCATTTTGTTGTTTGTGTCGTCGTTGTGGTTTATGTTGTTCAAGTTGTTGAGTTGTTTGGTGATGTATTAATTATTGTTGATTTCGTGATGTTTTATGATGATTGTGCGGTGTTGACAAAGTGTTGATATATATGAATTAAATTGGTTATAAAAGTGTGTAAGATTGGGATATATGTTGAATATTATTTTATCGGTATGTCTTTATAATTCCGAAACTATATATTATTTATCATCTCTTTATTTATATGATTTGAATTATCTCACCCTTTACTTGTTTCGCCGTTACCTTTATATTGGTAACGTGCAGGTGATCCGCATCGATGAGGTGGATTAGCTCGAGTCTTTACTTTTTGAGTCGCCTTGCTCTGATAGCGTAACACTCAGGATGGGCGTTGTTAATATTTTGATTAGGATAGCATACTTTTATATCCTAATATTCATGTGGATTATGTTTATATTATGACATGACTATTTTGTCGATGTATATGCTTTGTATGGCATAGTTGGTGATGTATCCGCTGCCTTGTGCATATTTATATGCTTACTTGTTGTATGATAACATAATCGGTATATCTGACTTTTGATTATTCTGATGATGCATTATATTGCAAAGTGGAAACCATGGATATGTGATGCCTCAATTCATTTATGAAATTTTATTACTCTGATTTTTATTATTAATTCCGACGGGTAGAATTGGGGTGTTATATTAGTGGTATCAGAGCAGGTCGGTCTGTCCGACCAAGTTGTTGAGTTTTTAGTTGTCTAACAATCAAGTATTATTATTTGTTGATTCTAATCCTTGTTTTTGTTGTGAGCAGAAGTTGTGATGGCTGGAAGGAATGCTGGTAGAAACGGTGATGCCCTTGCTACCGCTATGCAGGCAATGGCCAGGCATTTCAAAATCCGCCAAATGCTGACGAGAACACTGGGTCTCGTAGTTTGACTACCTTCCAGAGGGAGAACCCTCCTACCTTCCAAGGGAAGTATGATCCTGAGGGAGCTCTAGCATGGTTGAAGGAGGTTGAAAGAATCTTCAGAGTGATGGATTGCACTCCTGTGCAAAAGATCTGTTATGGCACACATAAGTTAACTGCTGAAGCTGACGATTGGTGGGTTGAAACCCGCCAAAGGTTGGAACTTGCTGGTGAAGAAGTTACGTGGGAAGTGTTCCAAAGGGAGTTCTTGAGAAAGTACTACCCGGAGGACGTGCAGGGAAAGAAAGAGATTGAATTCCTTGAGCTAAAGCAAGGAAACATGTGTGTCACTGAGTATGCAGCTAAGTTCACTGAATTGGCTAAGTTCTATCCGCATTATGATGGACTGGATGCCGAATTCTCTAAGTGCATAAAGTTTGAAAATGGTTTACGTCCTGAAATTAAGAAAGCAGTGGGTTATCAGAAAATCCGTGTCTTTGCGGATTTGATTGATAGTTGTAGGATCTTTGAAGAGGATAGAAATGCCCACTATAAAATCATTTCTGATAGGAGGAACAAAGGTCAACAAAGCCGTGGGAAACCGTATGATGTTCCGGTTGGAAAAGGGAAGCAAAAAGTGGTTCAAGGGCGAAGAACTAGTGGGGGAGATGCTCCTGCTAGTATTGTTTGCTTCAAGTATAGAAAACCTGGTCACAAAAGTAATGCTTGTGGGGCTGGTGAGAGAAGGTGTTTCCGATGTGGAAAAATGGGACATACCATTAATGATTTCAATCACAAGGATGTTATTTGCTTCAACTGTGGTGAGGGCGGACACATTAGCACTCAATGTCAGAAACCTAAGAGGACTCAAGGTGTGGGTAAAGTGTTTGCCTTATCAGGTAATCAGACGGCAAACGAAGATGGTCTCGTTCGAGGTACTAGTTTCATTAATAGAATTCCTCTCATTACTATTATTGATACTGGTGCTACTCATTGCTTTATTGCCACTGGTTGTGTTAAGAGATTGGGTCTTACTTTATCTTCCTTGAATAGAGACATGATTGTAGAGGATCCAGCTAAGGGAACAGTTACTACTTCTTTTGTGTGTGCAAGTTGCCCTTTATCAATCTTTGATAGATTTTATTGTGGATCTTATTTGTTTGTCGCTTGTCGGGTTGGACGTGGTCTTAGGTATGGACTGGTTGAAAACCAATTATGTTCATATCAACTGCTACGACAACACAGTGAGATTTTCTTCTTTCGAAGAAGAAGAATGAGCCATTTTGGTATCGACAAAATAATTGAATGAATTCATGAAGGAAGAGGCGTCGGTGTTTCTGTTGATGGCGACTCTATCTGTAGAGAGTCAGACTGTTATTGCAAACTTTTCGGTGGTGTGTGACTTTCCCGAAGTATTCCCTGATGAGATTCCTAGTGCACCGCCAGAAAGAGAAGTTGAATTTTCTGTGGATCTTGTACCTGGTACCAGACCTATCTCTATGGCACCATACATGATGTCCGCGTCCGAGTTGTCAGAATTGAAGAGCCAATTAGAAGACCTGCTCGAGAAAAAGTTTGTTAGACCAAGTGTGTCACCTTGGGGAGCTCCAATTTTATTGGTAAATAAAAAGGATGGTAGAATGAGACTTTGCATCGATTACCGTCAATTGAACAAAGTGACAATCAAGAATAGATATCCTCTTCCAAGGATAGATGATTTTATGGACCTATTGGTTGGTGCTCGCATGTTTAGTAAGATTGACTTGAGATCGGGTTACCATCAAATAAGGGTGAAAGACGAAGATATTCAGAAAACCGCATTTCAAATTAGATATGGGCATTACGAGTATTCGGTGATGCCTTTCGGTGTCACTAACGCACCGGGAGTATTCATGGAATACATGAATCATATTTTCCATCCTTACTTGGATCGCTTCATGGTAGTTTTCATTGATGATATTCTGATTTACTCTAAATCGGAAGAAGAACACGCGGAGCATTTGCGTATTGTGTTAGAAGTGTTAAATGATAAGAAGCTTTATGCTAAGTTATCAAAGTGCGAGTTTTGGCTAAGTGGAGTTAGTTTCTTAGGCCATGTCATTTCTGATAATGGCATTGTGGTTGATCCTTCAAAAGTTGATGCGGTGTTGAAATGGGAAACTCCTAAATTGGTTACGGAGATTAGAAGTTTCTTAGGCTTGGCGGGTTACCATCGAAGGTTTATCGAAGGCTTTTCTAAGTTGGAAATTCCTTTGATAAAGTTGACTTGTAATGGAGCTGCGTTCGTGTGGAATGTCAAATGTGAGGAAAGTTTCATTGAATTGAAGAAAAGGTTGACAACGGCTCCGATCTTGATCTTGCCTAATCCGGAGGAAATGTTTGTGGTTTATTGTGATGCTTCCAAGATGGGTCTAGGTGGTGTTCTTATGCAAAATTACAAAGTGGTTGCTTATGCTTCTAGGCAATTGAATATTCATGAGAAGAATTATCCTACACATGACTTGGAACTTGCGGCGATTGTTTTGGTACTTAAGATTTGGAGGCACTACCTTTACGGTTCTAGATTCGAGGTGTTTAGTGACCATAAAATCTTGAAGTACTTGTTCGATCAAAAAGAGCTTAACATAAGACAAAGACGGTGGATTGAGTTGTTGAAAGATTGTGATTTTGGCTTGAATTACCATCCTGGTAAAGGAAATGTGGTGGTCGATGCCTTAAGTCGAAAGACTTTGCATATGTCACTTTTGATAGTGAAAGAGTTGGAGATGATTGAACAATTTAGAGATATGAGTCTTGTGATCGAGGTGACGCTGAAGAGTGTTATCTTGGGAATGTTAAAGATCAATAATGATTTCCTTGATAGCATTAGAGAAGCTCAGAAGCTTGATGTGGAGCTTGTTGACTTGATGGTTAGTATTAGACAAATGGAGAATGAGGATTTCAAATTGTATGCTCAAGGTGTGTTGAGGTTTCGAGATAGGATTTGCATTCCCGGTGATGTGGAGTTGAAAAGAATGATCTTAAAAGAAAGTCATCGAAGCAATTTGAGTATTCATCCCGGAGCGACCAAGATGTACCAAGACTTGAAGAAATTATTTTGGTGGTTGGGTATGAAACGAGAGGTAGCTCAGTTTGTGTATGCTTGTTTGACATGTCAGAAGTCAAAGGTGGAGCATCAGAAACCTGCAGGGTTGATGCAACCATTAGAAATTCCGGAATGGAAAAGGGATAGCATTTCAATGGATTTCGTGACGGGGTTACCGAATACACCTAGAGGACATGATGCGATTTGGGTGATTATTGATAGGTTTACAAAGTCGACTCACTTTATTCCTATTAACATCACTTATCCCGTATCAAAGTTGGCAGAAATTTATACGCATGTGATTGTGAGATTAAATGGTATTCCTCTTTGTATTGTTTTGGATCGAGATCCGAGGTTCACTTCAGATTTTTGGAAAAGCTTGCAAGAAGCTTTAGGTTCTAAATTGAGGTTGAGTTCGGCTTATCATCCTCAAACCGATGGTCAGACGGAGAGGACGATTCAATCGTTGGAATATTTGTTACGAGCTTGTATTCATGAACGAGGTGGTTCATGGAATACTTATCTTCCTTTGATCGAGTTCACTTATAACAACAATTTTCATGCAAGTATTGGAATGGCACCATTTGAGGCATTGTATGGTCGGAGGTGTAGAACTCCTTTATGTTGGCACGAGTCGGGTGAATGTGTGGTACTTGGACCAGAGTTGGTTAGAGATACTACCGAAGCGGTTAAGATGATTAGAGAAAATATGAGAATTTATCAAAGTCGACAAAAGAGTTACCATGATAAACGAAGGAAAGATTTGGAATTTCAATCAGGTGATCATGTGTTTTTGTGAGTTATTCCTACAACCGGTGTTGGGCGAGCCTTGAAATCGAAGAAGTTGACTCCTCGCTTTATTGGTCCTTATCAAATTACTAGTAAAGTTGGAAAAGTGGCTTATAAAGTGGCGTTTCCGCCAAATCTTTCGAATTTGCACGATGTGTTCCATGTGTCGCAACTTCGAAAGTATGTTCCAGATTCGTCCCATGTGATTGAAATTGATGATATTCAAGTTCATGATAATATTACGGCGGAGACGATGCCTTTGAGGATCCAAAATCGAGAGATAAAGTCTCTTCGTGGCAAAGAAATCTCTTTGGTCAAAGTTGTTTGGATAGGAGCGACCGGTGAGAGCACGACGTAGGAGTTGGAGAGCAAGATGTGGGATTCCTATCCCGAGCTTTTCGAATGAGGTAAATTTTCGAGGACGAAATTCTTTTAAGTGGGGGAGAGTTGTAACGCCCCGATTTATTAAATATCATATTTATATTATTATTTTCAAATTATCGGTTAATAATTATTTCGTGATAATATTATATTTTTTTAATTGGTATATTTATTAATATATTCAGCGATATTTATTCGGACTGGTAACTATTTTATTCGGTCTGATATTTATTTATTCAGACCGGTATTTATTTATTTGGACTTATTGGGTTAAGTTGGGTTTTTATTATATTAAGTAACAAACCAGGGCACATAGTTTTAGTAGTGTGTTAGTTATTTTTAATAAAATAAGAAAAGGAAGTAGTAGGTATTAGTGTGTGGTGTTGGTAAAAGAAAATAGATGTATCAGGAAAGTAGAAAAATAGAGATATAGAGTGAAAGAGAGAAAAGAGGGGTTTTTGGTGAGAAAAGGAAAAAGAAGAACAAAAGCCAAAATCTAGGTTTTTGGTCCTGAAGAGAAGTAGGAACGGAACCCAAAACAAAAGCTTGCTTGAAATCAAGAAATAGAGGTAAGGGGTTTGGTAATTTCTATCCTATAAATAGATTAATGATAGATTTTATATGAGTTAGGATTGTGAAAATTTGGGTGTTTTTTTTGAAATTTCTTGGTTGATTTGGGTTGTGATTATGGTGTGAAAAATATATTCATTGTTGAAATATTGTTTTGCTGTTGGAAAATATATGCTATGGGATATGTTGTTGTTCTGATATAATGAAGTTGAAACAGAAGGAATTGAAAAAGGAACGTGGGGGTTGTTTTGTTTTTCTTGTTTGTCTAGCATGTACATATATACACATAGTATAGGCACAAGTTAGTTATATTAAAATAATATATTACATATATGAAAATACATAGAATAATAATAGGTGAATTTAACTAGTAGCAGGATATTGTAATTGTGACAATGTTAACAAGAACTTAGTATTTTTTTTTAGCAGAATGACATAATTGATGATAATGCAGTTTTGGTAGCAGGAAATTAATCGGTATCAGTAGATCAATTTAGCCGGTCACAGTATTATTAAGTTTCATATAAAATAGAAATAATATGTTCATATGAAATAAAATATTATGTTATAGTAATAAATATATGGAATTTAACCAGTAATTCGAGTAACCGGTAAATGATGAAAATGAGTCTGATTTGGACGGTTCGAGTTGCATTTTGGCGAATCGGTTATGAAGTTTAATAATATTATTAATGCTGATTATTTTGGGATGATTTTTATGACGGGTATATTTTGGTGAATATTAATCCGTAATCGGAATTAATTAAATTGTGAATATTATTGATATTCTTCTATTAATTGAATGCATGATTTTTGGTGTTGAGGAATTATTGTTGAGATGATTTTCATAATGCAAAATATGTTGATGTTGATCGTTTTACCTTGAAGTTTGGTAAACGAAACGATGAGGGCTTATGCCTAAATGATGAGTTGATGTTGTTATTGATTGTGGTTGTTGTTGTGTATGTGAGTCGTGTCCATTGAGTCACATTTATCATCATAAGCGATGGGGGTTGTAGCCTCGGCCTTAATTGAAACTTGTTGATAGCCATAATGGCAATGATGATGGCCTCTAATTACGGGCAATAACGATGGGGGTTGTAGCCTCGGGTACCACATGCATAAACATTGTCGAGTCACATTTTGTTGTTTGTGTCGTCGTTGTGGTTTATGTTGTTCAAGTTGTTGAGTTGTTTGGTGATGTATTAATTATTGTTGATTTCGTGATGTTTTATGATGATTGTGCGGTGTTGACAAAGTGTTGATATATATGAATTAAATTGGTTATAAAAGTGTGTAAGATTGGGATATATGTTGAATATTATTTTATCGGTATGTCTTTGTAATTCTGAAACTATATATTATTTATCATCTCTTTATTTATATAATTTGAATTATCTCACCCTTTACTTGTTTCGCCGTTACCTTTATATTGGTAACGTGCAGGTGATCCGCATCGATGAGGTGGATTAGCCCGAGTCTTTACTTTTTGAGTCGCCTTGCTCTGATAGCGTAACACTCGGGATGGGCGTTGTTAATATTTTGATTAGGATAACATACTTGTATATCCTAATATTCATGTGGATTATGTTTATATTATGACATGACTATTTTGTTAATGTATATGCTTTGTATGGCATAGTTGGTGATGTATCTGCTGCCTTGTGCATATTTATATGCTTACTTGTTGTATGATAACATAATCGGTATATCTGACTTTTGATTATTCTGATGATGCATTATATTGCAAAGTGGAAACCATGGATATGTGATGCCTCAATTCATTTATGAAATTTTATTACTCTGATTTTTATTATTAATTCCGACGGGTAAAATTGGGGTGTTATATTAGTGGTATCAGAGCAGGTCGGTCTGTCCGACCAAGTTGTTGAGTTTTTAGTTGTCTAACAATCAAGTATTATTATTTGTTGATTCTAATCCTTGTTTTTGTTGTGAGCAGAAGTTGTGATGGCTAGAAGGAATGCTGGTAGGAACGGTGATGCCCTTGCTACTGCTATGCAGGCAATGGCCAGGCGTTTCAAAATCCGCCAAATGCTGACGAGAACACTGGGTCTCGTAGTTTGACTACCTTCCAGAGGGAGAACCCTCCTACCTTCCAAGGGAAGTATGATCCTGAGGGAGCTCTAGCATGGCTGAAGGAGGTTGAAAGAATCTTCAGAGTGATTGATTGCACTCCTGTGCAAAAGATCTGTTATGGCACACATAAGTTAACTGCTGAAGCTGACGATTGGTGGGTTGAAACCCGCCAAAGGTTGGAACTTGCTGGTGAAGAAGTTACGTGGGAAGTGTTCCAAAGGGAGTTCTTGAGAAAGTACTACCCGGAGGACGTGCAGGGAAAGAAAGAGATTGAATTCCTTGAGCTAAAGCAAGGAAACATGTGTGTCACTGAGTATGCAGCTAAGTTCACTGAATTGGCTAAGTTCTATCCGCATTATGATGGACTGGATGCCGAATTCTCTAAGTGCATCAAGTTTGAAAATGGTTTACGTCCTGAAATTAAGAAAGCAATGGGTTATCAGAAAATCCGTGTCTTTGCGGATTTGATTGATAGTTTTAGGATCTTTGAAGAGGATAGAAATGCCCACTATAAAATCATTTCTGATAGGAGGAACAAAGGTCAACAAAGCCGTGGGAAACCGTATGATGTTCCGGTTGGAAAAGGGAAGCAAAAAGTGGTTCAAGGGCGAAGAACTAGTGGGGGAGATGCTCCTGCTAGTATTGTTTGCTTCAAGTATGGAAAACCTGGTCAAAAAAGTAATGCTTGTGGGGCTGGTGAGAGAAGGTGTTTCCGATGTGGAAAAATGGGACATACCATTAATGATTTCAATCACAAGGATTTTATTTGCTTCAACTGTGGTGAGGGCGGACACATTAGCACTCAATGTCAGAAACCTAAGAGGACTCAAGGTGTGGGTAAAGTGTTTGCCTTATCAGGTAATCAGACGGCAAACGAAGATGGTCTCGTTCGAGGTACTAGTTTCATTAATAGAATTCCTCTCATTACTATTATTGATACTGGTGCTACTCATTGCTTTATTGCCACTGGTTGTGTTAAGAGATTGGGTCTTACTTTATCTTCCTTGAATAGAGACATGATTGTAGAGGATCCAGCTAAGGGAACAGTTACTACTTCTTTTGTGTGTGCAAGTTGCCCTTTATCAATCTTTGATAGAGATTTTATTGTGGATCTTATTTGTTTGTCGCTTGTCGGGTTGGACGTGGTCTTAGGTATGGACAAGTTGAAAACCAATTATGTTCATATCAACTGCTACGACAACACAGTGAGATTTTCTTCTTTCGAAGAAGAAGAATGAGCCATTTTGGTATCGACAAAACAATTGAATGAATTCATGAAGGAATAGGTGTCGGTGTTTCTGTTGATGGCGACTCTATCTATAGAGAGTCAGACTGTTATTGCAAACTTTTCGGTGGTGTGTGACTTTCCCGAAGTATTCCCTGATGAGATTCCTAGTGCACTGCCAGAAAGAGAAGTTGAATTTTCTGTGGATCTTGTACCTGGTACCAGACCTATCTCTATGGCACCATACATGATGTCCGCGTCCGAGTTGTCAGAATTGAAGAGCCAATTAGAAGACCTGCTCGAGAAAAAGTTTGTTAGACCAAGTGTGTCACCTTGGGGAGCTCCAATTTTATTGGTAAATAAAAAGGATGGTAGCATGAGACTTTGCATCGATTACCGTCAATTGAACAAAGTGACAATCAAGAATAGATATCCTCTTCCAAGGATAGATGATTTTATGGACCGATTGGTTGGTGCTCGCATGTTTAGTAAGATTGACTTGAGATCGGGTTACCATCAAATAAGGGTGAAAGACGAAGATATTCAGAAAACCGCATTTCAAATTAGATATGGGCATTACGAGTATTCGGTGATGCCTTTCGGTGTCACTAACGCACCGGGAGTATTCATGGAATACATGAATCATATTTTCCATCCTTACTTGGATCGCTTCATGATAGTTTTCATTTATGATATTCTGATTTACTCTAAATCGGAAGAAGAACACGCGGAGCATTTGCTTATTGTGTTAGAAGTGTTAAAGGATAAGAAGCTTTATGCTAAGTTATCAAAGTGTGAGTTTTGGCTAAGTGGAGTTAGTTTCTTAGGCCATGTCATTTCTGATAATGGCATTGCGGTTGATCCTTCAAAAGTTGATGCGGTGTTGAAATGGGAAACTCCTAAATTGGTTACGGAGATTAGAAGTTTCTTAGGCTTGGCGGGTTACTATCGAAGGTTTATCGAAGGCTTTTCTAAGTTGGAACTTCCTTTGACAAAGTTGACTTGTAATGGAGCTGCGTTCGTGTGTGATGTCAAATGTGAGGAAAGTTTCATTGAATTGAAGAAAAGGTTGACAACGGCTCCGATCTTGATCTTGCCTAATCTGGAGGAAATGTTTGTGGTTTATTGTGATGCTTCCAAGATGGGTCTAGGTGGTGTTCTTATGCAAAATGACAAAGTGGTTGCTTATGCTTCTAGGCAATTGAATATTCATGAGAAGAATTATCCTACACATGACTTGGAACTTGCGGCGATTGTTTTTGTACTTAAGATTTGGAGGCACTACCTTTATGGTTTTAGATTCGAGGTGTTTAGTGACCATAAAATCTTGAAGTACTTGTTCGATCAAAAAGAGCTTAACATGAGACAAAGACGGTGGATTGAGTTGTTGAAAGATTGTGATTTTGGCTTGAATTACCATCCTGGTAAAGCAAATGTGGTGGTCGATGCCTTAAGTCGAAAGACTTTGCATATGTCACTTTTGATAGTGAAAGAGTTGGAGATGATTGAACAATTTAGAGATATGAGTCTTGTGATCGAGGTGACGCTGAAGAGTGTTATCTTGGGAATGTTAAAGATCAATAATGATTTCCTTGATAGCATTAGAGAAGCTCAGAAGCTTGATGTGGAGCTTGTTGACTTGATGGTTAGTATTAGACAAATGGAGAATGAGGATTTCAAATTGTATGGTCAAGGTGTGTTGAGGTTTCGAGATAGGATTTGCATTCCCGGTGATGTGGAGTTGAAAAGAATGATCTTAGAAGAAAGTCATCGAAGCAATTTGAGTATTCATCCCGGAGCGACCAAGATGTACCAAGACTTGAAGAAATTATTTTGGTGGTTGGGTATGAAACGAGAGGTAGCTCAGTTTGTGTATGCTTGTTTGACATGTCAGAAGTCAAAGGTGGAGCATCAGAAACCTGCAGGGTTGATGCAACCGTTAGAAATTCCGGAATGGAAAAGGGATAGCATTTCAATGGATTTCGTGACGGGGTTACCGAATACACCTAGAGGACATGATGCGATTTGGGTGATTATTGATAGGCTTACAAAGTCGACTCACTTTATTCCTATTAACATCACTTATCCCGTATCAAAGTTGGCAGAAATTTATACGCATGTGATTGTGAGATTACATGGTATTCCTCTTTGTATTGTTTTGGATCGAGATCCGAGGCTCACTTCAGATTTTTGGAAAAGCTTGCAAGAAGCTTTAGGTTCTAAATTGAGGTTGAGTTCGGCTTATCATCCTCAAACCGATGGTCAGACGGAGAGGACGATTCAATCGTTGGAAAATTTGTTACGAGCTTGTATTCATGAACGAGGTGGTTCATGGAATACTTATCTTCCTTTGATCGAGTTCACTTATAACAACAATTTTCATGCAAGTATTGGAATGGCACCATTTGAGGCATTGTATGGTCGGAGGTGTAGAACTCCTTTATGTTGGCACGAGTTGGGTGAATGTGTGGTACTTGGACCAGAGTTGGTTAGAGAGACTACCGAAGCGGTTAAGATGATTAGAGAAAATATGAGAATTTATCAAAGTCGACAAAAGAGTTACCATGATAAACGAAGGAAAGATTTGGAATTTCAATCAGGTGATCATGTGTTTTTGTGAGTTACTCCTACAACCGGTGTTGGGCGAGCCTTGAAATCGAAGAAGTTGACTCCACACTTTATTGGTCCTTATCAAATTACTAGTAAAGTTGGAAAAGTGGCTTATAAAGTGGCGTTTCCGCCAAATCTTTCGAATTTGCACGATGTGTTCCATGTGTCGCAACTTCGGAAGTATGTTCCAGATCCGTCCCATGTGATTGAAATGGATGATATTCAAGTTCATGATAATATTACGGTGGAGACGATGCCTTTGAGGATCCAAAATCGAGAGATAAAGTCTCTTCGTGGCAAAGAAATCTCTTTGGTCAAAGTTGTTTGGATAGGAGCGACCGGTGAGAGCACGACGTAGGAGTTGGAGAGCAAGATGTGGGATTCCTATCCCGAGCTTTTCGAATGAGGTAAATTTTCGAGGACGAAATTCTTTTAAGTGGGGGAGAGTTGTAACGCCCCGATTTATTAAATATCATATTTATATTATTATTTTCAAATTATCGGTTAATAATTATTTCGTGATAATATTATATTTTTTTAATTGGTATATTTATTAATATATTCGGCGATATTTATTCGGACTGGTAACTATTTTATTCGGTCTGATATTTATTTATTCAGACCGATATTTGTTTATTTGGGCTTATTGGGTTAAGTTGGGTTTTTATTATATTAAGTAACAAACCAGGGCACATAGTTTTAGTAGTGTGTTAGTTATTTTTAATAAAATAAGAAAAGGAAGTAGTAGGTATTAGTGTGTGGTGTTGGTAAAAGAAAATAGATGTATCAGGAAAGTAGAAAAATAGAGATATAGAGTGAAAGAGAGAAAAGAGGGGTTTTTGGTGAGAAGAGGAAAAAGAAGAACAAAAGCCAAAATCTAGGTTTTTGGTCCTGAAGAGAAGTAGGAACGGAACCCAAAACAAAAGTTTGCTTGAAATCAAGAAATAGAGGTAAGGGGTTTGGTAATTTCTATCCTATAAATAGATTAATGATAGATTTTATATGAGTTAGGATTGTGAAAATTTGGGTGTTTTTTTTGAAATTTCTTGGTTGATTTGGGTTGTGATTATGGTGTGAAAAATATATTCATTGTTGAAATATTGTTTTGTTGTTGGAAAATATATGTTATGGGATATGTTGTTGTTCTGATATAATGAAGTTGAAACAAAAGGAATTGAAAAAGGAACGTGGGGGCTGTTTTGTTTTCCTTGTTTCTCTAGCATGTACATATATACACATAGTATAGGCACAAGTTAGTTATATTAAAATAATATATTACATATATGAAAATACATAGAATAATAATAGGTGAATTTAACTAGTAGCAGGATATTGTAATTGTGACAATGTTAACAATAACTTAGTATTTTTTTAGCAGAATGACATAATTGATGACAGTGCAATTTTTATAGCAGGAAATTAATCGGTATCAGTAGATCAATTTAGCAGGTCACAATATTACTAAGTTTCATATAAAATAGAAATAATATGTTTATATGAAATAAAATATTATGTTATAGTAATAAATATATTGGATTTAACCGGTAATTCGAGTAACCGGTAAATGATGAAAACGAGACCGATTTGGACGGTTCGAGTTGCGTTTCAGCGACTCGATTATGAAGTTTAATAATATTATTAATGCCGATTATTTTGGAATGATTTTTATGACGGGTATATTTTGGTGAATATTAATCCGTAACCGGAATTAATTAAATTGTGAATATTATTAATATGCTTCTATTAATTGAATGCATGATTTTTGGTATTGAGGAATTATTGTTGAGATGATTTTCATAATGCAAAATATGTTGATGTTGATCGTTTTACCTTGAAGTTTGGTAAACGAAACAATGAGGGTTTATTCCTAAATGATGAGTTGATGTTGTTATTGATTGTGGTTGTTGTTGTGTATGTGAGTCGTGTCCATTGAGTCACATTTGTCAGCATAAGCAATGGGGGCTGCAGCCTCGGCCTTAATGGCAACTTGTTGATAGCCATAATGGCAATGATGATGTCCTCTAATTACGGGCAATAGCGATGGGGGCTGTAGCCTCGGGTACCACATGCATAAACATTGTCGAGTCACATTTTGTTGTTTGTGTCGTCATTGTGGTTTATGTTGTTCAAGTTGTTGAGTTGTTTGGTGATGCATTGATTGTTGTTGATTTCGTGATGTTTTATGATGATTGTGCAGTGTTGACAAAGTGTTGATATATATGAGTTAAATTGGTGATAAAAGTGTGTGAGATTGGGATATATGTTGAATATTATTTTATCGGTATGTCTTTATAATTCCGAAACTATATATTATTTATTATCTCTTTATTTATATGATTTGAATTATCTCACCCTTTACTTGTTTCGCCGTTATCTTTATATTGGTAACGTGCAGGTGATCTGCATCGATGAGGTGGATTAGCTCGAGTCTTTACTTTTTGAGTCGCCTTGCTCTAATAGCGTAACACTCAGTATGGGCTATGTTGATATTTTGATTAGGATAGCATACTTGTATATCCTGATATTCATGTGGATTATGTTTATATTATGACATGACTATTTTGTTGATGTATATGCTCTGTATGGAATAGTTGGGGATGTATTTGCTGCCATGTGCATATTTATATGCTTACTTGTTGTATGATAACATAATCGGTGTATCCGGCGTTTGATTATTCTGATGATGCATTATATTGCAAAGTGGAAACCATGGATATGTGATGCCTCAATTCATTTATGAAATTTTATTACTCTGATTTTTATTATTAATTCCGACTGGTAGAATTGTGGTGTTATACCACCCGCCAAGGTAATTTCGCCTCACTCAATCGAGGACTTAATCCACTATCACTAAACTGATTATAATTTGCACAAGCTACCCCTAAGTGACTAACAAGCTCTAGACTCGCAAACCCTAGACTTCTTAAGGATTCAGACCTACTAAGTCCCTTAAGGAATATCAACTAATAATCAACCTGGTTATTATAATGCACAAGCTATCTGCCAGTGACTTACAACTTCTAAAACTCACAAGCTTTAGACTTCTTAAGTATTCAGACCTACCCGGTCCCTTAAGGAATATCAAACAACAGTTTGAATACAAGTTTTGTTTACAAGAGAATTGCTTCTAAAAAGCTGAGTATGCAAACTATTTTATGAACAGTGACTTAGAATGTGAAAGCTATACACAACGTTTTTGCATGAATATTAAGTAGTTAGCCGTCTTTCTTTCTTAGTCTTCAAGCCTTTATATAGCCATTAACATAAGGTATCTGTTGAGGGATACTCTTGGAATTTCCAGAAACATTG
The DNA here is from genome assembly GCA_948472305.1 of Vicia faba. NCBI lineage: Eukaryota > Viridiplantae > Streptophyta > Magnoliopsida > Fabales > Fabaceae > Vicia > Vicia faba. The sequence continues at coordinate 28,372 of CATIWC010001983.1, forward strand.
GCAGCTTGTACAATAATGTGGATGACAAGATCGTATGACGCGTTTGTCCTTTCATGGTAGTGGAATGAAATATTGGTTGTATCTTATACTGTGATTACCACATTAACATTATCTTCTTTCCTTGTGCACTTTAGAGGCTTCTACGAGCATGAGTTTATAAGCGAGAACATAACATCAGGTCATCAGAACTTCAAGTCTTCAGAGTCTTCCGAATTGCATCTTTAAAGTTTTCAGCATTTGGTTATGAGAACCTTCTCTTAGAACCTTGGGTCTTTAGTACTTCAAGTCTTTAGAATCTTTATACCTTCTGTCTTTCAGATTCTTCATCACCTGGTATTCAGAACCCTTATCTTTTAGAAATTCATATATAAAAGCACAAGCTTTCAGCATCTGGACTTCAGTAGAAACTTTGTCTTCAGATCTTCTAATTTTTTTCTTGAAACACATTGTCTTTTAGAAACGCGAGTCTTTAGCAATTGGACGTAAACAACAACTTCTGTCTTTAGATCTTTTAACTAGTTTCTTTAGAACATGTTGTCTTTAAAAGCTTAAGGCTTCAGCATCTGGACATAAGTAACAACTTCTGTCTTCAGATCTTTTGACTGATTTCTTCATACAAATATCAGAGTTTACACTTCAGAGTCTTCTGGAGTGTCTTGCTACTATTCAACAAAACTTGTGTAGCATAGAAGAAAAATCATTTCTCTTCTAATGTCTTGGATACGCCATCCATAAGAATAGAACCTGTTTGTTAAGTACTCAATAATAACAAACATTAGTATAACAAAATTGTTCATACAATCATACTTATTTGTTATCATCAGAGATAATATTGCAGAACCAAATTTTGTTCTTACAAAAATCAGTAGTCGGGTCTAGTGTCACACCACACTTGAGTAAGTTCACCCTAGTATGGATATTCTCCTGTAACAATTGCAAGGATAAGGCATCCACTTTAGACACACCGAGTCTCTCCGAAATAAGAGGCATGAATTATTAGGAGAAGATGTATAGGAACTCAGGGGCTCACCAGCATAATGTAAGAGAGGATATGCCAAAGAAAATAATAGACACCATTATCATTTTAAGTTAACCCCCAAATATTCATCCATAGGGAAGAGAGTTGCCTTCAATAAGTTGAAGAAACTCCAAGATCAACAGTGTCTCCTGAACAAAGAATTTTTTCCTCCACCTAAAATCCTAAGTTAGACCACCATTAATTTGAAGGAGTATCACTTCCACTTTACCTTCTTCCTGAAGTGATACCTGGAAAATCTAAGGAAGTATTTTCTTAGGGGGTATATGATCATTCCACAAATTACTCAAAAATTATTGAAGAGATTATTAGATGTTATGTTTAAGTCAAATGCTGTTTGGAAGTCTCTAGAAACTGTTTTGGGAAAACAACTTATTTGAAAAGTTGTTATGGGTCCGTGCAGAAATTAGATTTTTCGAAGAGGAAACTGATTTCCTCATTTATATTTATCATACTGTTAAATTTTTTTTATATATAATATAATTTTAAAGCAGGTTTAATCATATGGTTATAATTAACTATATTTAATCAAATATTTTTCTAATCAAACTCGTGCAACGCACATGACATATATCTAATTTTCCTAAAGAAAAGATACCATATGGTATATCCTTCTCTATACGTGGTAATAAATATTTTAGTTTTTTTAGGGTTTTAGTGAGTTTAGGCCTTAGGCTCGTGTTCTATTTGTACCCATTCTAGCTTTCATGTCAATTTTTTTTGTTTTAATCGATTTCTGTAATCTAATTAATTAACCTGATTAATTATTATTATTATTATTATTATTATTATTATTATTATTATTATTATTATTATTATTATTATTATTATTATCAATATGAATATAAAAAATAAAAACTTCATTTTTCAATCAAAAACCAAATTTATTGATTTAGTTTTATAAATTGATTATTTAGTTAAGAAATATTAAAATTCATTAGCGTCTTTTCTTTTTTATGTACAATAAAACAATTTTCATAATTAAATAAAAATCATTATCTCAATTTAATCCGATGAAAAAGGATCTACTGCATGTATATCTTTGTGGTTCCCGACTCTTTGGATACAAGTTGTATAGCTTGTCTTTTGAATACTTGTCTTTATTTCACACCCTTTTCACAATAATCGGATGAAAAAGAATCTATTAGATGTATATCCCTGTGACCCCCGAGTAAATGGATACAAATCATATAGCTTGCCTTCTAGATACTCGTAATCCACCCAAAAAAACAATCTTAACACATCAAAACTATTTTTTTCACCCAAGTGCGACTAAGAAAACTTTTTCACAAACGAACGATGTTTTATCCGTTCTGACCCAAAACAAGTAAACACTTTATTAATCCTATGCGCGATGAATAAACAACACTTACATGCTCGAATTCGACATAAATATCGTTCCCTAAAATCTATGAACAAACAAACTTTTTCTACAAAGAACTATGTAGCTTTGAATTCTTCATCGCACCAGAGGATATGTAGGAGCAAGATTCAATATTTCTTGAAGCAATTCAATAAAAAATCTGTTTTTTTAATCTATTTTATATATTTTCTATAAATACTTTTAATAAACAAATAAGACACTAATGCCTTCCCCGAACATAACCGACTTCCGAACCTGAATTTAGTTTTGACGGTCATATTTTTGTTCTTCAAGGATTTTATCGATATTTCTCTTTAATAATAATTTTTCGGTGGTGACTCTTGTTGATTTCGAGCATTCATACACTAAGTTATTTTTCGCGCCGCGACAATTTCATGTCAAACACTCATATGCATTTCATGCTTATTTGGCATGTTTCTATATTAGACCTATTTTGGTTCCTTCTACTATCTTTTGGATTGTTATTCTGGATATTGATTTCGGTTTATGTATTTTATGGAAAGTTCGAGCCATTTTTTTGATATGTTGATATGCTACTGTTTGTGATCCTTCTTTTATCTCTAATCTCTTATAATTTTCTAAAATTGCATCTATTACGATTGTGCATGTATGCAAGTTTATAGAACTTAAGTATCTTAAATCTATGTTTATAAGATTTATGTTTATAATGGTTATTCGTTTGCGGTTTTTTCTCTCTTTTTGATATTTGTTAAAGGAGGAGAAGTTATCGGTGATATTATCAATATTTACGTGCAATAAATGTATTGACGTGCTATAAGTGTTTAATACATGAGGAACATGAGTTCCCAAGTCTCAAAGTCTATTCTATCATTATGTTGTATTGATCAATAAAAATTGGAATGGAATTGTGAATTGTTGTTCAATACTACTTTAAATTATCACTCAAAACAAATTACCAATAATATCTTCAAAATTTCCAAACATAAAAAAATGGAATACTAAAATTGTAGTACTTGTCGGTATCAATTTTAGTTTTGATTGTTTTTTAATTTATGTGTATAATGCATTATTTGATTTTTCGCGTATTTGTTCCCTTCTCCATTATTTGAATTTAATTGCATTGTTGTTGTAGCATTGTTGTTGTAATTCATTTAGTATAATATGTTGTATTCATATTTGTTTTCTTTACCTATCTAAGTCGTTGTACCTTTTAGAAACATTTTGATCCATTGACTTAGTTGTTGTAATCCATGTTTGTTTCTCTTTTTTATCCTAGCAATTGGTTTTGTATCAAAATATTAAGTATTTCTTGAATCACAAGTTATAACACTTTAATCAAAACTATAAGGATGAATGATTCAAATCATACATATGTGTGACTCCAATCGTGAAGCCTCATGAAAGATGGGATTTAGCTCGGCCTCATTTAAGTATAAACAAATCAAAATGTCATTCGAATCACAACTTCTCTAAGTTGAATCATGAGGTACACATGACTCGAATCATGATCTCTTTCCGATTTTCCAACTTTTGATTCAAGTTATTTATTTCTTTGATTTGAATCATTACCTTATGATTTGATAAAAACCCTTGGTCTAGAATGTTTTAAAAATAAGCATTTCAAGAGTGAGTGTCTCTAGCACCATTATTCATCTTTCTCCTTTTTGTCAATGAAAAAAAGTGTGTCACCCATGAGAGAATAACTCAAAAAGTGAGGAATAACAACTCTTGAATCATTCTTGTGTTCTTGTTAAAGAACTATAAAATCAGAGAAAGTGATGGTATTTGATTAATCAAGTGATGTAGCATTGGTCAATTTTGGAACAATCACTCAAGAACCTAAAAAATCATTTTTATCAAGAACTTGAGAGAACCTAGAGTGTGTTTGTCATTCATCAATAGGTAACTTCCTTTTGATACCTTGTAATTAAGCTACTTAAAGGAAATTCTTGTGTGTGTGTTTAGCTATGTGTTTAGCTATATATCGACGTGTACTTTGTTCCTTACTTATCTCTCATTTATTTTTGTTATTCATCGTGTAGTAGTTAAATCATAACATAATTTGTATGTCAATTAGAATAGATCATGATTGTATTGATTTATTCTAGAAACATGGGTATGTGTTGCATCAAATCTATCAATTTAAGTTTAAGTCGATTGTGTTAAAGAACATGTCTATGTTAGGGTGGTAATTGCTTTTATTAAGAAAATTGAAATGTCCTTGTTTACACAAGTGATTTTTGATCATTCTCTTACTAATAACATTAAAATTTATTGGTTAGAATTCATAGTGATGAGGTTATATGCTTCCATTCTTTGTTGTTTTAATTTTCTCCCGCCAAACTTTGATTTTTGTATTGAAAGGTCTGAATACTATTAACTTTAAATATTATAAATAAAAATATTACATTTGTTTTAAAAATGAGAATATTTATTTGTAAAGAAATTTTAATATAAAATATGATGCACATACAAACACCCACAATTAATGAATAATGTTGAAAAATTTTAAATTTTACAATGTATTTTCTTCATTTCTTATTATATAAGTTTTAATTTTTAAAATTTTGTTGAATAATTGATTTATTTAATCTATATATAATTCAAATACAATTGAAACTAACAAAAAAAAATTAAAATTTAGAGAGTTGAATGATATTATTTTTATATCTTACCAAATATAATATATATCAGTTTAGGAGTATTACGAATAATGCTTTATTTTATATTTTATTTTGAATGGAGCTAATAATGTTTTCTTAGTTAAAAACAATTAACAAGTCTACGAGAAGGTCAAATTCGTTTATGCAAATCCTAGTGAATTCATTTGTAATGCATGTATTTTATCGATTTATTTAGAGCCTATATAATTTAGCTTTAAAAAAAATAACTTAAAAATGATTTTTATAAAAATGTTTTTCTAATTTTTTTTTTAAAAATCAATTTTTTTAAATTAAAAAAATTTATTTTAACATTATGTAACATAAATGTATATTATTTAGGATTAAAAGGTAGTTGAAATCAGAATTTTTTCCTTACTAATTTTTATGAAAAAATATATGAAATATCTTCAAGTTTAAGTAACCTTTTAGGCTTTTGATATTAAAAAAATTATAAAATATCTAAAATAATATTTCAAAAACAATTTTGAATCCAATTTTTTAATTTAAAATTTTTAAAATTTTAATTTTTAAAATTTTTTTAAATAAAAATATATAATATTATAAAGAATAATATTTTAAAAAATTAAACAAACAGTTTCTCACTTATTAAACAACATTAATATATTTTTATATGAGAATTATTTTCAAGGGGTAGTTGATAAGAGTTTAATGGAAATACAGTGATAATATAAAAATGTTTTACACTATTATTCAATAAAAATATATTACTTTAATTTAAAAATTGCAATATATATAATGGTATACATGATAGTCATTAGGTGTATTGTTACACTGTAAAATAATTATCAATGCAGAGACTAAAATTCTTAAATTAGAATCACAAGAAATAAGATATTAAATTCCATTTATATTGAATTTCCTTTATGACGCTTATTTCTTACCAATTATACTTAATTAATGGTCATAAAATTATGAGTTACCAATAACGTTTTAAAATTTAAAAACAATTTTGAAATCTTCCATAAAACCAAATTGAGTGAATCTTATTTTAATGGACCTGTCTACTCTTTCTCTCTCCCTCTTATAAATAGAGTTCATTTTGACACTAAATTTCATCTGCAAACTTCTATCTTATTCTAATTTTAATTTACTTTAGAAAATGTCGTCTACAAGTGCTTTGCTCATCCAATGCTTCTTGGTCGCGGTTGTTTTAATCTCTTCCATGGGTGAAGCTAGACAATTGAGTAAGAATTCTTCAATCTTTATAAATGGTTATATCTTTATTTTGCTTTTTAATTTTGTGTCTACCATTTCTTTTCATGAAATCCTAATTATTTGAGTAGTAAGACATCTTCACATCTGTTACTCTAATAGAATACTTTTTGTATCAAGCACTTATTGTCTTATTCTATCGATAGAAAATTCAAGTAAGCATCTCACGCACCTACAGATTTGTTGATTGGTGTACAATTATATGTTACCATAAACAAAATATATACTATGCCTACTAAAATTGTGTTCATTATTCATAAACGACTAATTTCAATGTAAATTTGATGTAAACATGTGTAAGTTAGAGTTATTTTGGTTAATGTTTTTGCAGATGAGTTTAAAGATCAAGATGGGGCAAAATTTGAATCTTTTATACCTGGCCTTCCAGGCATACCAGGACTTCCACCCCTACCAAACATTCCAGGCATCCCAGGCTTCCCAGGTTTCCCATGCATCCCTGGTATACCAAGCATCCCAGGTTTTCCATGCAATCCTAATTGGCCGAGTCCACCAAGTCCACCAAGTACACCTTCAGACTCTCCAAGCCCACCACTTAAATCATTTGGCTCACCTGCTTAATCTCCCAATTATCCTCCTCAATCCTTCTAGTTCTCAAGATGTATCGTGGAGTTCGCTTGTTAAATCCCTTAGTTTACATCCTTAAAATTGAAATATCACAAAAAAATAATATGGATTGTATCATTTATTTGAGCAGAATAAAAATAAATTTGATTTACTTATGAGAATGTATTACAAAAGTTTTTACTCTATTTATGCAATCATAATATGTGTAACACTACAAAAAATTGTCTGTAACAACGTGATATTTATGTTGTAACGTGAAAAATCACGTCACAACACGTAAATTGTGCAGCGATAAAGACCCAAAGTAGGAGCAATAACAACAACACGTAACCTGAAAATCATCTCATAAATTTGTCACATAATATTCACGTTGCAACCGTTTGCCATATGATATTCATGACACAATATGCTGCACATATATTTCTTCCTTTTGTCAGCTATAGTTAAGTATGAGCAGAAAGAGTAGAGCAGGTGACACTGAATTACGACGTAATTTTCACGTGGCAAACTTGTGAAGTGAAAATTATGTCACAAAATTTAAAAGTAGTTGCGACGGAATATTCACGTGGCAAACTTATATCACGTCACAATATTTTTTTAAATAAAAAACTAAAAATAATTAACGTTGTGACTTTTTTTTTAATAAATTAAATATACTAAATTAATAAATAAAATTATAAATATTAAAAATCTTAAATAATAATTTTATAATATACTAATAATGTTTAATTAATATCTTACAAAAATTAAAATTTAAAAAAAAAAAAAAACTTATGGGTCGGGAAACTCGTCGTTATTAAGATCATCGTCATCCTCCTCATCCACCGACTCTTGGCCACTAACTCCTTCATTTCTATCAAACACTTGATTATTACTTCTTTGTGATTGCATAAATCGCCGCATTGGCTCCTCCATATTAGATTGCCTCTTTGTCATTGTTTCCATTTGTCGTTATTGCTCCTACTTTGGGTCTTTATCGCCACCTTACATTGCGCTGACTCGTGTCTCGCCTCAGTTAGCATCAATTGTGTTAATGATTCTAGCATTTCAGGTGTTAATTATGGTGGATGTAACGTTCCTTCCCTATATCTAACTCTTTGAAACACTATGCCAAAACTGCTTTAAGGATGCACACCTTAGACAATGTTGTTATGTGTCCCGGAAAATTTTAAATTTTAAAACTATATACATTAGACAACGTTTTCTTAAAGTGCCGCCTAAGGTCAATTAAAATTGAAATAAAATAAATAAATTATAGAAAGCGTTGCCATAGGCTCAACAGTAGAAAGCGATGCCATAGACCCAAAGTGCTGCTAAAGCCACACTTTAGGCAGCGCTTTCTAAAAGTGCTGCCTAATGTCAATTAAAATTGAAATAAAATATTACCGTCTAGGTTTTGCATCGTTAATTTCACTATTCTTCTTCTGCTCCTTCTTCTTCTTCTTCTATACACTGTTGATTCCAAATTCACGGAAATCTTAAAAATCATACGTCGTTGATTCGTCATTCTCCTTCCATACTCCTTCTTCTCGCTACCACCTTGTTCAACGACGTTCTCGTTACCCTCCTTCCTCCGACTGTTTACGAACATCCGCCAACACACTATCTAGTGACGACGTAGTCCCCCCGTGCTTCTTTCGTCACAACATTCAACTAGCTTCGTCCAAGCTTCCTGCTCCAGCCAGTAATCCTCACTGTGAGACCAGCCTTTGTAAGCATCACTATCATCCTTCTTTTGAGTTTCTTTTGGTCTTTTCATGATACTGTTGGTGCTGATTTTGTTTTAAGGTGTTAATGTTGAACTAGAAATAATGAAATTAGGTTAATAGTTTTATGTCAGCCATGTTATTTTCCTGAATGAGGAATTTTTTCTAACATCGTTGTTATTGGTGTTAAATCTGATTGATACTCATGTCAGTGTTAGTATTTTCTTTTACGGTTGTGTGAATATGAATGAGATTCTGAATAGTATATGTGTTAATCTGATTTCAAATTGTTTTCGGTTTGTTTTGATGATATTTTGTTTTAAATAATCTTCATTTGTGTATGGAAGTTTATTGCCAAATGGAGTGCAAGTTTTGGGTGATATCTTGTGATGGCAACATCATTATTAAGAGTATTTTGTGTGTCATTTTTCTTATGAGTAATACTACTTGGTTTGAATTAATTCGAGTGAGTTTTTTGTTTCAATACCTTGAAGTTTGAGTTTAACTCGAGTGATATTTTGATGTCGATGTCACTTTATCCATATTGATTTTGAATAATAGAGTTTGACTAATATCAGTGTTCAAATTATGTTGAGGTGTTAATGTTAGTTACGAAATTGAGAAGAATTAGTTAATTTTCTGTTAGAGTTAATAGATGGACTGCTAGTAGTTAAATTGGCTTTGGCAATAAGTTAAAAATTTATTAGTTAAATAGCTGGATTAAAGTTGTATAAATTATTGGATTTGGCAATATATATATATATATATATATATATATATATATATATATATATATATATATATATATATATATATATATATATATATATATATATATATATATATATATATATATATTAAAGCTGTATATAAATATGCAAATTTGGTGCATATTTATTGGATTGAAGCTGCAAAATTTATGAAATCTGATGCAAATTTGAAAGACAACGCTTGTTTTAACTGATTATTTGTAGAGAGCGCTTAAAATATAAGCTATATAAATTAAAAAATTCGTGAATATTAGGCAGCGCTTTAAACAAAAAAGTGCTGCCTATAGTAGGAAATAGAAAGCGCTGCCTAAAGAGGTGCATTAGAAAGCGCATCTATAATAAAAAGCGTTGCCTAAAAGGGACTTTAGAGAACGCTTTTAAAGAAAGTGGTTCCTAAAACAGAAAAAAGTGAACTAAAATATACATTACACAGCGCTTTTAAAAACATTGGCTAAAGTGAAAGTGTTGTCTAAAGGGGTGCTATAGAAAGAGCTTATGATGAAAAAGCGCTGCCTATATGGGCCTTTAGAGAGCGCTTATGGAATAAAGTGCTTCCTAAATGCTACACTATGCAGCGCTTTTACATTGACAAAAAGCTCTGTCTTTATTTACAACAATACAAGAATAGGCAGCGCTTTAAAGCGATGTTTATGGCACAAAAAAAAAGAAGCATTATCCATTCCCTTATATGGAATAGTGAAATAATGTTCTACCTCATTAGGTACCTTTCCTCCATTTACTAAATCCAAAATATAAAAATCCACTCGTAGATTAAGCGACTCTGAACCTGTCGGAGTATATTGAGAATTTTCAACCAAAAATTTTGCAAGCAATGTCTGATAATCCTCCTACCCATACAATAAAAAATGAAGTTAAATATAGTTTAAACAACTTAGTTATATACAAGAAATATTAAGTTAAATTAAATATTGAATGAAATACAGCCACGTGATTTTCACGCCACAATATCTTAGTTGCCACGTGAAAATCACGCCACAAAATTGACATTAAATAAAATATATAAACAATTTAAGTAAAATAACTTACGAAAGCTTTTTTGGTACGTTCATCAACAAAATTACTCGATTTTTTCCCAGGTCTTTAAAACCTGCTCCTTCATCAGTGGTGGTCTCCCCAAACTCTTAGCCTACGTAATAAAATTAACTTTAAATGAAAATATAAAACAAATTAAAATATAACTTAAAAAAGTAGTAATAATTACCATGTGTCGAGCATGTTCGAAAATACTTATACTTCCAACTGCATTTAGGCTACCCCCTTTTTCAGATACTTATACTTAAAATCAAGTGTGTCCTAATAAACAAGAAGTTCATCAAAAACTTCTTTGCCAATCTAGTTAGGACGAATATTTTCTGCTTCCCAAAGCTTTCTAGTACGTTGTAGCATATGTCAGAAAGTCGAACGAATGTTCTGCCATAATTATTTTTTTAACCTCTCTTTAGTCCATTTGTTTCCACGTACACTTTTCCTGCATTGATGTTTGATTTATTCAAATAAATAGTTAGAAAATTATAATAAAAAGTAATTTAAATAACAATAACTAAAATAATTAATTAATTATTCCTGAAATTTTCTAAACCAAGCTTCTTTTTCTCACAAGTCAATATCTTTAAATCTCTTCTAAGCTTTTTTATATATTTGTTAAATTACATAATTTATACACTAGGCAGCAATCTGACTCGGTCCAAAACTAAACAACAATAATTTTAATTAGTATTAAATATAAATTTATATAAAAAATGGAAACATGTATACTTAAATAAAAATTTATAAATTTGAAACTTACGAATTTCCGCTGGACCAAATATAATATCTTCCATCAATAATCTGAATCTCACTCGCAGCATCCAAAATAGACTCATCATTCTCATCATCATCGTCGTCCTCATCCTTCTCCTCATGATCATCCTTATCCTTCTACTCATGATCATCCTCACGAGTAGATATATATTCTAGGAGGAAATACTTGTTCTAACTTATAGAGAATGACTGAAATATTTCGGTCTAACTTAATGATGTCACTCACTCTTAAATATGACGCACAAATATCTCTATAAAAATTGACTAATTTCAGTTACTGGATTAAGCATATGATTGGATAGTGAACCGAACACAATTGTAAGCAATTGTTCCATAAAAAATTGCAATAATGACTTTCCATACCATGACTTTTCATGGGAAGGTAGACTGTAATTAGCCTTGGGTTTTAATAATTTTCCATTTGGTTGAGGCTTCAACTCCAACTCTTGTCGATTACACCAAATTTTCATGTCTTTTCTAGCCTTCTCATTATCTTTTATTTTGTCTTTAACATCAATCACTATGTTAAATATATTATCAAAAAAATTCTTCTCAATATGCATAACATCAAGATTATGACGCAACAAATTATCTTTCTAATACGGGAGGTCCCAACATATACTTGTTTTTGTCCAATTGTGTGTGACCCCGTATCCTTGAATTCTATATGATTTACTAGTATTTGTGAATTTTGGTATTTCACAAACTTGGTTCCATATGTCACCTGGTGACAATCGAGGTAGAGGAAAATTTGTTACTCGTTCGTTTTTTTTTGTTTTTGTGAAATTAGTCTTGTTTCTTCTATAAGGATGATTTCTTAGTAGGAATATATGGTGATAGTAAAACCACAGGATTCTCTCCCCCTTTCCCGTAGTAAATTCCTTGGTGTTTTCCATGCAATGCATACATCTCATTTTGTCATGCGTACTCTAACCAGTCAACATGGCATATGCTGGAAAGTCGTTAATAGTCCACATCAAGGAAACTCGTAAAATAAAGTTTTGTTTACATGACATCTATTATAAGTCTATTCTCCAACACACAACCTCTTAAAATCATTAATTAAAGGTTGTAAGTACACACTGATTCTAGATTTTGGACTCGACGGTCCTGGAATGAGGCAGGTCAAAAACATGTATGGTTTTGTCATGCATATTTCAGGAGGGAGGTTGTAAGTGGTTACAATAACTGATCAACAAGAATATTTTCTTCCCGACGCTTGGACATATGGAGTAAATCAATCAGAGCATATTCCAAGTCTGACATTTCTAGGTTTTGCAGCAAAATCAGGATGTATTCAATCAAACTGCTTCCATGCCTTGCCATCAGATGGATGTTGCATAGTGCCTGAACTTGTTTTGTTTGTATGATGCCATGTCATTTTACTTGCATTGTGAATTGAATATAACATTTTTTAACCTTGGTACTATCAGAAGATAAAATATGGATTTTGCTGCTACAAGTTTTTTCTTACAGTTAATGGTCTTACTGCGAATTTGATATCTTTAACTCTTACAGAACTTACATTCCTCCAACAATCCATCATTAGTACCAAACTCATTATCATAAAACAACAACTTGTATATAAACTTCTTTTCATCAAAAAAACATGTAAGCAAGTTGTGTTCTGGAGAAGTCACGTCCAATATCATTTTTGAAAAGAATTCCAATCACTAATCAAGAACATTTCAATTTGACTTGTCGACCAATAATCTAACAAACATTGATAATTTTGAGTCTGACGACCCCCAAACAATGTCGTACTCATCTCATTCAGCAACTGATAAAATCTTCACGCTTCCTCATTTGACAACGCTTCCCCATCAAAATTTAAGGTTCATCATAAGTCACATTCACACCAAAAGCATCGTCAATCATATTTTATATTATAAAAAAAGATATTTTTTAGCTTAAATTATATTTTATTTTTATAATATATATAAAATTTAAAAATATTAACTTTTAACCAAATAAAATAAATTTTATATTATAGATTTTATAGATTTTATACCTTTGAGTGAAATTGAAGAAGTTGGATTGAATGGAATTGAGGAGTGAAGAAGAGAGGTGAAATGAATGAATTGAAGAAAAAGATGGTTATGCAAAATGAACATGTTTTTTTTTCCAGATTATAAAAACTGCAGCAACGTGATTTTAATATCTCACGTTAGTGAAATGAAAATTATGTTTCAATTCTCCAATATTTATAAACTTGTGATGTAATTATCATGACACTAACTAAAGGTGTTAATCAACGTGCACTCATCATTTTCTTCATTATTGATTTTTGAAATGAATGTTGCGACATATTTACACGTCTTTATTTTTAGTTTATTTTTTTTAAGTTGCAACATGTTTTTCTCACCACATTTTTTTTTAAAATCTAACTCCTCATCTGATAATGTTATTTCTATTTTTTAATATTAAAAGCACATAGCAATGTGATAAATACGTCGCAATTTTCTTTTTTTGTCACATATTTATCACGTCACGTCACTATATCACGTGGCTGGAAATAATTTTTCTTGTAGTAAAATATGTCATTTTTTCATATCATACTTATCTACTAAAATAAAGTCTCACATCTATTAATCAAGATAAAAAGTAAAATTCTTGCATATTAGAGACATTTTATGATTAACATTTTAATACATAAATTCTTCTTTTAAATAAATATAATTGGATATTTTAGTTATTAGGTCTAGTTTATTGATAAAGTGTTCCCTGCAATTTTTGAAATATATAAGAAAATAATTATTAATCAAGAGAGGAGAAAAAACACCTTTTAACTTTAAAATTTCTCCCTCTTTTTTTACTGCTAAAATAAGAATATTATTTATATCGGCTATAACGTCTAAGAACAAAGTACAATCCGATGAAACACAGCAGAGGTAGAGAATAATCCTTTGAACACACTTGGAAAAATAATATATAATCCCAATGGATTAAAACCAACATCAAGGAAATTATAAAAATAAAAGGCTCTAAACAATGGGAGAAACACCAACAATTAAAGAGGATAGAAGCTCCAAGTCACCTAATAGTAGAAACCAAAGGCACTGGTTATCCAAACATCACTGGTAAAAGTCACACATTAGGAAAAAACACAACCTCGGATATTGATGGCTCAGACATAAAATGTGATCCTTCATTCACTCATAGTAAGATCATGGGAATGCGAAGACATGCGATAATACCACTCCCAAGTAAGAAAGATGCATTAACCGAACAAATCTTCCACATTTACCACTTTCCCAATGAATAGAGCATCATTCCATAGACAGATTAACACAAGACCGAGTCTACACCTATGAAGAACATATAATCCCCTAACAGATCTAATACTATAGACATAGACACTGTCCCATCTAACACTAAAGGACAACTAGACAACCTAATACCTTATACCATTGCCAAAAATCCACCTAAGAAGTCCCAAAAGCATGAGAATTCGACTGCTCTCCCGTTGGGTAAATGATACAAAAATTGAAGGTGTGAAAATTTCAAGAAAGGGGGATTTAAATTGGGTTTTTAAAACAAAACTATTCTTTTAAAAATATTCTCATTTAAATTAAATTTTTTTTCCTTCACTATTGATAATAACAATAAGTAACAGTAGGAAGTAAAGAACAATGTATGTTTATACTAGTTCACTTGAAAATTATCAAGCTAGTTTAGTCCACCCGCCAAGTTAATTTTGCCTCACTCAATCGAGGACTTAATCCACTATCACCGAACTGATTATAATTTGCACAAGCTACCCGCAAGTGACTAACAACCTCTAGACTCGCAAACCCTAGACTTCTTAAGGATTCAGACCTACTCAGTCCCTTAAGGAATATAAACTAATAATCAACCTGGTTATTACAATGCACAAGCTATCCGCAAGTGACTAACAGCTTCTAAAAATCACAAGCTCTAGACTTCTTAAGTATTCAGACCTACCCGGTCCCTTAAGGAATATCAAACAACAGTTTGAATACAAGTTTTGTTTACAAGAGAATTGCTTCTAAAAAGCTGAGTATGCAAACTATTTTATGAACAGTGACTTAAAATGTGAAAGCAATACACAACATTTTCACGTGAATATTCAATAGTTAGCCATCTTTCTTTCTTAGTCTTCAAGCCTTTATATAGCCATTAACATAATGTATCCGTTGAGGGATACTCTTGGAATTTCCAGAAACATTGGCAACTTAAACAGTAATGTGGAGGACAAGATCGTGTGACGCGTTCGTCCTTTCATTGTAGTGGAATGAAATATTGATTGTATCATATACTATGATTAAAATTTTAACATTATCTTCTTTCCTTCTGAACTTTAGAGGTTTCTACGAGCATGAGTTTAGAAGCGAGAACATGACATCAGGTCATCAGAACTTCAAGTCTCCAGAGTCTTTAGAATTACGTCTTTAGAGTCTTCAGCACTTGGTTATGAGAACCTTCTCTTCAAACCTTGGGTCTTTAGTACTTCAAGTCTTTAGAATCTTTATACCTTTTGTCTTTCATATTCTTCATCACATGGTCTTCAGAACCCTTATCTTTTAGAAATTCATAAATAGAAACACAAGCTTTCAACATCTGAACTTTAGTAGAAACTTTGTCTTTAGATCTTCTAACTTTTTTTCTTGAAACACATTGTCTTTTAGAAATGTGAGTCTTTAGCATCTGGTCGTAAGCAACAACATCTGTCTTTAGATCATACTCATCTCATTCGGCAACTGACAAAGTCTTCACGCTTCCTCATTTGACAACTCTTCCCCTTCAAAATTTAAGGTTCATCATAGGTCACATTCACACCAAAAGCATCGCCAACCATCTCACCGACCAGATTAAAGTTTTCCCTATATTTCATAGGTGATCGACTACTTAGCATGTGTATTACTAGTCTCTGGTACGTTACACGACCGTTCCTCTCTATTATATGTCCAAATCCAATAATTTTCAATGAAACCCCTTCTCTTCAAATGACCTTATACTTTTACGGGTTCACTAATTATAGGTCTACATTCATATTAAAGACAAAGACACCTTACTCCCCATTCTCTTCAACAATATTCCTGAGCAAATGCTTACGAGATAAACTCTTTAACTCCTTCTTCAAAATTTAGCTTAGGTCCACATCTTTTAAGATACAACCTATCGTACATCCAACTACGATAATACTGATATTCCATACTGCACATTTATACAATCTTTAATTTTTTAATTACAAATGTGATTTTAATATATCATTGACTTTAAACAACTTTAATAACTATTCTTAAACATAAAATCATATTAATTACAAACTACTTTTCATATAAATAAATTTTATACTATTTAATATATAATATATACTCACAAAATATATTAGCTATACAAAAATTTCATACTATTTTGTTTTTAATAAACTTATATCATATATTCTTTAACATAAAAAGCATCGCCAACCATCTCACCGATCAGATTAAAATTTTTCCCATATTTTATAGGTGATCTGTCATATCCCAAATTTTGATCTAAGATACCACCTCCCATCTGCATTATTACATAGCAAGCGTTCACAAGCGATTCGACCTATTTTTGCCAATTCTCGAGTCAGGTTTCAAAAATTCATAACTTCTTCAAATTTCGACAATTTTTAGTGGTTCTTTTACATATGATTCTCCTTTGCAACAACTACTACTTTTCTTTACAAGTCAAGAGATGATTATGCTTTGAAAATCCACGGAAAAAAATAGAAACATTAGAAATCATTGTGAATTTAGTGAAATTTAACTGGTTTTGCCTGACTTTATTAAATCATGTATTTTTGCACTTTTACTCGTCATTCTTTTATTCTTATTTTCATAAAAAGAAAATCCAAAAAAAGCATATTTAGCTCATATCAGTTTTACTTTATATAAAAAAAAATTATTATAGTTTTGTTAGTTTCATTTAATTTTATATTTTTATTAATAATTCGGAAAATCTCAAAATACATATAAGTTCTTTTACTTTTTTTTTGCATTTTTTTAGAGTATATAAGTCTATTTTGTTCTTAATTGTAGTTTTACTTATTTAATTCGAAAATATGAAAATATATGGTTTAATTTTATTTTTATTCCCTCTATTATTAATTTTGATTATAATTCCATTTGAAATGTTTTTAGGTTGAATTATTAATAGAATTAAAACCAATTTTAATATCTCTTTTCTTTCACTTTTATATTTTCAGTTTAGTTTTACTAACATTTTATTGTATTATTTGTGTCATTACTATTATTATTAGTATTATAATTATTATGCTATGTCCATATAAGTCTGAATATGCTGCAAAAACATGCACAAGTAATGCCAAGAAAAACAGTCAAATAACCTCTGCTGCCCTGTTATAAGACAAGCATATCAGTCCAAAAATTACATCAAAAATAACAAATTAAAAAGCTGAATCAATAAGTGACAAAGTATAACACCAATTTTGTTCAAATCCTACTGTTATTTCCCCCCTCAAATTGCAGGGATCTTTACTATATAAGAGGGATTTTAGAAACAATGAAGGGGGAGATTAATAGAAAAAAAACAGAAAAATACCTCTCCATTTGGTTTACTCAGTTGAATCTTCAATACACCTTGTATCTTTCAGAAGAAAAAAAACACCCAAATCTCTGCATAACATACCACCATAACTCCTTACCATTTCCTCCAACCATACAACATAAACTCTACTGTGAACATAAAAGCAAACCAACATTAGTTTTGCAACAACACCGGCATCCACACCCCAACTTCAGCAACTCAGACAGACACATCATAAGCAACCTATACCGTTCATAACCAACCTGCACCAATTTGAACCAAGCACAACCATCCACAAGAACTCATCGCCTCAACAACACCAACATTTTCGAGTCAGTTTCTGAAAGTAGGAAGAATCAGAGAGCAAAAGAAAGTGGAATTCACAGCCTTACCCGTTAAAGCCTCCGCAGGAATCGTAAGCTCGTTGGACTAGCTCCGACCTTGTGAGTTCATCTTTTTTTTTCTCCCTTTGCATTTTGTATACCATCGTGATTCATCATGATTTATTGTTGAATGTTGAAATTTCTTGTTTTGATTATTTAGCTTTTATA
This sequence comes from Vicia faba, assembly GCA_948472305.1. Lineage (NCBI taxonomy): Eukaryota > Viridiplantae > Streptophyta > Magnoliopsida > Fabales > Fabaceae > Vicia > Vicia faba. Next base: position 46,622 of record CATIWC010001983.1, read on the forward strand.
GCCATGCCTGAATCGATTTGTTTTGAGTTGAGTTATTATCATTGTTTATCGCATAAGAAAGATTGAGACAGTTGGAAATAGAGTATAGAACGAGTTACCGTTGTTGTTGTTTTGTTTTAGAGTTAACGAGAGCCATGACGAAACCAAAAGTAGTGTTGTTGTTTGATCGCATGAGAAACAGTTCGAGAGAGATGTAGAATCGAGTGGAGTGAATCGAGAAAATATCGTGAACATAACTGTGTTGTCGATTTGTTTTGCACTGAGTTGAGAAGAAAAAGAATAAATTGATTGAGATAGAGGGAGATGAGCGCTTGAGATTCGTTTTAGGCCTCCTAACATGACCCGGCCCATTTCTGATTCATTCCACCTACGTTTTACTATAAACATTTCCTTATTATCCAGAATTCGTGTGGGCTACGGATACCCTGGTCCAAATATCTTGTTAATTTTAAATCTGGAGCTGGCTGTAACAAAAACAAAACCTTGGGTCTCATTTCAATTGGGCTTTAGCGCCCAGTACTTCATGCTTACCCTATATTCTAATTTACACTCTTATTCTTTTATTGATTTCCTTAGCTCTTTTAGTTTAAAAAAATTAAATAATCATGTAGTCTTTTAATTAGATGGTTCTAGTAATTATTTTAAACTTAGAATTGTTGTAGTAATTTTGGAATTTTAATTTTAGTTAGTAAAATTTTAAAATTTTAATTTAGTTTAGATTTAATTTAGTAATTTTAGAATTATTTTTATAACCTTAGAATTTGTAGTTAGTAGAATTATTTTAGTAAATAATCTTAGAATTTTAATTTAGTTTAAATAACTTTTTTTTAGATAATTAGTTACATTCTCTTTTATTTTTTAAATATCTCTGTCATTTTAATTTTTCAGTGCCTTTTGGTTATTAATATGTTTAGTTAGATTTATTTTCCTGTGAATTTTCGAATGCTTATATTTTGATGTCCATTTTATTCACTCGATTTATTCCAAGGAAAAGAATTAAATTTGTTGACTTCATGTCATTGAGCATCTGATACGATTGTGCGAGACCCTTTCATACATTTTACTTTTTGTTAAGCTTAAGTTAAATCTCCAAAAAAAATCAATTTTTAAACTTACCCTCTTTTAAATCAAAACCTCGATATTAGGCCGTTGTATTTTCAAAATCTCGTCCACACCCATTTTGACCAAACAAACCATTTTAACTAAACAAACAATTTTAACCAAAAACAGATATTTCAAAAGGTTCCTATAGAATACTATAGATACATTGGGTGCTAATACCTTCCCATTGTATAACTAACCCCCGAACTCTAGACCTCTTTTCAAAAACGCCTTGTATTTTCATTACTTTTAAAGTATTATTTTACATTGCATATTTTAGGGTTTTATTTCGCTCTTTTCCATTTTCCCTTGGAAATAATAAAGTGCGGTGGCGACTCTTGCTTTTGTTAGACGAATTAATTAATAGTTCAATCTCCGATTTACCCTGCTACATTTTTTATCGCTACAGAATTGGCGACTCTGCTGGGGAAAGATTGACCTCTTGCTGGTCCATCCATAAGTGGGTTAAGCCTAGTTTGTCTTATCTGTTTTATTATTATGTATTTGATTTGTTTAATTATATGTTTGTATTGGGGTTGTTTGGGTTTTTTGCAAAGGATGAATCCTATACCCGGATTAAGTTACACTTAAGAATAGGACGGGCGGTATAGTCATGTTAACTTTGAGGGAGTAATCCCGAAGAAGGAGGCATGAGATCCCCCACTCAGTGGAAGGCCCTTTTGAATGTAATATTTGTTTACCGAGTAATCGAGAAGACATTATTATTTTCGAACTGGGATCCAGAGAAGCTGAGAACCGTAGAACCCTAACCCATCTTGGCCTTTTAGGTGTAGCGTGGAGACTATAATGGAGTAATTTGGAAGTAGTTGTCACGCGATGCTACGCTCGGATGAGTTTCTCTTGAGAATATTGCTAATTATTAAGTAATCAAGACGTTGGTAATATCCGAAGGAGGAATGTAGACTCCGGGAACTCTTAGAACCTTGTCTTGCAGGTGTGATTAAACCGTTAGTACATACCTTGGGGTGGGCTTTACCCTTGACTCCATGCTCGAAGCGTAGAACCTTTGAACCCCATATTTGTGAACTTGTGTGTAACTGTTGCATTATCATTCATCCATGCATCCATCAACATTTAAAAAAAAAATTGTTTTTCAAGGAACTTAAGAATGATTTTTGCAGACATCTCAGGTATTGTTATTATGGAGTTTGGAAGAAGAAACACTCGAAGTTTTAGTTTTAAGGAGCCCGAGATTGAAGAACTGAAGAGTTTGATTCCTAAGATCGAGAACCCGACAGAATTTCATAAGAAATATGGGTCCCTTATACCTCTCATGAAGCGCAAGATGAAGGAAGGCATCCTTAATACGTTGGTCCAATTCTATGATCCTTTGTACCGATGCTTCACCTTTCCGGATTACCAGTTAATGCCCACCTTAGAAGAGTACTCCTACATACTTGGATTACCGATCATCGACTGTGTTCCTTTTTCTGGCTTAGAAGAGGAATCCAAATCTCACGAGATAGCGACCATCACCCACTTGAAGAAGTCGGAGATAGAGGAGAACATGACTACCAAAGGGGGAATCCGAGGCTTATCTGCGCAGTTTTTGTTGAAGAAAGCTCGTTATTTCGTTGAGATAAAAGATACTGTTGCCTTTGAAGATGTTTTTGCTTTACTCGCTTATGGCCTTTTCTTGTTTCCTAATGTTGATAAGTTTGTGGATATCAACGCCATCAGAATTTTCTTGATTGGAAATCCGGGTCCCTACGCTGCTAGGAGATACCTACTACTCCATACATCTTCGAAACTCTTATCAAGGAGGGATGATTATTTGTTGTGCACCGTTGCTATATCTGTGGTATGTTTCTCATCTACCCAGGTCTGATGTTTTCTGGAATCTCGAGAAGGAGCCGCGATGGGCGCCAAAAATTATGGCTCTCATTTATTTCGACATTGATTGGTATAATCGAGTTTACTATGACGTGAAGATCATCGATAGCTGTAGTGCTTTTCCTAACGTGCCTCTTCTTGGTACGAAAGGAGGAATTAATTATAATCCTGTTCTCGCGTGCTGTCAGTTTGGATACCCGATGAGGGATAAGCCGAACAACATTCATGTGAGTGGTTTCTTTCTACAAGAAGGACAAGATTCCCAGGAAGCTAAGAGGGAGATCGAAGGAGCTTGGCGCCACATCCATAGGAAAGGGAGAGACATGTTAGGACAAAGAGGTGTCGTTTCTTTGGAGCCTTACCTACAATGGGTCTGTGCTAGGGCTTGTGCTCTCAAGATGCCCTATAAACCTGAGAAACCTTTATTCCCTATTGTTGCATCGTCATCTATTGATGTTCCTATCGAGAATATGGGAGAATACCAAGGAAATATGGCTAGGATGAAGTCCGAGAGAGATGCTTGGAAAGAAAAGTATAATATGTCGGAATATGAGAATCGGGTCCTGACTCGACAGCTAAAGGAAAAGGAGGATTTGCTATTTATTCAAGACGGCTGGTTCATTGATCATGATGAGAAGCTTCGTCAAAAGGATGCTTTACTGAAGAAATATGCTAGTGAAAGGAAGAGAAAGAAGGAAGATTCGGTAAGCGTTGCTCTCGTTCCTAATCCACAAAAGGAAATCATTGATCGACTGGTAGCTGAGAAGAAAGAGATGGAAGACTTTTATGAAGAGAACATCAGGAAGCTCCAGTTACAGTTGGCATTTGGTCCTTCATCTGATGATTCTGAGTGATCTTTGGTTCTTAGTTTTATTTTACTGTTGTCATTTTGTAAAACTCTGTAAAAGGGCTTCATGTTCCAAAGTTGTAATTTACTGCTTTATTATGGGCTTCACGTTCCAAAGTTGTAATTTACTGCTTTTATTATTGGGTTGTCGTCCCAAGGTTGTAATTTATTGTTTTGTTGTTCCAAAGTTGTAAGTTGTAATTTACCGCTTTTGATTAATGAAATGAGTTTTTGTTGTTCCAAATTCCATTACCATTGAGATGTGCAAAATTATTGAAGTTCCTTGAAAAACTATCAAAATGAACGATCATTTGCATCGCATATCACGCACCATCCAATATTCCACTTCACATGTTTTATAGAGTCTTATCCTTGTTTCTTTTTCCACTCCGGTAGATTGTCAAGATGTCTCATCGATACGATACCCGAGCTAACCGTCAGAGGAAGATGGAAGATCTAGAACAGGAAAACCACGAGCTTCGTGAGGAGGTCGCTACCCTTCGTGTCGGTATGGAGAAACTAACTGCGTTGGTGGAAAGTTTGATGGCTGCTCAGAATCAGCCATTGACTGCAGCTGCTGAGATTCAGACTTTGACTACTGTGGTTTCTGAGATTGTCACTGTTCCAACATCTGTGACTCAAATAAACTCTCCACTTCAACATCCGATGCCAAAATGTTTTCCGTGGGGAATGCCTTATAACTTTGTGCCGGAAGGGTATCATCCTGTCGTATAACCTTTGGTTCAACCTACTGTGTCTTTTCCTCAACCGGAGACAACTACTATGCCGCCTGTAATCCCGTCTGTGGCACCTTTCCCTCAACCAGTGATGACAACTGTCGCTTCTGTGGTTCATTCTATGCCATACATGAATGGACCTACTTATCATGCCGAGCCTGCTGAAAGTCTGGGTCTTTTCGATAGAATGGAAGAATTTCAAGACCAGTTTCAAGAGATACAGAGGGAGATCAGAGCGTTAAAGGGGAAATATTTGTTTGGAAAGAACGCTCATGACCTGTGTTTAGTTCCAAATGTAAAGATTCCAGCCAAATTCAAAGTGCTGGACTTTGAAAGGTATAAAGGTGATTCGTGTCCGCGGAGTCATTTAACTATGTATGTGATAAAAATGTCTACATATTCTGATGATCATAACTTGTTAATTCACTACTTTCAAGACAGCTTGACTGGTGCCACTCTAAAGTGGTATATGGGTTTGGACAGCACTCAGATCTGTAATTTCAATGATCTTAGTGAAGCTTTTGTTCTCCAGTATAAGTACAACGTCGACATGGCGTCGGACATGGATCAACTCCGGGCGATGTCCCAGAGAGACAGAGAGTCCTTTAAAGAATATGCCAAGAGGTGGTGCGAGATTGCTGCTCAGATTTATCCCCTTCTTGAGGAGAAAGAAATGACAAAGATATTCCTGAAGACTTTAGGTTCCTTTTACTATGAAAGAATGATTGCCAGCGCACCAAGTGACATCACCGAGATGGTAAGTATGGGCATGCGGTTGGAAGAAGGGATTCGTGAGGGACGTTTGGTTAAGGAAGGAAGTTCGTCTAGCAGTATCAAGAAGTTTGGAAGTGTTTTCCCTAAAAGGAAAGAACAAGATGTCAGTGTAATTTTCCCTGGGAGACCAAGGAAAGGCTATTCACATGTTGCGGCAGTCACTCCGGCTGTCCGCCCAACATTGGTGACCCCAACTCATCAAACCCCACCAATTCATCAATGGCCATTTCAACAGCAGCCTCGACAACAGGCTTATCAATTTAATAACCAGAATCGTTCACCAAGGAAACTGCAATTTAATGCCATTCCCATGACTTACACTGAATTGTTCCCTGCTCTGATCAGAAAGAACCTCATAACGATGAAGCCTCCTCCTGTCGCACCGAATAGTACTTCTCCGTGGTACAAGGCAGACCGGTTCTGTGAATATCATCAAGGGTCTCAAGGGCACAACATTTAAAATTGCTTTGCTCTAAAGGCGGATGTGCAGAGATTGATTAAGAACGGTATCTTGTCTTTCAAGGATGTTAACCCGAATGTTAGAGATAATCCTTTGCCTTGACATGGGGCAGCATCAGTGAATATGGTGGAAGGTTGTCCGGGAAAGTTTCGAGTTTTTCAAGTTGAACACATAAGAGATTCGTTGATCAGGTTACATCAGAGCTTAAGAAGACTTGCCTTTTTTAGGCATCAACATGATTATGATGTTTGTGAATTCTGTTCAAGAGAAGTTGATTGCCCTATTGTGAAGGAAGACATTCAAAAATTGTTAGACCAAAGGGTTATCACTATTACACATGACAGAGATCCGGTGGATGAAGTGAATGTTATAATACCACAATTCAACTTGCCTGAACCAGTAGAGATCGTTTACGACAGTCAGACTGCACCTGTTGCTCCTTTGATCATTTATCCACCTGGTCATGTGCCTTACAACTCAGACCAAGCTATACCGTATAAGTATAATGCCACAATGATTGAGAATGAGGTAGAAGTCCCTATACCAACAATGCCATCTTTTGTTAACATTGCTGATGTGAGCAGAGTTATGAGAAACGGACGTGTCTTTGCAGTAGTACCTTTGAAAAGACCAGAAGTTCAAGTCAGGAGGCCCATACCGGCAGAAATTCGAGCGAGAAATGTTGAACCCAGGGTTGAGGTAGGCCGATCCAATGAACCTATCCCACACCCCGATGATGATGAGATTCTGAAGCTCATCAAGAGAAGTAAATACAAGATTGTGGACCAACTATTGCAAACTCCTTCCAAGATTTATTTGCTTGCTTTACTGAGAGATTATGGTGCCCATAGAGAAGCTTTGATGAAGGTCTTGGACCAGGCATTCGTGGATCATGATGTGACGGTTGACCAATTTGATAGAATTGTGGGAAATATTACTTCGTGTAACAATCTTGGTTTCAGTGATGAAGAGCTTCCGGAGGAGGGAAGGAACCATAATATGGCTTTGCATATCTCAATAAGTTGTGGAAATGATACTTTATCAAGTGTGTTGGTAGATACAGGTTTGTCGTTAAATGTAATGCCCAAAACTACATTATCTCGACTCTCATATCAAGGTGCTCCCATGAGACCTAGTGGGGTAATTGTCAAAGTGTTTGATGGTTCTAGGAAGACTGTCATTGGTGAAGTGGATCTTCATATAATAATTGGTCCTCATACTTTTCAGATCACTTTTCAAGTAATGAATATTCGTGCTGCCTACAGTTGCCTATTGGATCGTCCGTGGATCCATGATGCAGGGGCAGTCACTTCCACACTCCATCAAAGATTGAAGTTTGTAAGGCATGGAAATCTGGTAATGATTGGTGGAGAGCAGGCTATGGTGGTAAGCCATTTGTCATATTTCTCTTTTATTGATGCTGATGAGGATGTTGGAACCCAATTCCAAACTCTATCTGTTGCTAATAATGAAGTGAAGAAGCAAGGGACATTTATTTCTTCTTTTGAGGATGCGCGACGAGTGGTTGAAAGTGGTTCGGCTGAAGGTTGGGGCCAGTTGTTGACTTTGCCTGAGAACAAGTCTGGATAAGGTCTTGGTTTTCATCCCGTGTCTACAAGGGTCAAGCAGGAAACAATTATCCGTCCGATACAAGAGGTTTTCCGAAGCGCAGGTTTTATCCATCCGACTCCTCCTGAAGTTGATGCTATAATAGGAGACGATTCTGAAGAGGATTTACCCAATTTTGTAACGCATGGAGTGGTTTTCCAGAATTGGATTGCTGTTGATGTTCCTGTTGTGATGCACATTTCTGAGTAATATTTTGTTTTATTTTTGAAAAAAAAATTCTGCTCTGCCCAAGGCGAAAAGTATTTGTGTCGGGCTATGTTGAAAATAAATCCTTTTGCTCTGCCCAAGGCAAAAGAGAAAATGTTTGGGCTCTTTGTTTCAAGTATTGCCCCTCATGAATAAAAATGTTATTTTGTCCACTACTGTTTTATTTTTTCACTTTTTCTGGGAAATAGTAATGAAAATTAATTGGTAGTAATAAGAAAATATAATAACTTTTTGTTTTATTTGTACAAATCGATTTCTAAAATAAAGCATAATCATATGTGCAGATTAATCCATGACTTAACCATTGAAAACAATGATCATATGCCCCTCCCAACTTTGAATTCCCTGTGTTCGGAGCCGAGGAAGAAGATAGTGAAGAGATCCCTGATGAAATTTCCCGTTTACTTGAGCATGATGAAAAGACTATTCAGCCGTTTGAAGAGCCTATAGAGATGATCAATTTGGGTGATGAAGAAGATAAAAAGGAAGTTAAGGTCGGAGCATTGCTTATCCCAGAGGTCAAAGAGAAAATGTTGGAGCTTCTCAGAGAGTATGTTGACGTGTTTGCTTGGTCCTACCAAGACATGCCAGGTTTGGATAACCATATTGTGGAGCATCGTTTGCCGTTGAGACCTGAATGTCCTCCGATTAAGCAGAAGTTGAGAAGGACTCGTCCCGATATGGCTGACAAGATCAAAGAAGAAGTTCAAAAGCAAATTAATGCAGGTTTCCTTGTTACATCGGTCTATCCTCAATGGTTAGCCAATATAGTTCTTGTTGCTAAGAAGGATGGCAAAGTTCGGATGTGTGTAGACTATAGAGATCTGAATAGAGCTAGCCCAAAGGATGGTTTTCCTTTACCACACATTAACGTATTGGTCGACAGTACTGCAAAGTTCAAAGTCTTTTCTTTCATGGATGGTTTCTCTGGTTATAATCAAATCAAGATGGCACCAGAAGATATGGAGAAGACAGCTTTCATTACACCTTGGGGAACATTTTGTTATCGGGTAATGTCGTTTGGTTTGAAGAATGCTGGTGCAACATACCAAAGGGCCATGACTGCTTTGTTCCATGATATGATGCATAAAGAGATAGAAGTGTATGTAGATGACATGATTGCCAAATCGCAAACTGAAGAAGATCATTTGGAACATTTATTGAAGTTATTCCAGCGTTTGAGAAAGTATAAACTCTGTCTGAATCCCAACAAATGCACTTTTGGTGTTCATTCTGGAAGACTTCTGGGTTTCATTGTCAGTAAGAAAGGTATTGAGGTAGATCCTGATAAAGTCAAAGCTATTCGGGAAATACCCGCACCCAAGATGGAAAAACAAGTAAGAGTATTCCTTAGGAGACTGAACTATATTTCTAGATTTATATCTCATATGACTGCTACCTGTGGGCCGATTTTCAAGCTTCTCCGAAAGAACTAAGGATGTGTGTGGACAGAAGATTGTCAGAGAGCTTTTGATAGCATCAAAGAATATTTACTTGAACCTCCTATTTTGATTCCTCCGGTGGAAGGAAGACCTTTGATTATGTACCTGACTATATTGGAAGATTCCATGGGATGTGTGCTTGGTCAACAAGATGAGACTGGAAGAAAGGAACATGCCATATATTACCTGAGTAAGAAATTCACAGACTGTGAGTCTCGATACTCAATGCTAGAGAAAACCTGTTGTGCTTTAGCTTGGGCGGCTCGCCGTCTGCGCCAGTATATGATTAACCACACCACTTGGTTGATCTCCAAAATGGATCTGATCAAGTATATCTTTGAGAAGCCCGCCTTATCTGGAAGAATAGCCTGTTGGCAGATGTTGTTATCTGAATATGACATTGAGTATCACACTCAGAAAGAAATCAAAGGGAGTATTTTAGCCGATCATTTGGCTCACCAACCAATTGAAGATTATCAGTCGATCAAGTTTGACTTCCCAGATGAAGATGTTATGTACTTGAAAGCTAAAGATTTTGAAGAGCCGTTAACCGAAGAAGGACCTGATCCCGAATCCCGTTGGGTTTGATATTTGACGGAGCTGTGAATTCTTATGGAAATGGAATTGGGGCAATCATTGTCACTCCCCGAGGTACTCATATCCCGTTCACGACGAGATTGAAGTTCGACTGTACGAACAACATGGCTGAATATGAGGCATGTATTATGGGTCTCGAAGAAGCAGTGGATCTAAGGATTAAGATTATTGATATTTATGGAGACTCGGAATTGGTAATTAATCAAATCAAGGGAGAATGGGAGACTCGTCATCCTGGTTTGATCCCTTACAGAGATTATGCTAGAAGATTGTTAACCTTCTTCAACAAAGTGGAGTTACATCATATCCCTAGAGATGAAAACCAAATGGCTGATGCTTTAGCTACTTTGTCTTCAATGTTTCAAGTGAATGGTTGGAACGATGTGCCTACAATCAGAGTTATGCGCCTCGATAGACCTGCTCATGTGTTCTCAGTAGAAGAGGTCACCGACGACAAACCGTGTTTCTATGACATTAAACGTGTTCTTCAAACTCAAGAGTACCCGCCTGGGGCATCCAATAAAGATAGGAAGACGTTGAGGAGATTGGCTAGTAGTTTCTTTCTCAATGAAGAAGTGTTGTACAAGAGGAATTATGACATGGTCCTACTCAGGTGCGTAGACAGACATGAAGCAGACATGTTGATGCAAGAAGTACATGAAGGATCCTTTGGCACTCATGCCAACGGGCTTGCAATGGCTAAAAAGATGTTGAGAGCTGGTTACTATTGGATGACGATGGAATCAGATTGTTGCAAATATCTGAAGAAATGTCATAAATGCCAGATTTATGCGGACAAGATACATGTGCCACCGACCCTCCACAATGTTATCTCTTCACCTTGGCCTTTCTCTATGTGGGGTATCGATATGATTGGAATGATTGAACCCAAAGCTTCAAATGGTCATCGTTTCATCTTGGTAGCGATCGATTATTTTACTAAATGGGTGGAAGCAACATCCTATGCTAATGTAACCAGACAGGTGGTAGTCAGATTTATCAAGAATCAGATCATTTGTCGATACGGCATACCGAGCAAGATCATCACTGATAACGATTTGAATTTGAATAACAAGATGATGAGAGAGCTTTGTGAAGAGTTCAAGATCGAACATCATAATTCTTCTCCTTACATACCGAAGATGAATGGGGTTGTTGAAGCTTCTAACAAGAACATCAAAAAGATTGTCCAGAAGATGGTGGTAACTTATAAAGATTGGCATGAAATGCTTCCGTTTTCTTTACATGGATATCATACTTCAGTTCGAACTTCAACAGGTGCAACCCCATTTTCACTAGTTTATGGTATGGAAGCAGTACTCCCTGTGGAGGTTGAGATTCCGTCTATGAGAGTGTTGATGGAAGCTAAACTTTCTGAGGCTGAATGGTGTCAAAGTAGATATGATCAGTTGAATTTAATTGAAGAAAAGAGATTGACAGCGTTGTGTCACGGTCAATTATATCAGCAGAGAATGAAGAAGGATTTTGATAAGAAGGTTTGACCACGCGAGTTCAGAGAAGGTGACTTTGTGCTCAAAAAGATATTATCTTTCCAACCTGATTCTAGGGGCAAGTGGGCTCCGAATTATGAAGGATCGTATGTCGTTAAGAAAGTTTTCTCTGGAGGTGCCATGATTCTCACAAATATGGACGGTGAAGAGCTCCCACGCTCCGTGAACGCCGATGCAGTCAAGAAGTATTTCACCTAGGTTTGAGTTGATAGTTCGCTAAGTTGAAAACCCGAAGGGGCGGCTTAAGCAGGCTTTTGGTCAGACCGGCTGTGGCATTTGAGCACATTTCGGAATTCGAAGTTGTTAGGGAGAATAGTGATCATTGTTTTTGTGTAACCCTTTCTTTCATGTACTATTTCCCAAACTTTTGTAAACTGTTGGAGTCACGTTGTTAGCAAACTACCATCTTATTAATGAAATTTGAGCATTTATCTTTTTGTGGGCAAAATTTTAATTTTACGGCAATATTTGAAACAAAGTTATTTAAGGTATTTTTATTTTTAAATGTGTCGTGAATACTGAAAGGAATATTAACAGTTGTTCCGAGGATGGTCAAGCCATGAAATGCAAAACAATACAGTAATTTATCCTTGCATGATGAACATGTTTTCTTTCAAAATCGTCACGAGGTGTTGGTTGTGTAAACTTGCATTTCTAGTGGTACTAAGCTTGGTGACTCCCCAGCATTTCCAGTTAAGCGTTGTTTTGGTTATCTTATTTGAGCAGATTTCTGAAGTGTGGTACGCTTTGTCTCATGCCAGTAGTCTATTGGTGTTAGAAGTATGGATTCGAATATTTTTCTCCCCAGAAGTTTTGAGCCTTGTAGCGTGATACGCTCTGACGTTGCTTTGTAGTTCCAGTTCCAGTTATTTTCCGTCTCTTTAAGATTGGCCGAGTATCTATTATTTTGTGATATCTTATCATCTTCAAGATATTCCGTCTGCCTGTTTCGTCAGCATAACATTCATTCATTCATTTACACTTATATCACGCATGCATATTCACATTTGTCGTTGATTTTGGGTTGTATACCTTGTTTATGTTTATTAAGACAATGTACATGTTCTTTCCAAGTAGAATGTTAGCTTAGGCAGAAAATGTGCTTCCTTTCTAAATTCCCCAACTGAGCTAATCCTCGTGGATGATTTTTTGATTTAGCCTTCCTTGTCCATTTCTGGATAGGATGAATCCTTAATCAAGTTATTTTCTCATTGGGTGGAGTCTTGTTTGACTGTTTTCTCTCTGGTTTATTCCTGGAGGGAGTTGTTGTCTCTTGCATGGGCTATCTCATGCTTTTCTCCAAGCTAGGAAACCTAGACGAATGGTGCATTTATTTTGCACATTTAAGTATTTGATCTCCTTGGGAAGGATCTATTCATGGTTCCCTTTGACGAAGATCTTATTCTCTGGCAGTGTTATCGCAATTTTCTTCTGAATTATTCTTCGGAAAACAGCAAGCGACGGTCTCTTCATGAGCAACTTGTACGTTATTATTTTTTGGAAAACGGCAAGCGGCGGTCTCTTCATGAGCAACTTGTACGTTATTATTTTTTGGAAAACGACAAGCGGCGGTCTCTTCATGAGCAATTTGTACGTTATTATTTTTTGGAAAACGACAAGCGGCGGTCTCTTCATGAGCAACTTGTACGTTATTATTTTTTGGAAAACGGCAAGCGGCGGTCTCTTCATGAGCAACTTGTACGTTATTATTTTTTGGAAAACGACGAGCGGCGGTCTTTTCATGAGCAACTTGTGCGTTATCTTTTTTTTGCGGAAAACGTCAAGCGGCAGTCTCTTCATGAGCAACTTGTACGTTATTATTTTTCTGGAATACAACAAGTGGCAGCTTCTTTATTTGAGCAGCTTGTATGTTATTGAGTATTTTTGGAAGACAACAAGTGGCAGCTTCTTTATTTGAGCAGCTTGTATGTCATAGTATTTTTTGGAAGACAGCAAGTGGCAGCTTCTTTATTTGAGCAGCTTGTATGTCATAGTATTTTTGGAAGACAACAAATGGAAGCTTCTTTATTTGAGCAGCTTGTGTATCTACAACCATATTATTATTTCAGCATTAATTGGTATCTCTCCGGAAATCTCTCAGAGAAGTTTGTTATGAATCTTTACCTTCAGAAGTCGGTAATCCATTATCAGCAAATTTGGTACATCTTTTGTCTATCTTTGATCTTGAGTTGTGAACTCACTGTTATTTTGGGTCAATAATCTATTTTTGTGGCCTATGCAAGATGCCTTCTTTGTTAGGGTCAGAGGTCGTATTCTCTCAAATTTTTATTCACCGTCAAGAGTCTATCATTTGAAGTCGATGGCTCATTTCCCCAGTAGTGTATAATCTATGTTCCTGTGGTTTGTTGGTGTTTGGTTTCTACAGCATTATCTTGTCTCATACAATATCATTCTCTGTGAATTTAAATACTACATTCATATCACAAACATAATGGCGGTATCTTAGGGCAAAAATTGCGTAATATGTATTTAAGTACCTTCAATCTCGTCGAGACGAAGATTTTAATCTTCATATCTCCGGATAGAAGAAACTTAAATAGGGGCAACTGTCATATCCCAAATTTTGACCTAAGATACCACCTCTCATCTGCATTATTACATAGCAAGCGTTCACAAGCGATTCGACCTATTTTTGCCAATTCTCGAGTCAGGTTTCAAAAATTCATAACTTCTTCAAATTTTGACAATTTTTTAGTGGTTCTTTTACATATGATTCTCCTTTGCAACTACTACTACTTTTCTTTACAAGTCAAGAGATGATTATGCTTTGAAAATCCACGAAAAAAAATAGAAACATTAGAAATCATTGTGAATTTAGTGAAATTTAACTGGTTTTGCCTGACTTTATTAAATCATGTATTTTTGCACTTTTACTCGTCATTCTTTTATTCTTATTTTCATAAAAAGAAAATCCAAAAAAAGCATATTTAGCTCATATCAATTTTACTTTATATAAAAAAAAATTATTATAGTTTTGTTAGTTTCATTTAATTTTATATTTTTATTGATAATTCGGAAAATCTCAAAATACATATAAGTTCTTTTACTTTTTTTGCATTTTTTTAGAGTATGTAAGTCTATTTTGTTCTTAGTTGTAGTTTTACTTATTTAATTCGAAAATATGAAAATATATGGTTTAATTTTATTTTTATTCCCTCTATTATTAATTTTGATTATAATTCCACTTGAAATGTTTTTAGGTTGAATTATTAATAGAATTAAAACCAATTTTAATATCTCTTTTCTTTCACTTTTATATTTTCAGTTTAGTTTTACTAACATTTTATTATAACATTTTATTGTATTATTTGTGTCATTACTATTATTATTCGTATTATAATTATTATGCTATGTCCATATGAGTCTGAATATGCTGCAAAAATCTGTCCTTATGCTGCAAAAACCTGCACAAGTAATGCCAAGAAAAATAGTCAAATAACCTCTGCTACCCTGTTATAAGACAAGCATATCAGTCTAGAAATTACATCAAAAATAAAAAATTAAAAAACTGAATCAAAAAGTGACAAAGTATAACACCAATTTTGTTCAAATCCTACTGTTATTTCCCCCCTCAAATTGCAGGGATCTTAACTATATAAGAGGGATTTTAGAAACAATGAAGGGGGAGATCAATAGAAAAAAAAACAGAAAAATACCTCTCCATTTGGTTTACTCAGTTGAATCTTCAATACACCTTGTATCTTTCAGAAGAAAAAAAAACACCCAAATCTCTGCATAACATACCACCATAACTCCTAACCATTTCCTCCAACCATACAACATAAACTCTACTGTGAACATAAAAGCAAACCAACATTAGTTTCGCAACAACACCGGCATCCACACCCCAACTTCAGCAACTCAGACAGACACATCATAAGCAACCTATACCGTTCATAACCAACCTGCACCAATTTGAACCAAGCACAACCATCCACAAGAACTCATCGCCTCAACAACACCAACATTTTCGAGTCAGTTTCTGAAAGTAGGAAGAATCAGAGAGCAAAAGAAAGTGGAATTCACAGCCTTACCCGTTAAAGCCTCCGCAGGAATCGTAAGCTCGTCGGACTAGCTCCGACCTTGTGAGTTCATCTTTTTTTTCTCCCTTTGCATTTTGTATACCATCGTGATTCATCATGATTTGTTGTTGAATGTTGAAATTTCTTGTTTTGATTATTTAGCTTTTATAGCCATGCCTGAATCGATTTGTTTTGAGTTGAGTTGTTATCATTGTTTATCGCATAAGAAAGATTGAGACAGTTGGAAATAGAGTATAGAACGAGTTACCATTGTTGTTGTTTTGTTTTAGAGTTAACGAGAGCCATGACGAAACAAAAAGCAGTGTTGTTGTTTGATCGCATGAGAAACAGTTCGAGAGAGATGCAGAATCGAGTGGAGTGAATCGAGAAAATATCGTGAACAGAACTGTGTTGTCGATTTGTTTTGCACTGAGTTGAGAAGAAAAAGAAGAAATTGATTGAGATAGAGGGAGATGAGCGCTTGAGATTCGTTTTAGGCCTCCTCACATGACCCGGCCCATTTCTGATTCATTCCACCTACGTTTTACTATCAACATTTTTTTATTATCCAGAATTCGTGTGGGCTACTGATACCCTGGCCCAAATATGTTGTTAATTTTAAATCTGGAGCTGGCTGTAACAAAAACAAAACCTTGGGTCTCATTTCAATTGGGCTTTAGCGCCCAGTACTTCATGCTTACCCTATATTCTAATTTACACTCTTATTCTTTTATTGATTTCCTTAGCTCTTTTAGTTTTAAAAAAATTAAATAATCATGTAGTCTTTTAATTAGATGGTTCTAGTAATTATTTTAAACTTAGAATTGTTGTAGTAATTTTGGAATTTTAATTTTAGTTAGTAAAATTTTAAAATTTTAATTTAGTTTAGATTTAATTTAGTAATTTTAGAATTATTTTTATAACCTTAGAATTTGTAGTTAGTAGAATTATTTTAGTAAATAATCTTAGAATTTTAATTTAGTTTAAATAACTTTTTTTAGATAATTAGTTACATTATCTTTTATTTTTTAAATATCTCTGTCATTTTAATTTTTCAGTGCCTTTTAGTTATTAATCTGTTTAGTTAGATTTATTTTTCTGTGAATTTTCGAATGCTTATATTTTGATGTCCATTTTATTCACTCAATTTATTCCAAGGGAAAGAATTAAATTTGTTGACTTCATGTCATTGAGCATCTGAAACGATTGTGCGAGACCCTTTCATACATTTTACTTTTTGTTAAGATTAAGTTAAATCTCCAAAAAAAATCAATTTTTAAACTTACCCTCTTTTAAATCAAAACCTCGATATTAGGCCGTTGTATTTTCAAAATATCATCCACACCCATTTTGACCAAACAAACCATTTTAACTAAACAAACAATTTTAACCAAAAACAGATATTTCAAAAGGTTCCTATAGAATACTATAGATACATTGGGTGCTAATACCTTCCCATTGTACAACCAACCCCCGAACTCTAGACCTCTTTTCAAAAACGCCTTGTATTTTCATTACTTTTAAAGTATTATTTTACATTGCATATTTTAGGGTTTTATTTCGCTCTTTTCCCTTTTCCCTTGGAAATAATAAAGCGCGGTGGCGACTCTTGCTTTTGTGAGACGAATTAATTAATAGTTCGATCTCCGATTTACCCCGCTACATTTTTTATCGCTACACTCACAAAATATATTAGCTATACATAAATCTCATACTATTTTGTTTTTAATAAACTTATATCATATATTCTTTAACATAAAAAGCATCGCCAACCATCTCACCGATCAGATTAAAGTTTTTCCCATATTTTATAGGTGATCGACTACTTAGCATGTGTATTAATAGTCTCTGATACGTTACTCGACAGTTCTTCTCCATTATATATCTAAACTCAATAC
Organism: Vicia faba; assembly: GCA_948472305.1. Lineage (NCBI taxonomy): Eukaryota > Viridiplantae > Streptophyta > Magnoliopsida > Fabales > Fabaceae > Vicia > Vicia faba. The sequence goes on from CATIWC010001983.1 coordinate 63,722, forward strand.
TCTTTAATGAAATCCTTTCTGATCAAATGACCTTATACTTTCTCTGAGTCACTAATTATAGGTCTGCATTCACATTTAAGACAAAAACATCTTACTACTCATTCACTTTGACAACATTTCTCAACAAATACTTACGAGGTAATCATTTATATAATAATTGTTTTTTAATTACAAATTTGATTTTAATATATCATTGACTTTAAAGAACCTTAATAACTATTCTTAAACATTAACTCATATTAACTACAAACTACTTTTCATATAAATAAATTTTATACTATTTAATTTATAATATATACTCACTAAATATATTAACTACATTTTGTTTTTAATAAACTTATATAATATTTTCTTTAACTTAAACATATAATGTTTTATGTTTTTAAGAAATACCTATTATGTTCCATTTTAAAACAAACATTACAAACATATAACATATAATATAATACATATATTAACCATATATTGTATTTTTTTTAAAATATTATCATGTTAAAAAAAACAATTTCACAATATTTTATTTTAAGTAAAATGTTATTCTTTTAATAAACATATATTATAAGTATTACATACAATTTTGTTTTAAATAAATATATAATATACATATAACATATAATAACCGTATATTTTAATTTTTTTTTTAAATATTATTATATTTTAAAAAAAATTATTTTATTTTTTAAAAATATATCATTTCATTTATAAACATATATTATAATTACTACATTAAAGATAATATATGAACATACATTATAACTATTATATTAATAATAATATACGAACATTTATTATTCTATTTTCTATTTTTTTGAATTAAAAATTATTCTATTTTCAATCATTCTATATTATGTTTTTAATATAAAAAAATCTATTTTCTATAAATAATTTACTTAAAATATATATTATTCTGTTTTAAAAAAATTTATAATATATTCTAGTTTTAATTATATTTTGTTTATATATAAAAAATATATTCTATTTTCATTTATATACTATAAAATTTAAAATAAAAATATTGAATATTCTTTTTTTAGTAAAAAATATTATTAATACATATATTCTGTTTTTTATAATCTGTTTTTTATAAAAAAAACATTTTTTAGTTAAAGTATAATATATTCACTTTTAATAAAAGATAACATTATACATTAAAAATTATTACATAAAATCTCTTTTTATATATATATATATATATATATATATATATATATATATATATATATATATATATATATATATATATATATATATATATATATATATATATATATATATATATATATATATATATATATATATATATATATATATATATATATATATATATATATATATATATATATATATATATATATATATATATATATATATATATATATATATATATATATATATATATATATATATAAGTTATTTTTTAGCTTAAATTATATTTTATTTTTATAATATATATAAAATTTAAAAATATTAACTTTTAACTAAATAAAATAAATTTTATATTAATCATTTTTGGAATAATATTTTTTGTATATAATGAAGTATATATTAATAATCATTGAATTGACAATAATCAACAACCCAAAATTACATATATAAAAATATGAAAAAATAAATAAATAAAGTTGTACAAATATTTCAATGAAACTTGAACAATATTCGATGAGATCTTGAAGCTTGAAAATAAATTTAACTTCAAATATAAAATTAAAATAAGAAATTAGTAATAAAATTAAAAAAAAAAACAAAAAAACAAAAGACCTGAGATATAATAGAATTTATACCTTTGAGTGAAATTGAAGAAGTTGGATTGAATGGAATTGAGGAGTGAAGAAGAGAGGTGAAATGAATGAATTGAAGAAGAAGATGGTTATGGAAAATGAACATGTTTTTTTTCTTCCAGATTTATAAAAACGGCAGCAACGTGATTTTAATATCTCACATTAGCGAAATGAAAATTATGTTTCAATTCTCCAATATTTATAAACTTGTGACGTAATTATCATGACACTAACTAAAGGTGTTAATCAACGTGCACTCATCATTTTCTTCATCATTGATTTTTGAAATGAATATTGCGACATATTTACACGTCTTTATTTTTAGTTTATTTTTTTTAAGTTGCGACATGTTTTTCTCACCACATTTTTTTTAAAAATCTAACTCCTCATGTGATAACGTTATTTCTATTTTTTTAATATTAAAACACCTAGCGATGTGATAAATACGTCGCAATTTTCTTTTTTTGTCACATATTTATCACGTCACGTCACTATATCACGAGGCTGAAAATAATTTTTCTTGTAGTAAAATATGTCATTTTTTCATATCATACTTATCTACTAAAATAAAGTCGCACATCTATTAATCAAGATAAAAAGTAAAATTCTTGCGTATTAGAGACATTTTATGATTAACATTTTAATACGTAAATTCTTCCTTTAAATAAATCTAATTGGATATTTTAGTTATTAGGTCTAGTTTATTGATAAAGTGTTCCCTGCAATTTTTGAAATATATAAGAAAATAATTATTAATCAAGAGAGGAGAAAAAACACCTTTTAACTTTAAAATTTCTCCCTCTTTTTTTACTGCTAAAATAAGAATATTATTTATATCGGCTATAACGTCTAAGAACAAAGTACAATCCGATGAAACGCACCAGAGGTAGAGAATAATCCTTTGAACACACTTGGAAAAATAATATATAATCCCAATGGATTAAAACCAACATCAATGAAATTATAAAAATAAAAGGCTCTAAACAATGGGAGAAACACCAACAATTAAAGAGGAGAGAAGCTTCAAGTCACCTAATAGTAGAAACCAAAGGCACTGGTTATCCAAACATCACCGGTAAAAGTCACACATTAGGAAAAAACACAACCTCAGATATTGATGGCTCAGGCATAAAATGTGATCCTTCATTCACTCATAGTAAGATCATGGGAATGCGAAGACATGCCATAATACCACTCCCAAGTAAGAAAGATGCATTAACCGAACAAATGTTCCACATTTACCACTTTCCCAATGAATAGAGCATCATTCCATAGACAGATTAACACAAGACCGGGTCTACACCTATGAAGAACATATAATCCCATAACAGATCTAATACTATAGACATAGACACTGTCCCATCTAAAACTAAAGGACAAATAGAAAACCTAATACCTTATACCATTGCACAAAATCCAGCTAAGAAGTCCCAAAAGCATGAGAATTCGAATGCTCTCCCGTTGGGTAAATGATACAAAAATTGAAGGTGTGAAAATTTCAAGAAAGGGGGATTTAAATTGGATTTTTAAAACAAAACTATTCTTTTAAAAATATTCACATTTTAGTTAAAATGTTTTTTCCTTCACTATTGATAATAACAATAAGTAACAATAGGAAGTAAAGAACAATGTATGTTTATACTAGTTCACTTGAGAATTATCAAGCTAGTTTAGTCCATCCGCCAAGGTAATTTCGCCTCACTCAATCGAGGACTTAATCCACTATCACTGAACTGATTATAATTTGCACAAGCTACCCGCAATTGACTAACAACTTCTAGACTCGTAAACCCTAGACTTCTTAAGGATTCAGACCTACTCAGTCCCTTAAGGAATATCCACTAATAATCAACCTGGTTATTACAATGCACAAGCTATCCGCAAGTGACTAACAGCTTCTAAAACTCACAAGCTCTAGACTTCTTAAGTATTCAGACCTACCCGGTCCCTTAAGGAATATCAAACAACAGTTTGAATACAAGTTTTGTTTACAAGAGAATTGCTTCTAAAAAGCTGAGTATGCAAACTATTTTATGAACAGTGACTTAGAATGTGAAAGCAATACGCAGCATTTTCACGTGAATATTCAGTAGTTAGCCGTCTTTCTTTCTTAGTCTTCAAGCCTTTATATAGCCATTAACATAATGTATCCGTTGAGGGATACTCTTGGAATTTCCAGAAACATTGGCAACTTGAACATTAATGTGGAGGGCAAGATCGTGTGACGCGTTCGTCCTTTCATGGTAGTGGAATGAAATATTTATTGTATCATATACTATGATTACAATGTTAACATTATCTTCTTTCCTTCTGAACTTTAGAGGCTTCTACGAGCATGAGTTTAGAAGCGAGAACATGACATCAGGTCATCAGAACTTCAAGTCTCCAGAGTCTTCAGAATTGCGTCTTTAGAGTCTTCAGCACTTGGTTATGAGAACCTTCTCTTCGAACCTTGGGTCTTTAGTACTTCAAGTCTTTAGAATCTTTATACCTTTTGTCTTTCATATTCTTCATCACATGGTCTTCAGAACCCTTATCTTTTAGAAATTCATAAATAGAAACACAAGCTTTCAGCATCTGGACTTCAGTAGAAACTTTGTCTTCAGATCTTCTAACTTTTTTTCTTGAAACACATTGTCTTTTAGAAATGTGAGTCTTTAGCATCTGGACGTAAGCAACAACATTTGTATTTAGATCATACTCATCTCATTCAGCAACTGACAAATTCTTCACGCTTCCTCATTCGACAACTCTTCCCCTTCAAAATTTAAGGTTCATCATAGGTCACATTCACACCAAAAGCATCGCCAACCATCTCACCGACCAGATTAAAGTTTTCCTTATATTTCATAGGTGATCGACTACTTAGCATGTGTATTACTAGTCTCTGGTACGTTACACGACCGTTCTTCTCTATTATATGTCCAAATCCAATAATTTTCAATGAAACCCCTTCTCTTCAAATGACCTTATACTTTTACGGGGTCACTAATTATAGGTCTACATTCATATTAAAGACAAAGACACCTTACTCCCCATTCTCTTCGACAATATTCCTGAGCAAATGCTTACGAGATAATCTCTTTAACTCCTTCTTCGAAATTTAGCTTAGGTCCACATCTTTTAGGATACAACCTATCATACATCAACTACGATAATACTGATATTCCATACTGCACATTTATACAATCTTTAATTTTTTAATTACAAATGTGATTTTAATATATCATTGACTTTAAACAACTTTAATAACTATTCTTAAACATAAAATCATATTAATTACAAACTACTTTTCATATAAATAAATTTTATACTATTTAATATATAATATATACTCACAAAATATATTAGCTATACATAAATTTCATACTATTTTGTTTTTAATAAACTTATATCATATATTCTTTAACATAAAAAGCATCGCCAACCATCTCACCGATCAGATTAAAATTTTCTCCATATTTTATAGGTGATCGACTACTTAAGCATGTTTATTAATAGTCTCTGATATATTACTCGGCAATTCTTCTCCATTATATATCTAAACTCAATACTATTTAATGAAATCCTTTCTGTTCAAATGACCTTATACTTTCTCTGAGTCACTAATTATAGGTCTGCATTCACATTTAAGACAAAAACATCTTACTATGCATTCACTTAGATAACATTTCTCAACAAATACTTATGAGGTAATCATTTATAATATAATTGTTTTTTAATTACAAATTTGATTTTAATATATCATTGACTTTAAAGAACCTTAATAACTATTCTTAAACATTAACTCATATTAACTACAAACTACTTTTCATATAAATAAATTTTATACTATTTAATTTATAATATATACTCACTAAATATATTAACTACATTTTGTTTTTAATAAACTTATATAATATTTTCTTTAACTTAAACATATAATGTTTTATGTTTTTAAGAAATAACTATTATGTTCCATTTTAAAACAAACATTACAAACATATAACATATAATATAATACATATATTAACCATATATTGTATTTTTTTAAAAATATTATCATGTTAAAAAAAACAATTTCACAATATTTTATTTTTAAGTAAAATGTTATTCTTTTAATAAACATATATTATAACTATTACATACAATTTTGTTTTAAATAAATATATAATATACATATAACATATAATAACCGTATATTTTAAACTTTTTTTAAATATTATTATATTTTAAAAAATATTATTTTATTTTTTAACAATATATCATTTCATTTATAAACATATATTATAATTACTACATTAAAGATAATATATGAACATACATTATAACTATTATATTAATAATAATATACGAACATTTATTATTCTATTTTCTATTTTTTTAAATTAAAAAATTATTCTATTTTCAATCATTCTATATTATGTTTTTAATAAAAAAATCTATTTTCTATAAATAATTTACTTAAAATATATATTATTCTGTTTTTAAAAAATTTATAATATATTCTAGTTTTAATTATATTTTGTTTATATATAAAAAATATATTCTATTTTCATTTATATACTATAAAATTTAAAATAAAAATATTGAATATTCTTTTTTTAGTAAAAAATATTTTTAATACATATATTCTGTTTTTTATAAAAAAAAACATTTTTTAGTTAAAGTATAAAATATTCACATTTAATAAAATATAACATTATATATTAAAAATTATTACATAAAATCTCTTTTTGTTATTCACGTGTATATATATATATATATATATATATATATATATATATATATATATATATATATATATATATATATATATATATATATATATATATATATATATATATATATATATATATATATATATATATATATATATATATATATATATATATAAAAGTTATTTTTTAGCTTAAATTATATTTTATTTTTATAATATATATAAAATTTAAAAATATTAACTTTTAACCAAATAAAATAAATTTTATATTAATCATTTTTGGAATAATATTTTTTGTATATAATGAAGTATATATTAATAATCATTGAATTGACAATAATCAACAACCCAAAATTACATATATAAAAAATGAAAAAATAAATAAATAAAGTTGTAAAAATATTTCAATGAAGCTTGAACAATATTCGATGAGATCTTGAAGCTTGAAAATAAATTTAACTTCAAATATAAAATTAAAATAAGAAATTAGTAATAAAATTAAAAACAAAAAAACAAAAAAAAAAACAAAAGAACTGAGATGTAATAGATTTTATACCTTTGAGTGAAATTGAAGAAGTTGGATTGAATGGAATTGAGGAGTGAAGAAGAGAGGTGAAATGAATGAATTGAAGAAGAAGATGGTTATGGAAAATGAACATGTTTTTTTTTCTTTCCAGGTTTATAAAAACGGCAGCAACGTGATTTTAATATCTCATGTTAGCGAAATGAAAATTATGTTTCAATTCTCCAATATTTATAAAGTTGTGACGTAATTATCATGACACTAACTAAAGGTGTTAATCAACGTGCACTCATCATTTTCTTCATCATTGATTTTTGAAATGAATGTTGCGACATATTTACACTTCTTTATTTTTAGTATATTTTTTTTAAGTTGCGACATGTTTTTTTCACCATGTTTTTTTTTAAAATCTAACTCCTCATGTGATAACGTTATTTCTATTTTTTTAATATTAAAACACGTAGCGATGTGATAAATACGTCACAATTTTCTTTTTTTGTCACATATTTATCACGTCACGTCACTATATCACGAGGCTGAAAATAATTTTTCTTGTAGTAAAATATGTCATTTTTTCATATCATACTTATCTACTAAAATAAAGTCTCACATCTATTAATCAAGATAAAAAGTAAAATTCTTGCATATTAGAGACATTTTATGATTAACATTTTAATACATAAATTCTTCCTTTAAATAAATCTAATTGGATATTTTAGTTATTAGGTCTAGTTTATTAATAAAGTGTTCCCTGCATTTTTTGAAATATATAAGAAAATAATTATTAATCAAGAGAGGAAAAAAAACACCTTTTAACTTTAAAATTTCTCCCTCTTTTTTTACTGCTAAAATAAGAATATTATTTATATCGGCTATAACGTCTAAGAACAAAGTACAATCCGATGAAACGCACCAGATGTAGAGAATAATCCTTTGAACACACTTGGAAAAATAATATATAATCCCAATGGATTAAAACCAACATCAAGGAAATTATAAAAATAAAAGGCTTTAAACAATGGGAGCAACACCAACACTTAAAGAGGAGAGAAGCTCCAAGTCACCTAATAGTAGAAACCAAAGGCACTAGTTATCCAAACATCATCGGTAAAAGTCACACATTAGGAAAAAACACAACCTCGGATATTGATGGCTGAGGCATAAAATGTGATCCTTCATTCACTCATAGTAAGATCATGGGAATGCGAAGACATGCCATAATACCACTCCCAAGTAAGAAAGATGCATTAACCGAACAAATCTTCCACATTTACCACTTTCCCAATGAATAGAGCATCATTCCATAGACAGATTAACACAAGACCGAGTATACACCTATGAAGAACATATAATCCCCTAACAGATCTAATACCATAGACATAAACTAAAGGACAACTAAACATTTACCCATCTAACACTAAAGGACAACTAGACAACCTAATACCTTATACCATTGCCAAAACTCCACCTAAGAAGTCCCAAAAGCATGAGAATTTGACTGCTCTCCCGTTGGGTAAATGTTACAAAAATTGAAGGTGTGAAAATTTCAAGAAAGGGGGATTTAAATTGGGTTTTTAAAACAAAACTATTCTTTTAAAAATATTCTCCTTTAAGTTAAAATGTTTTTCCTTCACTCTTGATAATAACAATAAGTAACAATAGGAAGTAAACAACAATGTATGTTTATACTAGTTCACTTGAAAATTATCAAGCTAGTTTAGTCCACCCGCCAAGGTAATTTCGCCTCACTCAATAGAGGACTTAATCCACTATCACCAAACTGATTATAATTTGCGCAAGCTACCCTCAAGTTACTAACAACCTCTAGACTCACAAACCCTAGACTTCTTAAGGATTCAGACCTACTCAGTCCATTAAGGAATATCAACTAATAATTAACCTGATTATTACAATGCACACACTATCTGCAAGTGACTAACAACTTCTAAAACTCACAAGCTCTAGACTTCTTAAGTATTCAGACCTACCCGGTCCCTTAAGGAATATCAAACAATAGTTTGAATACAAGTTTTATTTACAAGAGAATTGCTTCTAAAAAGTTGAGTATGCAAACTATTTTATGAACAGTGACTTAGAATGTGAAAGCAATATACAGCGTTTTCACGTGAATATTCAGTATTTTGCCGTCTTTCATTCTTAGTCTCCAAGCCTTTATATAGCCATTAACATGATGTATCCGTTGAGGGATACTCTTGGAATTTCCAGAAACATTGGCAGCTTGAACAGTAATGTGGAAGACAAGATCGTGTGACACGTTTGTCCTTTCATGGTAGTAGAATGGAATATTTATTGTACCATATACTATGATTACCACATTAACATTATCTTCTTTCCTTCTGCACTTCAGAGGCTTCTACGAGCATGAGTTTAGAAGCGAGAACATCACATCAGGTCATCAGAACTTCAAGTCTTCAGAGTCTTCAGAATTGCGTCTTTAGAGTCTTCAGCACTTGGTTATGAGAACCTTCTCTTCGAACCTTGGGTCTTTAGTACTTCAAGTCTTTAGAATCTTTATACCTTCTGTCTTTCAGAGTCTTCATCACTTAGTCTTCAGAACCCTTATCTTTTAGAAATTCACAAATAGAAACACAAGCTTTCAACATCTGGACTTCAGTAGAAACTTTGTCTTCAGATCTTCTAACTTTTTTTCTTGAAACACATTGTCTTTTAGAAACACGAGTCTTTAGCATCTGGATGTAAGCAACAACTTCTGTATTTAGATCTTTTAACTAGTTTCTTTAGAACATGTTGTCTTTAAAAGCTCGAGTCTTCAGCATCTGGACATAAGTAACAACTTCTGTCTTCAGATCTTTTGACTGATTTCTTCAGACAAATATCAGAGTTTACACTTCAGAGTCTTTTGGAGTGTCTTGCTACTGTTCAAAAAAACTTGTGTAGCATAGAAGCGAAATCATTTCTCTTCTAATGTCTTGGCCACACAATCCATCAGAACAAAACCTGTTTGTTAAGTACTCAATAATAACAAACATTAGTATAACAAAATTGTTCATACAGTCATACTCATTTGTTATCATCAAAACTCAGAGATAATATTGCAGAACCAAATTTTGTTCTTACAAAAATCACTAGTCAGGTCTAGTATCACACCACACTTGAGTAAGTTCACCCTAGTATGGATCTTCTCCTGTAACAATTTCAAGGATAAGGCCACAACTTTAGACACACCGAGTCTCTCCCAAATAAGGGGCATGGATTATTAGGAGAAGATGTATAGGAACTCAGGGGCTCACTAGCATAAAGTAGGAGAGGATATGCCAAAGAAAATAATAGACACCATTATCATTTTGAGTTCACCCCCAAATATTCATCCATAGGGAAGATAGTTGCCCTCAATAAGTTGAAGAAACTCCAAGATCAACAGTGTCTCATGGACAAAGAATTTTTTCCTCCACCTAAAATCCTAAGTTAGACCACCATTAATTTGAAGGAGTATCACTTCCACTTTACCTTCTTCCTGAAGTGATACCTGGAAAATCTAAGGAAGTATTTTCTTAGGGGGTATAGGATCATTCCACAAATTACTCAAAAACTATTGAAGAGATTATTAGATGTTATGTTTAAGTTAAATGTTGTTTGGAAGTCTCTAGAAGTTGTTTTGAGAAAATAACTTATTTGAAAAGTTGTTCTGGATTCGTGTAGAAGTTAGATTTTTCAAAGAGGAAACTGGTTTCCTCATTTATGGTCATCATGCTGTTAAATTTTTTTATATATAATATAATTTTAAAGCAGGTTTAATCATATGATTATAATTAACTATATTTAATCATATATTTTTCTAATCAAACTCGTGCAACGCACATGACATATATCTAGTTTTCCTAAAGAGAAGACACCATATGGAATATCCTTCTCCATACGTGGTAATAAATATTTTAGTTTTTTAGGGTTTTAGTGAGTTTAGGCCTTAGGGTCGTGTTCTATTTGTACCCCTCAATTATTTAGTACACCCATTCTAGCTTTCATGTCAATTTTTTTTTTGTTTTAATTGATTTCTGTAATCTAATTAATTAACTTAATTAATTAATTATTATTATTATTATTATTATTATTATTATTATTATTATTATTATTATTATTATTATTATTATTATTATTATTATTATTATTATCAATATGAATATAAAAAATAAAAACTTCATTTTTCAATCAAAAACCAAATTTAGTGATTTAGTTTTATAAATTAATTATTTAGTTAAGAAATATTAAAATTCATTAGCCTCTATTCTTTTTTATGTACAATAAAACAATTTTCATAATTAAATAAAAATCATTATCTCAATTTAATCATATGAAAAAGGATCTACTGCATGTATATCTTTGTGGTTCCCCACTCTTTGGATACAAGTTGTATAGCTTGTCTTTCGAATACTTGTCTTTATTTCACACCCTTTTCGCAATAATCGAATGAAAAAAATCTATTAGATGTATATCCCTGTGATCCCCGAGTAATCTGATACAAATGATATAACTTGCCTTCCAGATACTCGTAATCCACCAAAAAAACAATTTGAACACATCAAAACTATTTTTTCACCCAAGTGCGACTAAGAAAACTTTTTCACAAACGAACGATGTTTTATCCATTCTGACCCGAAACAAGTAAACACTTTATTAATCCTATGCGCGATGAATAAGCAACACATACATGCTCGAATTCGATCTAAATATCGTTCCCTAAAATCTATGAACAAACAAACTTTTTCTACAAAGAACTATGTAATTTTGAATTCTTCATCGCACCATAGGATATGTAGGAGCAAGATTCAATGTTTCTTGAAGCACTTTAATAAAAAATCTATTTTTTAATCTATTTTATGTATTTTCTATAAATACTTTTAATAAACAAAGAAGAAACTTAATCATTTTAAGCTAACACTTTTCCAAAACTAATTAAACAGTTATCGTTGGATACAACAGATACTACAAGGTACTAATACCTTCCCCGCACATAACCGACTTCCGAACCTGAATTTAGTTGCGACGGTCATATTTTCGTTCTTCAAGGATTTTATCGATATTTCTCTTTAATAATAATATTTCGGTGGTGACTCTTGTTGATTTCGAGCATTCATACACTAAGTTATTTTTCGCGTCGCGACAATTTCATGTCAAACACTCATATGCATTTCATGCTTATTTGGCATGTTTCTATATTAGACCTATTTTGGTTCCTTCACTATGCCAGAAATAACCTACGAAAGCGCTTTTTTTGGGCTTTAAAAGCGCTTAAAAGCGCTCTCGTAGGTGGCGCTGCTAAAGGTTTTAGCAGCGCTTTTTGTTCAGAAAAAAGCGCTCTCGTAGGCCTACCTATGAAAGCGCTTTTTGGTAAAAAGCGCTTTCATAGGTAGGCCTACGAGAGCGCTTTTTTTTGAAAAAGCGCTTTCATAGGTGTATTCATAATGCGTGTCAGGCAATCTAAAGTAGGCCTATAAGAGCGCTTTTTATTCAGAAAAAAGCGCTCTCGTAGGCCTACCTATGAAAGCGCTTTTAATCAAAAAGCGCTTTCATAGGTAGGCCTACGAGAGCGATTTTTTCTTAAAAGCGCTTTCATAGGTTTTCTACTGAAAAATCTAAAATTTAAAAAATTTCTAAACCTTCATTTTTTTGCAGCAAACCTGTAATTCTTAAACCGGTATTTTACAATCTAATCTAGAAATACCAATATATATTAGTTTTAATCCAAATACCAAATGTAATTCAAATACCAAATATTATATATATATATATACAAATACCATTATAATCAATTCATATCCAAAATATATATACACCATGGTAATTCAATATTAACATGTTTTTAAACGTAACAAAATACACCCTAAGAAATCAGCTATATAACACTAAGTAAATCAATCCTAATCTACATATATATCCAAGGTCCTGATCCTGTAATATGAACATAATAACACAGTCAGTGTTGTATACACAAAACAATATATTCATAATTAACCAATTTTCACACAACAATGTATTCGTACCTTATTATAAGATTCTTAGCTCAATAAAATATTGGCACAACTCCTCTTTGAGTTCTTCCAATTGACGTGGCGAGTAATATGGACAATTGTATTGATCAAAATACTACATTACAAAACAAAATATATGCATGATTTAGTTTAATATAATAAATTATATGCAAAATCCGATAAGTAATAAAACAAAGTATAAATCCATACCGTGATTGGAATCTCGATTTCATTCATTTGAATGATTTCTTTGATAAACTTCAAAACGAAGTATCCGCAATCTATGCCGTTTTGTTGTTGAGGGCACTACATAGAAAAACAAATAAGATTATACACATCTATTGATTTATCAAGTAGCATAAATATTATAAGCAAAATTGTTGAAATTTATATACCTGTACTTTGATCCAATTAATGTTGTTTGATTTAGACCGTGGTACTCGTGCTTCCCTTTGACATCGGAATACTTGTATTGAACTGATGACAAAATTAAAATATTTATTTAGAACAATGACATTGAAATAATTAAATATATAAACACAAACGAATATTTAGAATAATGTCACTTACGTATCAATCACTAGCTTCATTTCCGGATAATTTGTCCAATCACCGTCAACCGAATTCAGGTAATAGACCACTTCTTTTATGGGATTGATTGCAAGCAACAACCAGTGACATCTATAAATTAAAGTAACAATTTAGAAGCGAATTTTAATGTAAAAAATACAAATATTAAAAGGAGCTTAGAATGAAAATCTAACCCTGTATTATAAGGCAAAAGATACAAGCTCTCTGTACTGGCAGTTGTCATGAATCTTTCGACCAAGTGTTCGCTTACTGAATCAGGTTCCCTAGAAATTGTTGCTCCGCTGACACGGGAGGAAGACACGAAACGGAATCTATTTGACAATTGATTCCCGCGCATCAATTTGTCAAATAACATCCTTAAATAAAAACATAATTAATATTAGACTATTTCAATTAAATGTTTAAAAAAAATGTTCAACCAATTAAATAATATATTGATCGGGTTACCGGATGTACGAGTGCATCACACTGATGCCTAACTCTCGATGATGAAAGATTTGTTCCATGTCCTCTAATCCAATTGTTTCGGTACATGGAAAACCAAAGACAATTTCATCCACATCGATTTGACGAATTCCATCATTCATCAAATCTGATGTGCCAACTAGTGTCTCCAGACACCGTCGATACCTAGGCACAAATTTACGGACATGAACCTTCTTCTTAGGTGGAACCCTACTAACTTTCTGGCTCACCTGCTGTGACTGATCTTGAGAAGGTACCTTAAAAATCATATAGAATTATGTAAGATACAAAGTTATGCAGTTTTTTATTCCGATCATAAATGAAACACTTTAAAAGTACCTGTCTTTGCGATGCAATAGACTCGCCGTGCTGCAAAATCCCTTTATCCTTAGATGCGGGTTTTGTAGGAGTCTAAAATTACCATGTATAACATTCAGGTCAGAACTGTCAGTTGAATACTTAAAGATTCATAATGGTTTTCAACATACCTCATCATCTATGCAGATGAGGTCTGATGGCCATGCCACAAAAGATCCTACTGCATCTCGCAGCAATGTGGTCTCCGCAACAATGTCAGGTACCGGTAGCAATGCATTCATATCTAAAACAACATCAACCGATACCTTCATGTGGCCATCCGAGAGCGGTCTATGGTGAATTAAATCTCCCGAGGTGTTGTGCACTTTTCCCTTGCCAACTACCCGATAAGTCGGAGACGCTAGATACAACTGACAACATGAAATGCCCTAAACCAATAATAACCGTTAGACTTCCTTTAATGTTGACAATAATAACCGTTATAATTATACTTTCTCTAAATATAATGGATTATCATCTTAATTACCTCGGGAAAATTTTGTTGACAATTGATACTAGCCTTGTCACTAGTTTCTTTCAACTGTGAACTGCTCCTTTCTGCCATATATCTCTCTTTGTCCCTCTGCAGTTCACGGACTTGTGCTTGTAAATCCTGCAATGTTTGCATCACTTCTGCATTGCTAGGATTTCTTTTTTTTGGATTGTTATACAGAGAGGTAGGAGTCACACCATGGCCTTTACCCCTCACTCGTCCCGGATACTCAGCAACACATAGTGCTCGACTGAGTACGCTCCTGATATTCGGGTCATCACCCGTGGATACCGATTGCGATATAGTCTCCTGTAATTCATTTAAATATCGATAATTAAAGACACAACGTTAATTATATATTAATTAAAGACATAATGGTATACTTACACACTCATCATAAATATGTTGCAGATCGGGGTTAACAACTTGATCTCTGCCAACACGAGCTTCTTTCCACAGCACATGTGCAGGTAGTGATGTTTCGTCACTCTGCGTCTCCTCCAACTACGCATTGTTACAAATAATAAAATCATCAATACACATCGTTACAAATTAATAATACACATTGAGATAATTAATAAGATCGTAGAATTAAGATTTACTTACAATTTTTTCCTGTAAGCGTGCATATCCCAAACGACCTTTTTTATATGGATATGCGGATTTTGACGCTCTCTCCCGATTTACAGCACTCACTTTCTTGAAATTCTCGTCTCTTCTTTGGCCCACAAAAGCAACCCATTCTCCGGGTGTAATGAAGCTCTCATATTTATTTGGTCGTTCAGGATCCTCTTCAACAAAATTTCCTTCATCGTCTTTAAGAAACTTATTTGTCAAAAAATTTCTCCACCCTCTATGTCTTTTTCCGGCCAAGCCCATTATATACTTTTTGCGGGCATCTTCAATGTTAAAAGACCTCTACAAAAAAACATACGCATAGAGGGTGTTAGTATATGTAATTTAAAAACAATATTTTCGTCAAAATAAAGCAAATAACAACAACCATATATGATACCTTTATCTGGGTCCAAATTCTTTCTTTAGCATCCAACTCTCCTTTTTTCCAGCTAGGAGTGGTGATCGGAATGTGCATACGAACAAGCGTACCGATGTAGCTTGTCAGCTTTGCAGAATTAGGCCCAATTAGTTGGTCATCATTATTCCAATCTACATTATACATAATACCTCTATCTCTATCACGGATGATTCCCCGCATGATAGTTATGCCTCGTGTGATGTCCTTATCTGAAGTGTCTTGTGGAACATTATCTTATGGAACATCTCCTTGTGGAACATTTTCTGAATTATCTTGGTTACTAGCCATTTGACCTGTAATAAAGAAAAATTAGATTAAATTAAATGACATGTATAAAATTCCATAAAGCAAAAAAATGAAATGACGTATATTTAAATTTTACTGGATGATATAGGCTATATATATTATACTATAATGAAAAAAATGAAATGATATAGGCTATATATATTATACTATAATGAAAAAAATGAAATGATATAGGCTATATATATTATACTATAATGAAAAAAATGAAATGACATATATATATACATTTTATTGAATGACATTGTCTATAATTATATATACTATTACCTTTTTCACTAACATCTCTTTCTTTTCTTGGTAGGAATATGTTCTACTCGTCTCTTAACAACGCGGACGGTTGGATTGATCCAAATACCCTCATTATGATCATTTCTAATGCATGATTCATTCTCATTTTGATCATTTCTGGTAAAACATTCAATGTCAACACCAGTATCGCCTTGGTCTCCAATCTTTTCATCAATTACTTTGTTAGAGAAAAGCACTATAGACCATTTCGTACTTGTCGGATCAGTGACATAGAACACTTGTTTAGCTTGAGAGGCTAGAATGAAAGGCTCATCTTTGTACCCCGCCCTGTTAAGATCCACTTGCAAAAATCCTGACTTATCCATCTGTATACCATTATTATTTTCAACCCACTTGCAACCGAATATAGGAATCTGAAATTTCTCGTAATCAAAGACCCAAATGCGCTCGATAACCCCAAAATACGACAGATTTGCAAATTTCGGGTTTAAGTCCTTCACACTAGATATGTGCATTGCTTCAGCTACCAAGGTGACACCACTATTTTGCACAGTACTTTTATCATCTTGTTCTTTGGTATAAAATGTGTATCCATTAATTGTGTATGCGCTATAAGAAAACGCAACCAAACTTGGACCATATGCTAAACATCTCAACCTTTCTGTCACTGAGGCGGGACCTGAACGATACTTTGAATAAATATGTTCCTTAAACCATGGCATGAAACTTCGATTGTGCTCTCGTACAATCCAATTCTCATTTCTATTCGAATTTAAACCTCGAAGAACACCCTTGTGTATTTCAACATACGGCTCAACCTCAATCTCATTGTGCAGAACATACAAATGCACTTGATCCCGTTCGACCCTTGATACTGTCACAACTTTATTTCCAATTAGCTTCTTACCTTCTTTTTTTTCAACAACATGAGATTTGGGGAGTCCAATTGATTGAACATTTGACAAATATTCAGTACAAAACTCAACCGCTTCTTCAACAATGTATCTTTTGGCAATACAACCCTCTGGTCGACTCCGATTTTTCACATACCCTTTTAATATTTTCATATAACGTTCAGCAGGGTACATCCATCTCATATAAGCTGGTCCGCACAATTGTGTCTCTTTCACAAGATGAACGACAAGATGAACCATTATGTCAAAAAACGAGGGAGGAAAATACATTTCAAGCTCACACAAAGTAACAACTATTTCTTTTTTCAATGTTGGCAAGATCTCAGGATCGATCACCTTACTGCAAATTGACTTGAAGAAAAAACACAATTTAGTTATTGCGCTTCTTACCTTTTCTGGCAGAATAGAACGTATACCTATCGGTAGAAAATGTTCCATTATAACATGGCAATCATGCGTCTTTAAACTCTTTAACTTGAGGTCTTTCATAGACACAAGTCTTCTAATATCTGATGAGTAGCCTTCTGGAACTTTAACTTCACTCAGAAACTTACACAATATTTTTTCTCCTTTCTAGATAGAGTGTAAACAGCAGGTGGTAGGTATGTCCGTCTTCCTTTCTTCACGGGTCCCAGTTCAGTTCTTATTCCCATGTCTACCATGTCCTCCCTTGATTTAAGGCCATCCTTAGACTTCCCTTTTATATTGAGTAACGTACCAATAACACTGTCAAATACATTTTTTTCAATATGAATCACATCAAGAAAATGTCTTACGTACAAAGATTTCCAATATGGCAATTCAAAAAAAATCGACCTCTTCTTCCACCCACCTGTGACAACTTTATGTGCAAAAGGCTTGCCAAACTGAATATTCACATCTTTCACCTTTTCAAAAATTTGATCACCTGTTAAACCAGGCGGAGCTCTACGTTGTTCGGTATCTCCGTTGAACGCTTTTCTCCATCCACGATACTGATGTTTAGAAGTTAAGAATCTACGATGACCGAGAAAGACATTCTTCTGACAAAGTTTCAATCGCATGGTATCAGTTCCGTATTCACAAACAGGACACGCTTTTTCACCTTTAATGTTATACCCGGATAGATTGCCGTATGCTGGAAAATCGTTAATTGTTCCAAACAACATCGCCCTCAAGTTGAAACTTTCTTTCCTATAACCATCATAAACCTCCACACCGTTCTCCCACAAAATATTCAAATCTTCGATTAATGGTTCCAAGTATACGTCTATGTCATTTCCTGGTTGTTTAGGCCCAGAAATTAACATAGACAGCATCATGTACTTACGCTTCATACATAGCCATGGAGGTAGGTTATAAATCATAAGAATCACAGGCCATGTGCTATGCGAGATACTTTGAATACCGTGTGGGTTCATTCCATTAGTAGACAATGCCAAGCGAAGGTTTCTTGCTTCTTTTCCAAATTCAGGATAATCATTATCAATTTTCATCCACTGTGGAGAATCTGCCGGATGTTGAAATTTTCCATCAATAATTCTTTCATCTGAATGCCAAGTCAAGTGTCTTGAATCGGTTTCACTACGATACATCCGTCTAAATCTCGGGATTATAGGAAAATACCATAAGACTTTTGCCGGAGACAACTTTTTCTTATATCGAGGGGCACCGCATTTAGGACACTCATTTAACGATGCATACTCGTTTCGAAACAAAACGCAATCTTTTGGACACGCATGTATCTTATCATAGCTCATGCCAATGGAGTACAACATCTTTTTGGCCTCATACGTTCGATTGGGAAGAACATTATCCTCTGGTAGCATATCTTTCATAAGGGCTAATAACTCTGTGAAACTTTTATCCGACCATCCATTGCCGGCTTTTAAGTTGTACAACTTTAACACCGCAGACAATCTTGTGAATTTTGTACAACCATTATACAACGGTTTCTCTGCATCGCTTACCAACCTCTCGAACATTTTGGGACAATCGTTAAGATCTTCTTCAAGTGCTTCTACAATTTCTTCGACTCGATCATAATCGTATGTATCTGTGCAATCATCATTTGAAACATAGGTCCTTGCATACCCCGATTCAACATTCCCGTTACTTTTCTCACCATGCATATTCCAACATGTATAACTCCTATCAATTCCATACCGAATTAAATGCGATGCCAACTGAACTGCGTCAACCCGGTTCCCATAACAGCAATACAAACAGGGACATGTCATACGAATGGGGTCTTTGGCGTGCGCAACAACAAACTTAACAAACTCGGAAACACCATTCTCGTAGTCTTTCGACAATCGATTGGAATACATCCATGTCTTATCCATATCAACTAATTAGTGCACAAAACAGTAGTATACTGCGTTTCTGTCAAAACGCAAAGTATACACGGAATGAATCCGTATCAAGAAAATGCAACATACGAACGACAATTTAAGACAAATCCATCACAATATATACCAGTAATTTGAGGAAGAAAGTTACCTCTCAGATGTTTCGAACTCTAAGAAACACGGAGAATGAGCGTCGTACGTCGAACTAGGCCGGGAAACGCTGCAAATTCATAGAATGTTATTCAATATTTCAGATCGATTGTCGAAAGATATATACTATTTTAACATAAAGGTTCACAATAAATGTCACATATATATTTTCAATGTTTGGGAAAGCTATGACAATAATACAACACAAATATTAGAAATAGTGAATTCACAAAGTCAACATAAACCCACAAATATAATCCAAAACACAAACCATTTCAATGTTACCACCAAAATTATGTAGCATGCACCCGGAGAAATAAAACATACATCAACCCACAAATAAGAAACATATAAACAAAAAATAAGTAGAAAAAGGATAGTGTTAGATTTGTAAATACATAATTAAAAGATATTTGAAAAAAGGGAAATATACATAATTCTATATACATAATTCTATAAATACAAAGCATTACAAAAAAGGGAAATAACAATTATAACTAAAAGATATTTGAAAAGATGCCATGTAAGGGACTTTTATATCCATTTTCATATGTTTTTTTACCTTACAATCTCCGGAGGCATTTGATGACCAAACTAAAAAATGAATGTAATTCAAACTTACGGGAACAACTTTGTAACTTAAGTACATTCAAAGACTACAAGTTTCATTTGATGACCAAACTAAAAAAGTTGAAGGTAAAACTAATATGAACTGTGAAGGGTGTAGGGCCAAAGTCAAGAAAGTACTTAAAATTTAACTCATATTTTCAGTTTCTCTAATTATCATCTTTAAGAAGTTATAGAACCATTGTGTATCATCTTCAAAAGTTAGCCAAATTGGGTAAACATGCAAGAATATATAATGAATGACACGGGTGCGTTTAAAAATCGGTATATGGAATCAAGACAGGCCACATAACATCTTTGGAGTGTCATCAACTACAAACAATCCAGAGTAACCAATATTAAACATACTGTAGCACAACAAGTAAAATGTGCGTAAGTTTCTTCCTGTATCATAACGTTGGTGTTTTCCAACAAGAATCCAAACATATACTAACAGCATTATCTATCCCTAGAAATACTCAGATAATGGAAGAAGAAATCGGAACAGGCCAGAACATGCATAACTAAACGGTCAAATAACGGAACAGATAATGGAAGAAGAAGAAACTTACCAAGATGGACAAGAACGCAGTGAACGGCGGCGACGAAGGAAGACGAAGCAGCAGTGAACGAACGCAACAATGGGATTCTAGAAACGCAACAATGGGACGAACAGGAACAGGAACAGGAACGGAATGCAAGGAAGACGAACAGTAACGGCGACAAACAAACGAACAGGAACAGGAACGGCGGCAGGAATGAGAGAAACGAACGGTAACAGGAAGAAGAAATGAAGAAGACGAAGAAATGAATAAGTGAGGGCAAATTTCGTATTTAGGGATATTTAATTTAATTATAAAACAACCTACGAAAGCGCTTTTAAAAGCGCTTTCTAAGACCCATATATGAGAGCGTTTATGAGGTAAAAAGTGCTTTCGTATGTCACCCATATAAGAGCGCTTTAGAAAGCGCTTTCGTAGGTCCCCCTTTCAGAGTGCTTTTCAAAAGCGCTTTTATAGGGCCACCTATAAGAGCGCTTTTCAAAAGCGCTTTCGTAGGTTAGATATTTCAAATACCTATGAAAGCGCTTTCTGAAAATCTTTCGTAGGAAACCCTATAAAAGCGCTTTTTTTTAAGCGAATTTTTTTTAAAGGCTACGAAAGCGCTTTCTCTTAAAAGCGCTTTCGTAGATCCGCTGCCAAAAATTGTTTTTTTCGTAGTGCTTCTACTATCTTTTGGATTGTTATTCTGGATATTGATTTCGGTTTATGTATTTTATGGAAAATTCGAGCCGTTTTTTTGATATGTTGATATGCTACTGTTTGTGATCCTTCTTTTATCTCTAATCTCTTATAATTTTCTGAAATTGCATCTATTACAATTATGCATGTATGAAAGTTTCTAGAACTTAAGTTTCTTAAATCTATGTTTATAAGATTTATGTTTATAATGGTTATTCGTTTGCGGTTTTTTCTCTCTTTTTGATATTTGTTAAAGGAGGAGAAGTTATCGGTGATATTATCGATATTTACGTGCTATAAGTGTTTAATACATGAGGAACATGAGTTCCCAAGTCTCAAAGTCTATTCTATCATTATGTTGCATTGATCAATAAAAAGTGGAATGGAATTGTGAATTGTTGTTCAATACTACTTCAAATTATCACTCAAAACAAATTATCAATAATATCTTCAAAATTTCCAAACATGAAAAAAGGGAATACTAAAATTGTAGTACTCGTCGGTATTAATTTTAGTTTTGATTGTTTTTTAATCTATGCGTATAATGCATTATTTGATTTTTCGCGTATTTATTCCCTTCTCCATTATTTGAATTTAACTGCATTGTTGTTGTAGCATTGTTGTTGTAATTCATTTAGTATAATATGTTGTATTCATATTTGTTTTCTTTACCTATCTAAGTCGTTGTACCTTTTAGAAACATTTTGATCCATTGACTTAGTTGTTGTAATCCATGTTTGTTTCTCTTTTTTACCCTAGCCATTGGTTTTGTATCAAAATATTAAGTATTTCTTGAATTACAAGTTATAACACTTTAATCAAAACTATAAGGATGAATGATTCAAATCATACATATGTGTGACTCCAATCGTGAAGTCTCATGAAAGATGGGATTTAGCTCGGCCTCATTTAAGTATAAACAAATCAAAATGTAATTCTAATCACAACTTCTCTAAGTTGAATCATGAGGTACACATGACTCGAATCATGATCTCTTTCCAGTTTTCCGACTTTTGATTCAAGTTACTTATTTCTTTGATTTGAATCATTACCTTATGATTTGATAAAAACCCTTGGTCTAGAAAGTTTTAAAAATAAGCATTTTAAGAGTGAGTGTCTACCCTCTAGCACCATTATTCATCTTTCTCCTTTTTGTCAATGAAAAAAAGTGTGTCACCCATGAGAGAATAACTGAAAAAGTGAGGAATAACAACTCTTGAATCATTCTTGTGTTCTTGTTAAAGAACTATAAAATCAAAGAAAGTGATGGTATTTGATTAATCAAGTGATATAGCATTGGTCAATTTTGGAACAATCACTCAAGAACCTAAAAAACATTTTTATCAAGAACCTTGAGAAAATCTAGAGTGTGTTCGTCATTCATCAATATGTAACTTCTTGTTGATACCTTGTAATTAAGCTTACTTAAAGGAAATTCTTGTGTGTGTGTTTAGCTATGTGTTTAGCTATATATATGGACGTGTACTTTGTTCCTTACCTATCTCTCATTTATTTTTGTCATTCATCATGTAGTAGTTAAATCATAACATAATGTGTATGTCCATTAGAATAGATCACGATTGTATTGATTTATTCTAGAAACATGAGTATGTGTTGCATCAAATCTATCAATTTAAGTTTAAGTCGATTATGTTAAAGAACATGTTTATGTTGGGGTGGTAATTGCTTTTATTAAGAAAATTGAAATGTCCTTGTTTACACAAGTCATTTTTTATCATTCTCTTACTAATAACATTAAAATTCATTGGTTAGAATTCATAGTAATGAGGTTATATGCTTCCATTCTTTGTTGTTTTAATTTTCTCCCACCAAACTTTGATTTTTGTATTGAAAGGTCTTAATACTATTAACTTTAAATATTATAAGTAGAAATATTACATTTGTTTTAGAAATGAGAATGTTTATTTGTAAAGAAATTTTAATATAAAATATGATGCGCATACAAACACCCACAATTAATGAATAATGTTGAAAAGTTTTAAATTTTACAATGTATTTTCTTCATTTCTTATTATATAAATTTTAATTTTTTAAATTTTGTTGAATAATTGATGTATTTAATTTATATATAATTCAAATACAAATGAAACTAACAAAAAATTAAAATTTAGAGAGTTGAATGATATTATTTTTATATCTTACCAAATATAATATATATCAGCTTAGGAGTATTACCAATAATGCTTTATTTTATATTTTATTTTGAATGGAGCTAATAATGTTTTCTTAGTTAAAAACAATTAACAAGTCTACGAGAAGGTCAAATTTGTTTATGCAAATCCTAGTGAATTAATTTGTAATGCATGTATTTTATCGATTTATTTAGAGCCTATATAATTTAGCTTTAAAAAAAATAACTTAAAAATGATTTTTATAAAAATGTTTTTCTAAATTTTTTTTTAAAAATCAATTTTTTTAAATGAAAAAATTTATTTTAACATTATGTAACATAAATGTATATTATTGAGGATTAAAAGGTAGTTGAAATCAGAATTTTTTCCTTACTAATTTTTATGAAAAAACATATGAAATATCTTCAAGGTTAAGTAACCTTTTAGGCTTTTGATATTAAAAAAATTATAATAAAATAATAAAATATCTAAAATAATATTTCAAAAACAATTTTGAATCCAATTTTTTAATTTAAAATTTTTAAAATTATAATTTTTAAATTTTTAAAATAAAAATATATAATATTATAAAGAATAAGATTTTAAAAAATTAAACAAACAGTTTCTCATTTATTAAACAACATTAATATATTTTTATATGAGAATTATTTTCAAGGGGTAGTACAATCATCCTATGTGATAAGAGTTTAATGGAAATACAGTGATAATATAAAAATGTTTTACACTATTATTCAATAAAAATATATTACTTTAATTTAAAAATTGCAATATATATAATGGTATACATGATAGTCATTAGGTATATTGTTACACTCTAATTATCAATGCAGAGTCTAAAATTCTTTAATAAGAATCACAAGAAATTAGATATTAAATTCCATTTATATTGAATTTCCTTCATGACGCTTATTTCTTACCAATTATACTTAATTAATAATCATAAAATTATGAGTAACCAATAACGTTTTAAAATTTAAAAACAATTTTCAAATCTTCCATAAAACCAAATTGAGTGAATCTTATTTTAATGGACCCGTCTACTCTTTATTTTGCTTTTTAATTTTGTGTCTACCATTTGTTTTCAAGAAATCCTAATTATTTGAGTAGTAAGACATCTAATAGAATACTTTTTGTATCAAGCACTCTTATTGTCTTATTCTATCGATAGAAAATTCAAGTAAGCATCTCACGCACCTACAGATTTGTTGATTGGTGTACAAATATATGTTACCATAAACAAAATATATACTATGGCCAACTAAAATTGTGTTCATTATTCATAAACGACTAATTCCAATGTAAATTTGATGTAAACATGTGTAAGTTTGAGTTATTTTGGTTAATGTTTTTGCAGATGAGTTTAAAGATCAAGATGGGACAAAATTTAAATCTTTTATACCTGACCTTCCAGACATACCAGGATTTCCACCCCTACCAAACATTTCAGGCATCCCAGGCTTCCCATGCATCACCGGCATACCAAGCATCCCAGGTTTTTCATGCAATCCTAATTGGCCGAGTCCACCAAGTACACCTTCAGAATCTCCAAGCTCACCACTTAAATTATTTGGCTCACCTGCTTAATCTCCCAATTATCCCGATGAATCCTTCTAGTTCTCAAGATGTATCGTGGAGTTCGCTTGTTAAATCCCTTAGTTTACATCCTTAAAATTTAAATATGACAAAAAATAATATGGATTGTATCATTTATTTGAGCAGAATAAAAATAAATTTGATTTAGTTATGAGAATGTATTACAAAAGTTTTTACTCTATTTATGCAATCATAATATGTGAAACACTACAAAAAAAATTGTCTTTAGTAACGTGATATTTATGTCGTAACGTGAAAAATCACGCCACAACACGTAGTAGTGATGTGAATTTTCACGCGGCAAGAGTTTGTCTGGAAACTCTATTGCAACCTGAAAATCATCTCATAAGTTTGTCACATGATATTCTCGTTACAACCGTTTACCACATGATATTCATGACACAATATGCGGCACATATATTTCTCCCTTTTGTCAGCTATAGTTAAGTATGAGCAGAAAGAGCAGAGTAGGTGACGGTGAATTACGACGTGATTTTTACGTGGCAAACTTGTGAAGTGAAAATTAGTCACATAATTTAAAAGTAGTTCCGACAGAATATTCACGTGGCAAACTTATGAAGTGAATATCACGTCACAATATTTTTTTAAATAAAAAACTAAAAATAATTAACGTTGTGACTTTTTTTTAATAAATTAAATATACTAAATTAATAAAAAAGAATTATAAATATTAAAAATCTTAAATAATAATTTTATAATATACTAATAAGGTTTAATTAGTATCTTACTAAAATTAAAATTTAAAAATAAAATAAATCCTATGGGTCGGGAAACTCGTCGTTATTAAGATCATCGTCATCCTCCTCATCCATCGACTCTTGGCAACTAACTCCTTCATTTCTATCAAACGCTTGATTACTACTCCTTTGTGATTGCATAAATCGCTGCATTGACTCCTCCATATTAGATTGCCTCTTTGTCATTGTCTCCATTTGTCGTTATTGCTCCTACTTTGGGTCTTTATCGCTGCCTTACATTGCGCTGACTCGTGTCTCGCCCAGTTAGCGTCAATTGTGTTAATGTTTCTAGCATTTTGGGTGTTAATTATGGTAGACGTAACGTTCCTTCCCTATATCTAACTCTTTGAAACACTATGCCAAAACTGCTTTAAGGATGCACACCTTAGACAACGCTGTTATGTGTCCCGAAAAATTTTAAATTTTAAAACTATATACATTAGACAACGTTTTCTTAAAGTGCCGCCTAAGGTCAATTAAAATTGAAATAAAATAAATAAATTATAGAAAGCGTTGCCATAGGCTCAACAGTAGAAAGCGATGCCATAGACCCAAAGCACTTCTAAAGCCACACTTTAGGCAGTGCTTTCTAAAAACGCTTCCTAATGTCAATTAAAATTGAAATAAAATATTACCGTCTAGGTTTTGCCTCGTTAATTTCACTATTCTTCTTCTGCTCCTTCTTCTTCTTCTATACACTGTTAATTCCAAATTCACGGAAATCTTAAAAATCATACGTCGTTGATTCGTCGTTCTCCTTCCATACTCCTTCTTCTCGCTACCACCTTGTTGAACGACGTTCTCATTACCCTCCTTCCTCCGACTGTTCACGAACAGCCGCCAACACACTAGCTAGTGATGACGTACTCCCCCTGTGGTTCTTTTGTCACAATATACAACTAGCTTCGTCCAAGCTTCTTGCTCCAGCCAGTAATCCCCACTGTGACACCAGCCATTGTAAGCATCACTATCATCCTTCTTTTGAGTTTCTTTTGGTCTTTTCATGATACTGTTGGTGCTGATTTTGTTTTAAGGTGTTAATGTTGAACTAGAATAATGAAATTAGGTTAATAGTTTTATGGCAGCCATGTTATTTTCCTGAATGAGGAATTTTTTCTAGCATTGTTGTTATTGGTGTTAAATCTGATTGATACTCATGTCAGTGTTAGTATTTTCTTTTATGGTTGTGTGAATATGAATGAGATTCTGAATAGTATATGTGTTAATCTAATTTCAGATTGTTTTCGGTTAGTTTTGATGATATTTTGTTTTAAATAATCTCCATTTGTGTATGGAAGTTTATTGCCAAATGGAATGCAAGTTTTAGGTGATATCTTGTGATGGCAACATCATTATTAGGAGTATTTTGTGTGTCATTTTTCATATGAGTAATACTACTTGGTTTGAATTAATTCGAGTGAGTTTTTTGTTTCAATACCTTGAAGTTTGAGTTTAACTCGAGTGATATTTTGATGTTGATGCCACTTTATCCATATTTATTTTGATTAATAGAGTTTGGCTAATATCGGTGTTCAAATTATGTTGAGGTGTTGATGTTAGTTACGAAATTGAGAAGAATTAGTTAATTTTCTGTTAGAGTTAATAGCTGGACTGTTAGTAGTTAAATTGGCTTTGGCAATAAGTTAAAAATTTGTTAATTAAATAGCTGGATTAAAGCTGTATAAATTATTGGATTTGGAAATATATATATATATATATATATATATATATATATATATATATATATATATATATATATATATATATATATATATATATATATATATATATATATATATATATATATATATATATATATAAATTATTAAATTAAAGCTGTATATATAAATATGCAAATTTGGTGCATATTTATTGGATTGAAGCTGCAAAATTTATGAAATCTGATGCAAATTTGAAAGACAACGCTTATTTTAACTGATTATTTGTAGAGAGCGCTTAAAATATAAGCTATATAAATTAAAAAATTCGTGAACATTAGACAGCGCTTTAAACAAAAAAGTGATGCCTATAGTAGGAAATAGAAAGCGCTGCCTAAAGGGGTGCATTAGAAAGCGCACCTAAAATAAAAAGCGCTGCCTAAAAGGGACTTTAGAGAATGCCTTTAAAGAAAGTGCTTCCTAAAACAGAAAAAAAAAGTGAACTAAAATATACATTACACAGCGCTTTTAAAAATATTGTCTAAAGTGAAAGCGTTGTCTAAAGGGGTTCAATAGAAAGCGCTTATGATGTAAAAAATGCTGCCTATATGGGCCTTTAGAGAGCGCTTATGGAATAAAGCGCTGCCTAAAGGCTACATTATGCAGCGCTTTTACATTGACAAAAAGCTTTGTCTTTATTTACAGCAATACAAGAATAGGCAGCGCTTTAAAGCGATGCTTATGGCAAAAAAAAGAAGCATTGTCCATTCCCTTATATGGAATAGTAAAATAATGTTCTACCTCATTAGGTACCTTTCCTCCATTTACTAAATCCAAAATATAAAAATCGACTAGTGGATTAAGCGACTCTGAACCTCTCGGAGTATATTGAGAATTTTCAACCAAAAATTGTGCAAACAATGTCTGATAATCCTCCTACACATACAATAAAAAATGAAGTTAAATATAGTTTAAACAACTTAGTTATATACAAGAATTATATTACGTTAAATTAAATATTGAATGAAATACAACCACGTGATTTTCACGCCACAATATCTCAGTTGCCACGTGAAAATCACGCCACAAAATTGACATTAAATAAAAATATATAAACAATTTAAGTAAAATAACTTACGAAAGCTTTTTTGATACGTTCGTCAACAAAATTCCTCGATTTTTTTGCGATTCTTTATAACCTGCTCCTTCATCAGTGGTGGCCTCCCCATACTCTTAGCCTACATAATAAAATTAACTTTAAATAAAAATACAAAATAAATTAAAATATAACTTAAAAAAGTAGTAATAATTACCATGTGTCAAGCATGTTCGAAAATACTTATACTTCCAACTGCATTTAGACTACCCCTTTTTTCAGATACTTATACTTAAAATCAGGTGTGTCTTAATAGACAAGAAGTTCATCAAAAACTTCTTTTCCTATCTAGTTAGGACGAATATTTTCTTCTTCCCAAAGCTTTCTAGTACGTTGTAGCATATGTCCGAAAGTCGAACGAATGTTCTGCCATAATTATTTTTTTAACCTCTCTCTCGTCCATTTGTTTCCACGTACACTTTTTCTGCAATGATGTTTAATTTATTCAAATAAATAGTTAGAAAATTATAATAAAAAGTAATTTAAATAACAATAACTAAAAAAATTAATTAATTATACCTGAAATTTTCTAAATCAAGCTTCTTTTTCTCGCAAGTTAATATCTTTAAATCTCTTCCAAGATTTTTTATATATTTGTTGAATTACATAATTTATACACTAGGCAGCAATCTGACTCGGTCCAAAACTAAACAACAATAATTTGAATTAGTATTAAATATAAATTTATATAAAAAATGGCAACATGTATACTTAAATAAAAATTTATAAATTTAAAACTTAAGAATTTCCGCTAGACCAAATATAATATCTTCCATGAATGATCTGAATCTCACTCGCATCATCCAAAATAGAGTCATCATTCTCATCATCGTCGTCGTCCTCATCCTGCTCCTCATGATCATCCTTATCCTTCTACTCATGATCATCCTCACGAGTAGATATATATTCTAGGAGGAAATACTTGTTCTAACTTATAGAGAATGACTAAAATATTCCGGTCCAACTTAATGATGTCACCCACTCTTAAATATGACGCACAAATATCTCTGTAAAAATTGACTAATTTCAGTTAGTGGATTAAGCATATGATTGGATAATGAACCGAACACAATTGTAAGCAATTGTTCCATAAAAAATTGCAATAATGACTTTTCATACCATGACTTTTCATGGGAAGGTAGACTGTAATTAGCCTTGGGTTTTAATAATTTTCCATTCGGTTGAGGCTTCAACTCCAACTCTTGTCGATTACACCAAATTTCCATGTATTTTCTAGCCTTCTCATTATCTTTTATTTTGTCTTTAACATAAATCACTATGTTAAATATATTATCAAAAAAAATCTTCTCAATATGCATAACATCAAGATTATGACGCAACAAATTTTCTTTCTAATATGGGAGGTCCCAAAATATACTTGTTTTTGTCCAATTGTGTGTGACCCCGTATCCTTGAATTCTATATGCTTTACTAGTATCTGTGAATTTTGGTAGTTCACAAACTTGGTTCCATACTTCACCTGGTGACAATCGAGGTAGAGGAAAATTTGTTACTCGTTCTTTTTTTTTTGCTGTGAAATTAGTCTTGTTTCTTCTATAAGGATGATTTCTTAGTAGGAATATATGGTGATAGTCAAACCAAAAGCTTTTCTCCCCCTTTCCCATATTAAATGCCTTGTTGTTTTCCATGCAATGCAGACATCTCATTTTGTCATGCGTACTCTAACCAGTCAACATGGCATATGCTGGATAGTCATTAATAGTCCACATTAAGGAAACTCGCAAAATAAAGTTTTGTTTACATTATATATATCATAAGTCTATTCTCTAATACACAACCTCTTAAAATCATTAATTAAAGGTTATAAGTACACATTGATTCTAGATTTTGGACTCGATGGTCCTGTAATGAGGTAGGTCAAAAACATGTATGGTTTTGTCATGCACATTTCAGGAGGGAGGTTGTAAGTGGTTACAATAACTGATCAACAAGAATATTTTCTTCCCGACGCTTGGACATATGGAGTAAAGCAATCAGATCATATTCTATGTCTAACATTTCTAGGTTTTGAAGCAAAATCAGGATGTATCCGATGAAACTGCTTCCATGCCTTGCCATCAGATGGATGTTGCATAGTGCCTGAACTTGTTTTGTTTGTATGATGCCATGTCATTTGACTTGCATTGTGAATTGAATATAACATTCTTTTTAACCTTGGTATTATCATAGGATAAAATATGGATTTTACTGCTACAAGTTTTTTCTTACAGTTAATGGTCTTACTGTGAATTTGATATGTTTAACTCTTACAGAACTTACATTCCTCCAACAATCCATCTTTAGTACCAAACTCATTATCATAATTAATAATTTCTATATAAACTTCTTTTCATCATAAAAACGTGTAAGCAAGTTGTATTCTGTAGAAGTCACGTCCAATATCATTTTTGAAAAGAATTTCAAACACTAATCAAGACCATTCCTATTTGACTTGTCGGCCAATAATCTCATAAACATTGATAATTTTGAGTCTGACGACCCCCTAAACAATGTCGTACTCATCTCATTCAGCAACTGATAAAATCTTCATGCTTCCTCATTCGATACCTCTTCTCCATCAAAATTTAAGGTTCATCATAAGTCACATTCACACCAAAAGCATCGCCAATCATATTTTATATTATAAAAAAAGATATTTTTCAGCTTAAATTATATTTTATTTTTATAATATATATAAAATTTAAAAATATTAACTTTTAACCAAATAAAATAAATTTTATATTAATCATTTTTGGAATAATATTTTTTATAAATGATGAAGTATAAACTAATAATCATTGAATTGACAATAATAAACAATCCAAAATTACATATATAAAAATATGAAAAAATAAATAAATAAAGTTGTAAAAATACTTCAATGAAGCTTGAACAATATTCGATGAGATCTTGAAGCTTGAAAATAAATTTAACATGAAATATAAAATTAAAATAAGAAATTAATAATAAAATTTAAAAAAAAAACAAAAAACAAAAAACAAAAAAGACGTGAGATATAATAGAATTTATACCTTTGAGTGAAATTGAAGAAGTTGGATTGAATGGAATTGAGGAGTGAAGAAGAGAGGTGAAATGAATGAATTGAAGAAGAAGATTATTCTGGAAAATGAACATGTTTTTTTTCTTCAGATTTAAAAAACTGCAGTGACGTGATTTTAATATCACAAGTTAGCGAAATGAAAATTATGTCTCGATTCTCCAATATTTATAAATTTGTGACGTAATTATCATGACACTAACTTAAGGTGTCAATCAACCTGCACTCATCATTTTCTTCATCATTAATTTTTGAAATGAATGTTGTGACATATTTACACGTCTTTATTTTAAGTTAATTTTTTTAAATTGCGACATGTTTTTCTCACCATATTTTTAAAAAAAATCTAACTCCTCATGTGATAACCTTATTTCTATTTTTTAATATTAAAAACACGTAGCGATGTGATAAATACGTCGCAACTTCCTTTTTTTGTCACATATTTATCACGTCACGTCAGTATATCACGAGGCTGAAAATAATTTTTCTTTTAGTAAAATATGTCATTTTTTCATATCATACTTATCTACTAAAATCAAGTCTCACATCTATTAATCAAGATAAAAAGTAAACTTCTTGCATATTAGAGACATTTTATGATTAACATTTTAATACGTAAATTCTTCCTTTAAATAAATCTAATTGGATATTTTAGTTATTAGGTCTAGTTTATTGATAAAGTGTTCCCAGCAATTTTTGAAATATATAAGAAAATAATTATTAATCAAGAGAGGAGAAAAACCACCTTTTAACTTTAAAATTTCTCTCTCTTTTTTTACTGCTAAAATAAGAATATTATTTATATCGGCTATAACGTCTAAGAACAAAGTACAATCCGATGAAACACATCAGAGGTAAAGAATAATCCTTTGAACACACTTGGAAAAACAATATAGAATCCCAATGGATTAAAACCAACATCAAGGAAATTATAAAAATAAAAGGCTCTAAACAATGAGAGCAACACCAACAATTAAAGAGGAGAGAAGCTCCAAGTCACCTAATAGTAGACACCAGAGGCACTGGTTATCCAAACATCACCGGTAAAAATCACACATTAGGAAAAAACACAACCTCAGATATTGATGGCTCACACATAAAATGTGATCCTTCATTCACTCATAATAAGATCATGGGAACGTGAAGACATGCCATAATACCACTCCCAAGTAAGAAAGATGCATTAACCAAACAAATCTTCCACATTTACCACTTTCCCAATGAATAGAGCATCATTCCATAGACAGATTAACACAAGATCGAGTCTACACCTATGAAGAACATATAATCCCCTAACAGATCTAATACCATAGACATAGACACTGACCCATCTAACACTAAAGGACAACTAGACAACCTAATACCTTATACCATTTCCAAAAATCCACCTAAGAAGTCCCAAAAGCATGAGAATTCGACTGCTCTCTCGTTGGGTAAATGATACTAAAATTGAAGGTGTGAACATTTCTAGAAAGGGGGATTTAAATTGGGTTTTTAAAACAAAACAATTATTTTAAAAATATTCTCCTTTAAGTTAAAATATTTTTTCCTTCACTCTTGATAATAACAATAAGTAAGAATAGGAAGTAAAGAACAATGTATGTTTATACTAGTTCACTTGAAAATTATCAAGCTAGTTTAGTCCACCCCCCAAGGTAATTTTTCCTCACGCAATCGATGACTTAATCCACTATCACTAAAATGATTATAATTTGCACAAGCTACCCGCAAGTGACTAACAACCTCTACACTCGCAAACCCTAGACTTCTTAAGGATTCAGACCTACTCAATCCCTTAAGGAATATCAACTAATAATCAACCTGGTTATTACAATGCACAAGCTATCTGCAAGTGACTAACAACTTCTAAAACTCACAAGCTCTAGACTTCTTAAGAATTCAGACCTACCCGGTCCCTTAAGGAATATCAAACAACAGTTTGAATACAAGTTTTGTTTACAAGAGAATTGCTTCTAAAAACCTGAGTATGCAAACTATTTTATGAACAGTGACTTAGAATGTGAAAGCAATACACAATGTTTTCGCGTGAATATTCAGTAGTTAGTCGTCTTTCTTTCTTAGTATTCAAGCCTTTATATAGCCATTAACATAATGTATCTGTTGAGGGATACTCTTGGAATTTCCAGAAACATTGGCAGCTTGAACAGTAATGTGGAGGACAAGATCGTGTGACGCGTTCGTCCTTTCATGGTAGTGGAATGAAATATTGATTGTATCATATACTATGATTACCACATTAACATTATCTTCTTTCCTTCTTCACTTTAGAGGCTTTTACGAGCATGAGTTTAGAAGAGAGAACATGATATCAGGTCATCAGAACTTCAAGTCTTCAGAGTCTTCAGAATTGCGTCTTTAGAGTCTTAAGCACTTGGTTATGAGAACCTTCTCTTCGAACCTTGGGTCTTTAGTACTTCAAGTCTTTAGAATCTTTATACCTTATGTATTTCAGACTCTTCATCACTTGGTCTTCAGAATCCTTATCTTTTAGAAATTCATAAATAGAAACACAAGCTTTCAGCATCTGGACTTTAGTTGAAACTTTGTCTTCAGATCTTCTAACTTTTTTTCTTGAAACACATTGTCTTTTCGAAACGCGAGTCTTTAGCATCTAGAAGTAAGCAACAACTTTTGTCTTTAGATCATACTCACCTCATTCAACAACTGATAAAATCTCCACGCTTCCTCATTCGACAACTCTTCCCATTCAAAATTTAAGGTTTATCATAGGTCACATTCACACCAAAAGCATCGCCAACCATCTCACCGACCAGATTAAACTTTCCCCTATATTTCATAGGTGATCGACTAATTAGCATGTGTATTATTAGCCTCTGGTACGTTAGTCGATCGTTCTTCTCTATTATGTGTCCAAATCCAATAATTTTCAATGAAACCCCTTCTCTTCAAATGACCTTAGACTTTTACTGGGTCACTAATTATAGGTCTACATTCATATTAAAGACAAAGACATCTTACTCCCCATTCTCTTCGATAATATTCCTGGGCAAATATTTACGAGATAAACCCTTTAACTCCTTCTTCGAAATTTAGCTTAGGTCCACATCTTTTAGGATACAACCTATCGTACATCCAACTACGATAATACTGATATTTCATACTGCACATTTATACAATCTTTAATTTTTTAATTACAAATGTGATTTTAATATATCATTGACTTTAAACAACTTTAATAACTATTCTTAAACATAAAATCATATTAACTACCAACTACTTTTCATATAAATAAATTTTATACTATTTAATATATAATATATACTCACAAAATATATTAGCTATACATAAATTTCATACTATTTTGTTTTTAATAAACTTATATCATATATTCTTTAACATAAAAAGCATCGTCAACCATCTCACCGATCAGATTAAAAATTTTCCCGTATTTTATAGGTGATCGACTACTTAACATGTGTATTAATAGTCTCTGATACGTTACTCGACAGTTCTTCTCCATTATATATCTAAACTCAATACTATTTAATGAAATTCTTTCTCTTCAAATGACCTTATATTTTCTCTGAGTCACTAATTATAGATCTACATTCACATTTAAGACAAAAACAACTTACTACCCATTCACTTCGATAACATTTCTCAACAAATACTTACGAGATAATCATTTATATAATCATTGTTTTTTAATTAGAAATTTGATTTTAATATATCATTGACTTTAAAGAACCTTAATAACTATTCTTAAACATTAAGTCATTATAACTACAAACTTCTTTTCATATAAATAAATTTTATACTATTTAATTTATAATATATACTCACTAAATATATTAACTACATTTTGTTTTTAATAAACTTATATAATATATTCTTTAACTTAAACATATAATGTTTTATGTTTTTAAGAAATAACTATTATGTTCCATTTTAAAACAAACATTACAAACATATAACATATAATATAATACAAATATTAACCATATATTGTATTTTTTTTAAAAATATTATCATGTTAAAAAAAAACTATTTCATAATATATTTTTTTTAAAGTAAAATGTTATTCTTTTAATAAACATATATTATAACTATTACATACAATTTTGTTTTAAATAAATATATAATATACATATAACATAACCGTATATTTTAAACTTATTTTTAAAATATTATTATATTTAAAAAAATATTATTTTGTTTTTTAACAATATATCATTTCATTTATAAACATATATTATAATTACTACATTAAAGATAATATATGAACATACATTATAACTATTATATTAATCATAATATACGAACATTTATTATTATATTTTCTATTTTCTATTTTTCTAAATTAAAAAATTATTCTATTTTAAATCATTCTATATTATGTTTTTAATAAAAAAAAATCTATTTTCTATAAATATTTTACTTAAAATATATATTATTCTGTTTAAAAAAAATTTATAATATATTCTATTTTTAAATATATTTTGTTTATATATAAAAAATATATTCTATTTTTATTTATATACTATAAAATTTAAAATAACAATATTAAATATTCTTTTTTTAATAAAAAATATTTTTAATACATATATTCTGTTTTTTATAAAAAAAACATTTTTTAGTTAAAATATAATATATTCACTTTTAATAAAAGATAACATTATATATTAAAAATTATTACATAAAATCTCTTTTTGTTATTCACGTAATTATGAGATATTCACGTAATTATAAAAATATTATTCCAAAAATGATTAATATAAAATTTATTTTATTTGGTTAAAAGTTAATATTTTTAAATATTATGTATATTATAAAAATAAAATATAATTTAAGCTGAAAAATATATAATAAAAAAAGATATTTTTCAGCTTAAATTATATTTTATTTTTATAATATACATAATATTTAAAAATATTAACTTTTAACCAAATAAAATAAATTTTATATTAATCATTTTTGGAATAATATTTTTTGTATATAATGAAGTATAAATTAATAATCATTGAATTGACAATAATCAACAACCTAAAATTACATATATAAAAATATGAAAAAAAAAATAAATAAAGTTGTAAAAATACTTCAATGAAGCTTGAACAATATTCAATGAGATCTTGAAGCTTGAAAATAAATTTAACTTCAAATATAAAATTAAAATAAGAAATTAGTAATAAAATTAAAATTAAAAAAAAAAAGACTTGAGATATAATAGAATTTATACCTTGAGTGAAATTGAAGAAGTTGGATTGAATGGAATTGAGAAGTGAAGAAGAGAGGTGAAATGAATGAATTGAAGAAGTAGATGGTTCTGGAAAAGGAACATGTTTTTTTTTTCAGATTTATAAAAACTGCAGCAACGTAATTTTAATATTACAAGTTAGCGAAATGAAAATCATGTCTCAATTCTTCAATATTTATAAATTTGTGACGTAATTATCATGACATTAACTAAAGGTGTCAATAAACCTGCACTCATCATTTTCTTCATTATTGATTTTTAAAATGAATGTTGCAACATATTTACACGTCTTTATTTTTAGTTTATTTTTTTTAAGTTACGACATGTTTTTCTCGCCACATTTTTTTCAAAAATCTAACTCCTCATGTGAAAACGTTACTTATATTTTTTAATGTTAAAAACACGTAGCGATGTGATAAATACGTCGCAACTTCCTTTTTTTGTCACATTTATCACGTCACGTCAGTATATCACGAGGCTGAAAATAATTTTTCTTGTAGTAAAACATGTCATTTTTTCATATCATATTTATCTACTAAAATCAAGTCTCACATCTATTAATCAATATAAAAAGTAAAATTCTTGCATATTAGAGACATTTTATGATTAACATTTTAAGACGAAAATGCTTCCTTTAAATAAATCTAATTTGATATTTTAGTTATTAGGTCTAGTTTATTGATAAAGTGTTCCCTGCAATTTTTGAAATATATAAGAAAAATAATTATTAATCAAGAGAAGAGAAAAACCACCTTTTAACTTTAAAATTTCTCCCTCTTTTTTTATTGCTAAAATAAGAATATTATTTATATCGACTATAACGTCTATGAACAAAGTACAATCCGATGAAACGCATCAGAGGTAGAGAATAATCCTTTGAACACACTTGGAAAAATAATATACAATCCCAATGGATTAAAACCAACATCAAGGAAATTATAAAAATAAAAGGCTCTAAACAATATGAGCAACACCTACAATTAAAGAGGAGAGAAGCTCCAAGTCACCTAATAGTAGACACCAGAGGCACTGGTTATCCAAACATCACCGGTAAATGTCACACATTAGGAAAAAACACAACCTCAGATATTGATGGCTCAGGCATAAAATGTGATCCTTCATTCACTCATAGTAAGATCATGGGAACGTGAAGACATGCCATAATACCACTCCCAAGTAAGAAGATATATTAACCGAACAAATCTTCCACATTTACCACTTTCCCAATGAATAGAGCATCATTCCATATACAGATTAACACAAGACCGAGTCTACACCTATGAAGAACATATAATCCCCTAACAGATCTAATATCATAGACATAGAAACTGACCCATCTAACACTAAAGGACAACTAGACAACCTAATACCTTATACCATTGCCAAAAATCCAACTAAGAAGTCCCAAAAGCATGAGAATTCGACTGCTCTCCCGTTGGGTAAATGATACAAAAATTGAAGGTGTGAAAATTTCAAGAAAGGGGGATTTAAATTGGGTTTTTTAAACAAAACTATTCTTTTAAAAATATTCTCCTTTAAGTTAAAATGTTTTTCCTTCACTCTTGATAATAACAATAAGTAACAATAGTAAGTAAAGAACAATGTATGTTTATACTAGTTCACTTGAAAATTATCAAGCTAGTTTGGTCCATCCGCCAAGGTAATTTCGCCTCACTCAATCGAGGACTTAATCCACTATCACCAAAATGATTATAATTTTCACAAGCTACCCGCAAGTGACTAACAACCTCTAGACTCGCAAATCGTAGACTTCTTAAGGATTCAGACCTACTCAGTCCCTTAAGGAATATCAACTAATAATATACCTGGTTATTACAATGCACATGCTATCCGTAAGTGACTAACAACTTCTAAAACTCACAAGCTCTAGACTTCTTAAGTATTTAGACCTACACGGTTCCTTAAGGAATATCAAACAACAGTTTGAATATAAATTTTGTTTACAAGAGAATTGCTTCTAAAAAGCTGAGTATGCAAACTATTTTATGAACAATGATTTAGAATGTGAAAGAAATACACAACGTTTTTGCGTGAATATTCAGTTGTTAGCCGTCTTTCTTTCTTAGTCTTCAAGCCTTTATAATGCCATTAACATAATTTATCCGTTGAGGGATACTCTTGGAATTTCCAAAAACATTGGCAGCTTTAACAGTAATGTGGAGGACAAGATCATGTGACGCGTTCGTCCTTTCATGGTAGTGGAATGAAATATTGATTATACCATATACTATGATTACCATGTTAACATTATCTTATTTCCTTATGCACTTCAAGGGCTTCTACGAGCATGAAGTTAGAAGTGAGAACATAACATTAGGTCATCAGAACTTCAAGTCTTCAGAGTCTTCAGAATTGCATCTTTAGAGTCTTCAGCACTTGATTATGAGAACCTTCTCTTCGAACCTTGGGTCTTTAGTACTTCAAGTCTTTAGAATCTTTATACCTTCTGTCTTTCAGAGTCTTCATCACTTAGTCTTCAGAACCCTTATCTTTTAGAAATTCATAAATAGAAACACAAGCTTTCAGCATCTAGAATTCAGTATAAACTTTGTCTTCAGATCTTCTAACTTTTTTCTTGAAAGACATTGTCTTTTAAAAACGTGAGTCTTTAGCATCTGAATGTAAGCAACAACTTCTGTATTTAGATCTTTTAACTAGTTTCTTTAGAACATGTTGTCTTTAAAAGCTTGAGTCTTCAGCATCTGGACATAAGTAACAACTTTTGTCTTCAGATCTTTTAACTGATTTCTTCAGATAAATATCAGAGTTTACACTTCAGAGTCTTCTGGAGTGTCTTGCTACTGTTCAACAAAACTTGTGTAGCATATAAGCAAAATCATTTCTCTTCTAATGTCTTGGCCACGCCATCCATCAGAGAACCTGTTTGTTAAGTACTCAATAATAACAAACATTAGTATAACAAAATTGTTTATACAATCATACTCATTTTTTATCATCAAAACTCAGAGATAATATTACAGAACCAAATTTTGTTCTTACAAAAATCACTAACCGGGTCTAGTGTCACACCACACTTGAGTAATTTCACCCTAGTATGGATCTTCTCCTGTAACAATTACAAGGATAAGGCCACCACTTTAGACACATCGAGTCTCTCCCAAA
The DNA here is from genome assembly GCA_948472305.1 of Vicia faba. Lineage (NCBI taxonomy): Eukaryota > Viridiplantae > Streptophyta > Magnoliopsida > Fabales > Fabaceae > Vicia > Vicia faba. The sequence continues at coordinate 104,227 of CATIWC010001983.1, forward strand.
TAAGAGGCGTGGATTATTAGGAAAAGATGTATAGGAACTCAGGAGCTCACTAGCATAAAGTAGGAGAGGTATGCCAAAGAAAATAATAGACACCATTATCATTTTGAGTTCACCCCCAAATATTCATCCATAGGGAAGAAAGTTGACCTCAATAAGTTAAAGAAACTCCAAGATCAACGGTGTCTCCTGAACAAATAATTTTTTCCTCCACCTAAAATCCTAAGTTAGACCACCATTAATTTGAAGGAGTACCACTTCCACTTTACCTTCTTCCTGAAGTGATACCTAGAAAATCTAAGGAAGTATTTTCTTAGGGGGTATAGGATCATTCCACAAATTACTCAAAAATTATTGAAGAGATTATTAGATGTTATGTTTAAGTCAAATGTTTTTTGGAAGTCTCTAGAAGCTGTTTTGGGAAAACAACTTATTTGAAATGTTGTTCTGGGTCCGTGCAGAAATTAGATTTTTCGAAGAGGAAACTGGTTTCCTCATTTATGGTTATGATGCTGTTAAATTTTTTATATATATAATATAATTTTAAAGTAGGTTTAATCATATGATTATAATTAACTATATTTAATCATATATTTTTCTAATCAAACTCGTGCAACGCACATGACATATATCTAGTTTTCCTAAAGAGAAGACACCATATGGTATATCCTTCTCCATACGTGGTAATAAATATTTTAGTTTTTTAGGGTTTTAGTGAGTTTAGGCATTAGGCTCGTGTTCTATTTGTACCCCTCAATTATTTAGTACACCCATTCTAGCTTTGATGTCAATTTTTTTTTGTTTTAATCGATTTCTGTAATCTAATTAATTAACCTGATTAATTATTATTATTATTATTATTATTATTATTATTATTATTATTGTTATTATTATAAATATGAATATAAAAAATAAAAACTTCATTTTTCAATCAAAAACCAAAATTTCTGATTTAGTTTTATAAATTGATTATTTAGTTAAGAAATAATAAAATCCATTAGCCTCTTTTCTTTTTTATGTACAATAAAACAATTTTCAGAATTAAATAAAAATCATTATCTCAATTTAATCGGATGAAAAAGGATCTACTGCATGTATATCTTTGTGGTTCCCGACTCTTTGGATACAAGTTGTATAACTTGTCTTTCGAATACTTGTCTTTATTTCACACCCTTTTCGCAATAATCGGATGAAAAAGAATCTATTAGATGTATATCTCGGTGATCCCTGAGTAATTGGATACAAATGATATAGCTTGCCTTCCAGATACTCGTAATCCACCCAAAAAACAATCTCAACACATCAAAACTAGTTTTTTCACCCAAGTGCGACTAAGAAAACTTTTTCACAAACAAACGATGTTTTATCCGTTCTGACCCGAAACAAGTAAACACTTTATTAATCCTATGCGCGATGAATAAGCAACACTTACATGCTCGAATTCGACCTAAATATCGTTCCCTAAAATCAATGAACAAATAAACTTTTTCTACAAAGAACTATGTAGCTTTGAATTCTTCACCGCACCAGAGGATATGTAGGAGCAAGATTCAATGTTTCTCGAAGCACTTTAATAAAAAATATGTTTTTTTAATCTATTTTATTTATTTTCTATAAATACTTTTAATAAACAAAGAAGAAGCTTAATCATTTTAAGCTAACACTTTTCCAAAACTAATTGAACAGTTTTCGTTGGATACAACAGATGCTACAAGGTACTAATATCTTCCTCGCATATAACCGACTTCCAAACCTGAATTTAGTTGCGACAGTCATATTTTCGTTCTTCAAGGATTTTATCGATATTTCTCTTTAATAATAATATTTTGGTGGTGACTCTTGTTGATTTCGAGCATTCATACACTAAGTTATTTTTCGCGCCGCGACAATTTCATGTCAAACACTCATATGCATTTCATGCTTATTTGGCATGTTTCTATATTAGACCTATTTTGGTTCCTTCTACTATCTTTTGGATTATTATTCTGGATATTGATTTCGGTTTATGTATTTTATGGAAAGTTCGAGCCATTTTTTTGATATGTTGATATGGTACTGTTTGTGATCCTTCTTTTATCTCTAATCTCTTATAATTTTCTGAAATTGCATCTATTACGATTATGCATGTATGCAAGTTTCTAGAACTTAAGTATCTTAAATCTATTTTTATAAGATTTATGTTTATAATGGTTATTCGTTTGCGGTTTTTTCTCTCTTTTTTGATATTATCGATATTTACATGCAATAAATGTATTGACGTGCTATAAGTGTTTAATACATGAGGAACGTGAGTTCCCAAGTCTCAAAGTCTATTCTATCATTATGTTGCATTGATCAATAAAAAGTGGAATGGAATTGGGAATTGTTGTTCAATACTACTTTAAATTATCACTCAAAACAAATTACCAATAATATCTTCAAAATTTCCAAACATAAAAAAAGGGAATACTAAAATTGTAGTACTCGTCGGTATCAATTTTAGTTTTGATTATTTTTTAATTTATGCGTATAATGCATTATTTGATTTTTCGTGTATTTATTCCTTCTGCATTATTTGAATTTAATTGCATTGTTGTTGTAGCATTGTTGTTGTAATACATTTAGTATAATATGTTGTATTCATATTTGTTTTCTTTACCTATCTAAGTCGTTGTACCTTTTATAAACATTTTGATCCATTGACTTAGTTGTTGTAATCCATGTTTGTTTCTCTTTTTTATCCTAGCCATTGGTTTTGTATCAAATTATTAAGTATTTCTTGAATCACAAGTTATAACACTTTAATCAAAACTATAAGGATGAATGATTCAAATCATACATATGTGTGACACCAATCGTGAAGTCTCATGAATGATGGGATTTAGCTCGGCTTCATTTAAGTCTAAACAAATCAAAATGTCATTCGAATCACAACTTCTCTAAGTTGAATCATGAGGTACATATGACTCGAATCATGATCTCTTTCCGGTTTTCCAACTTTTGATTCAAGTTATCTATTTCTTTGATTTGAATCATTACCTTATGATTTGATAAAAATCCTTCGTCTAGAAAGTTTTAAAAATAAGCATTCCAAGAGTGAGTGTCTACCCTCTAGCACCATTATTCATCTTTCTCCTTTTTGTCAATGAAAAAAAGTGTGTCACCCATGAGAGAATAACTCAAAAAGTGAGGAATAACAACTCTTGAATCATTCTTGTGTTCTTGTTAAAGAACTATAGAATCAGAGAAAGTAATATTATTTGATTAATCAAGTGATATAGCATTGGTCAATTTTGGAACAATCACTCAAGAACCTAAAAAATCATTTTTATCAAGAACCTTGAGAGAACCTAGAGTGTGTTCGTCATTCATCAATAGGTAACTTCTTGTTGATACCTTGTAATTAAGCTACTTAAAGGAAATTCGTGTGTGTGTTTATCTATGTGTTTAGCTATATATCGACGTGTACTTTGTTTCTTACCTATCTCTCATTTATTTTTGTCATTCATCATGTAGTAGTTAAATCATAACATAATTTGTATGTCAATTAGAATAAATCATGATTGTATTGATTTATTCTAGTGTTTCCAGTGATTTCTGGTAAACAACTGCTAGTCTTCCAAACTATCGAATAATCTTTCTGACTGTTATTCAATTCCTCTGGTAACTCACAGGATCGACTAGATTGATCCTAGGATTCCTTGGTCATTAGGGTAACTCTCATGATCGAACAGATATTCATGGTTGATATTTGAGTGTTGTATAGGTGTTTGGCTTATTTCGATTTATCTCTTAAAGGTCTAAAGATGTAATCAAAATGTGCGTGTACGAAACTAAGTTGCATGAATAAATGTTAATTGTAAAGACATGTAAAATTGCATAAAAGGCAAGCAAATGGTTTCGAATTATAAAAACAGTTAATGTAAAGGATTTCTGGAACGTAAAAGGTTTGAAATATGAAGAAAGCGTTTAATGCAAGAAATCTGTAAATGACTTTAAGTAAAAATAGGCGTTCGAAGGATAAAGCTTGAAGGTAAAGGCATGGAAAATATGACAGTTTTCTGAAATGTAAAGTGCTTGAAATGTAAAGAAAGCATTGAAATGTAAAACTTTAATGAAGAGATTTCGAAGTGAAAAGACTGTAAATGAGAAAACTTATAAATGTTATTTGACAGAAAGATAAAGGAAAGTGCTGGAAATGGTAAAAGGCTTTCATTAAATCATAAATATATGGTGCTATCATACGTACATTGCTCTTGCATTCGTTTCCCTTGCCATGTGGTAGTTTGAATGTTACTGAGTATTTAGTACAATAGATATGACACACGAAATCCTAATACTAAGACTTCTATTTATACTAATTCGACCATAACGGTCTTGCTATAGGATTATGCCACGTTCAGAACATGCAGAACAATGCCTCTTTCTTCTTTCCACGTGTCTCCAAATGCTCCAGCACATAAATTTCAAACTTCGAATGTCCCGCTTCCATTTGAATTTCAAATGCTTTGGTATTTCTCCGTTTCGAACGCACTTCCCAGACACAGCCTTGTTGTTATTTCGAGACTTCTTTAGATATGTTCCCATAATTGCCACTCGAAGCTCCAGCTTTGACATGCTTATTCGAAACACTGCTTCTGCTACTTCGAAACATGACGCTTTACTTCATTTCGATCGAAACGTTTAATTCATTTGGCTTCTAATAATATTATCAAAATCTTCAGCCAATAAATTGCCCCTTTAAAATATGTATTTCGATTCCTTTGAGAAATACCTATTTTAAACATCTACACAAGATTTTGATGTGACTTTCGAATCATCGTAACATTTAATGCATTTGACTCCAGTCACGTCAATCATAGCGCTTTTTGGATTCCTTAACCGCTTGGAGCCACTTCACAGTATGGTGCAGTTACAAATAATGATTATCTTTAAATCACGCCTATTACCCATGTTAACTTTACGCCACCTCTTCATCACACCAACCCATGATTTCCACGTATCACACCCTTATTCAGTGGATACTTAAACTTCCCGATTATAAAACATCACCAACTTAATCTTTTTCTTTTCTTTTCACACTCTGAATCTTTTACCCTCCTTCTCTCGTCAAAAAACCCAAGCTTTCAACATCCTTCAAAAATATCTTCTTCTACTTCATCCCAACTCAAGAAAGTCTCCAAGAAGAAAGGAAAAACTGCAGGAACTACCATGGAAAGTAAGATTATCACTCACCAAGGTCAATCCGTTCTTGCCCCTCAGATGATTTCAAAGGAAAAAGAAATGTTGTATGCGTCACAGGTACTCATTCCTACCACCGTTGCTGGTAAGAGGTTATCTTTAAATGGCCCTCTTACGGTTTTTGAAATATTAAAAGACACCAGGACGATTTTCCCAGTTTGTTATAGTTTTAAACCCTTGTTTAACAAAATGGACGCCCCTAAGGCAATAGAATCTTCTAGTTCAAATACCATAGAAAACCCAACTGTTCCTCCTAAGGACCCCTTTGTATTGGATTATGTAAAAAGTAATTTTAAGCCATTTCGATCTTGCCCCACCTCTGATATTGCTTATCAAAATTGGTTCAAGAAAGTAGAAGCTAAGAAATCCCAGCAATGGGAAGAATTAGGTATCTATAACCTGATTAAGCTATCGAAGCCTGGTTTCACCTACAGCCACCCTCTGCTATTCGCGTCCCTCTATTTCTGGGACAGTACCTATAACACTTTCCATCTCCCAGGTGGAATGATCACCCCAACCTTCTTCGACATAGCGGCCATCACTGGGCTATCGCCAGTAGGAGAAACTTATATCCCCGACAACGAAGAACATTCAAGCATAATTGACTTCGAAGTCAAGCTAGCAAGTTTTTCCAAGTTTATCAGTCATTACCATGCTGAGGGGGACAATGTGTCTGACGTAGAACACATTGCTTTCTTAACCCTGTGGCTGTCAAGATACGTTTTCTGCAGTAGATCCCTACAGGTAGCTAGTAGGTTCATTCCTCTAGCTAGGGACTTGCATGAAAATCGAAAAGTGTGCCTAAGTGAACTGCTCTTAGTTGACCTTTATGAAAGCCTGAGGTCAGCTGTTTCGAGCCTCAAATCCCATACCTCCAAGAATATTCTGTTGGCTGGCCCTTTTTGGTTACTTCAACTATGGCTAAATGCCATGTTCGAACCCTCTTTGTCAACCGCCAACACCATTGATGAACAAGATCCTGAGATAAATGATAGGATAGTCGAAGGCACTAGGCTTCAAAGATTAACTCCAAATGACGACAAAGATGACTTCAAAGTCCAATTCTCGAAGTACATCATGATATTCTCCAAAAGGCACAAGTTCGAAGAGAGCATGGCGCCTTTTGCTTCGAGGGCTCATGGACCTTCTTGGTTCACCATGGCTCTCTCAGAAGCTATCAAGAGCAAGGAGATTCAGGATGTATGGAGATCCTTTTTTGCTACCTAGACTCATTTCTTCAAGAATAACTCCAGCCAAGAACCAGATTTTTCTTTTTGCTTACCAACCAAATTTTGCTTCGAGACAGTTTGGCTTATGCCAACTGATTCCTGAACCTTTATTTCAAACTGAGAGTGCCATCACTTCTGGACGAACTTTCAAGGCACGGGAAGCCAAAATACAGCAAGAACAATATCAAGGCTTCGCCCAATTTGAGCTGATAACCTTCGAACCTACCCATCTCACAGCTAAAGGGTTTCTGGAATGGTGGACCAAGTTTTATCAAACTTATATGTTCGATACACTTACAATTCAACAGAAACTAATTGATGCCTTCGATGTGCAGGTACCAGCAAAGAAAGGTATGTTTACTCATGCCAAAGAGATTAAAGCTTTCCAAAATTATTTTGAAACTACTTATGACCCCACGCGCTTGGACTCCACTGTGCATCAAGCGGCTGAGACCTTGAAGGAAAAATTTAAACAAAAAGTTTCTAAGTTAATACTTCCTTCAGGGTTGTCACCTGAGGATAGGTATAGGTTGGCATTCGAAATGCATCCACCTAAATTTCCCAGATTACCTACCTCAGAACTGGCTCTGGCTTGGTTTCCCCCATATCCTTGGTGGTTCACTTGCAAAGAGATGTTCAAACATCTTCAAAGGAAACCAAAGCCATCTGAGACTGTGACATGGGCTCGAAACTGGCTTCATGATTTCCCAGGACACCTTCGATACGACCTTTCTGCCATGTCAATTAAATCTGATCAAGGCACATGTGCGAATGCTTGGGAAAATCCCAAACGTCTTTTATTTTCCATATCTTTAACCTTTGCTTTAATTGTTTCGATTTTCAGCCATCAGGATAAAGACAGCTGCCTCGAAGTCGAAAGAAGGGAGTGCCTCTCAAGCCTCCATCGAAACTACTGACAAAGTGACTCCACCCGAAACAACCACTATTGCTGCAACCACAACAACAACAACAATACCAACAACAACCAGTGTTCCAACTCCAACGGTAATCACTTAGCCTTGATGTTTCGAATTCACTCATGTTTTATGGTTTGCATCTAACTCTTCGTTTAAATCCTTTCAGACCAACAAGCTTCCTCCTACTACTCCCAAGAAGCGGAAATCAAGCACCACTGGGGAAGATCCCAAGGCTGGAGGAAACTTAACAACTGCTTCGAAGAAGAAGCCAAAGAAAGATATTTCGAAAAGTACCGTTCCAACTAGTGTCTTTGGACTTGATTCCAGGGATGCTGCTCCCTCACCCAAATCCAAAAACCCACCTTCGACCTCCAACACAATGTTGGAACGTATAGCTAGTAACCTCTCCTCCGAGAGTCCACAGGTAAATTAAACCTTTAAATTTTTTGACAATAATAACTTCTTATTACCTTGGTGAATGTTTTTTAACATTCTGTTGCTCCTTGCAGAACATCTTGAATCCAGCTTCCACTACTTCGAACTCACCATCCAAAGCTGCTGCTCCACTCAACTCCTCTTCTCAAGGAGATTCCAGCAACCTCATTCAGAATAAAGGTTCGTCTAATATGGCGGTTCTGACTGGAACTTCTGAACAGCAGGATGATCAAGGTACCTCCATTCCTCTGAAAGAGACAAATGAAACACCACTTCAAACATCTGCAGAGGATTTGCAAAGAGCTTCTCTTCAAAAGTCCCCTCTTGAAACTCTTCAAGAGGACCCAAAGGACACTCAAACTGAAGGAGAGAAAGCTGATTCTGGGCAAAGAGACGAAGAATCTGCAGACGAAGAATCTGAGGAGGAGAATGCCAATGACGGTTCGACTGCTGGGACGGAGTCCAACGCAAATAGCAGTGAAAGGGAAGGCATCGAAGTGGTGGACTTGGATGAGTACGAAGAAGACCAAGAGCACGAAACAAATGAAGGGGATGGTAATGCAACCAACGAACCCATGGAGGTTGAAATGGACGTGGCTCCCCTACGTGTGGAACTCCCTCAATCCTCTTTGTCTTGAATGACTGACGAGGAACTGGCACTTCTGAGACGAAATGACCCTATTGGGTACATGAAGGAAAAGTTGGCTCAGAGGGACGTCCCACTTGCTAGGGCTGGCACAAGTTCGACCAGCTATCCTCTTCCCACAGATGAAAGAATTGTACTTCTTAATAAAATTAGGAAAACAATTCTCAATGTGGATATATTCGAAGTGCTCAAGCAAGATAGTACTGCTTGCTATACTATGAAGGAGCTGCTTACAAAGGTCAATCTTTCTACCTGCTCCTTGCCAGTTAGTACTCTCTTGTTCGATCTTCAGGCTTTGCTGGACAACGTAACTGGTTACCTTCTCCAAGACGAATCTGCTGCCAAGAAGGTTCAAGAGAAACGCATTGCCATGGATGCTGCTTATGAACAAGCTTCGAAACTCTCTCAAGAAGCTGAGGATCAAGCTATGCATTTGAAGCAGGCGAAAACTGATTATGAGGCTCGAGCTGAGTCCATACTTCTTTGGGAAAGGAAGATTCTGGAACTTCAACAGAAGGTTAAGGAGGCTAAAAAACAACAAATAGCCTTCGAAACTAATACTGTTGGTAACCAATTCGAAGAGCTTCTCAACCAGGGGCTTGCAGAAATGGAGACTGCAGAACAACTTAAAGGAGAAGTGGCAACCTTGGAAGGAGCCAGGCGTTTCGCTCAGCAGAAGCTTGAATCATTTCGAAGCACTTTCAATCGATTGAAAAATAACTCTTATTTCTAGATTTTGATGTTTATTTGACTACAATTTTGGTTTCTTATATGTAATATTCGAACAACGCCATTTTGGCATTTTATCTTGCCATTTTGGCCTTTTATAACATCTTGGTTACGTTGTTACTATTCGAATCTCCTGCAGGCGTGGCTTATACTTCTTTAAATATTTCCCATTAACCTTTAGGATACGTTTATCATCCACGAGTTCTTCGATTTCGTATGAATTGTTTGAGAATACTTTTAATATTCGAAAAGGTCCTTCCCAATGAGGTGACCATTTACCTAATGCTTTATTTTTCTTGTCCATAGGCAATATGACTCTCCAAACTAAGTCATTAATAATGAATACTTTTTCCTTCACCCTTTTATTGTATGTTCTGGCCACTCTTTCTTTTTGTCTCATCAAAATTTCCAATGCATGTAATCTAATTTCGTCCAACTCAACTAATTCATTCATCATCATTTCCCAATATAATGTAGCTGGGATTTCGTTTTGTCTCTGAATTCGAACTGATTGTAGATGAATTTCTACTGGAAACACTGCATCATGACCAAATGTGAGTTGGAAAGGCGTAGTGTTAGTAGCTTCCTTAGGAGATGTTCTACAAGCCCATAATATTTGGTCCAGAGTTTTGTGCCAGTTTCTTGGCTTTTTGCCAATATGCTTCTTGATTAATCCTATTATTACTTTATTTGCTGCTTCGACTTGACCGTTTGCTTGAGCATAATATGGCGTTGATGTTAGCAATCTAAACCCCATTTCTTGGGCAAATCCTTGCATCTTTCTACCAGTAAACACAGAGCCTTGGTCTGTGGTTATGCTCTCTGGCAATCCGAACCTATAGATAATGTGCTTTTGTATAAATTCAATAATAGCCTCTTGATCAGCAACTATCAGTGGTATAGCTTCGATCCATTTGGTAAAATAATCTATTCCCACCAAGATGTATTTCTGTCCTTTGGACGAAGCAGGATCTATTTCTCCTATCAAATCCAATGCCCATCCTCTAAATGGCCATGGTTTGATGATCGAATGCAACTCACTTGCAGGGGCATGTTGAATCCCTGCATGTTTCTGACATTCCTCACATCCTTTAGCAAATTCTATGCAATCTTTGAGCATGCTAGGCCAATACAAGCCGTATCGAAATAACAACCATTTCATTTTATGGCCTGCTTGATGTGCCCCACATGCCCTATTATGGACTTCTGACAATGCTAAATATGCCTCACTTTCTCCTAGGCATTTCAATAATACACCCTCTTGGGTCTTTTTAAACAATTCGTTCCCCATGAGGAGATATGACAACGCTCTGTATTTTGTCTTTCTATCCACGTTTAGAGTTGGGTCTGCTAAATAACTCTTTAGTGGACTTCGCCAATCTGCATCTGACAAAGTATTTATGGCTAATATTTCGAATCCCTGTTTCTCAGCATATCCCAATTTCATACTTTCCAGATCTGATGGTGTGAATCTAGTAGCCATAACTCTACCCCTTAATTCAACCAAATCCTTAAAGTTCTTGGTAGACACTTTATAACCCGAAGCCAACTACGCTAAGTCATTTGCTTCTTGGTTCTCTATTCTTGGTATGTGTTGAATATCCATGTATTCAAATTTCCTCAATAGCCTATTGACTATGACGAAGTATACCATTAAGTTTTCCTTTATGCACTTATATTCCTTTGTGATTTGTTTGACCACTAATTCAGAGTCTCCTTTAATTTCGACTCTGGTTGCCCCCAATTCCAACAAAGCTTCAAGTCCAACAATGAGCGCTTCATACTCAGCTTCGTTGTTCGAGCAATGAGGACCATCTAATTTATACTTGAATTTTGTTGGAATTCCTCCAGGAGAAATCAGAAGGACTCCAACGCCACTTCCGTTCCTGTGGGTTGAACCATCAAAGTACAATTTCCATGGTTGCATTTCGACGTAACTCATGACAGTCTGCTCAACCAACGAATGGTCCACAATGAAGTCAGAAATCACTTGACCTTTCATAGCTTTTAAAGGCATGAAAGTCAAAGAATATTCTGTTAAGGCTAAAGCCCATTTACCAACTCTGCTATGCATTATTGGTTTTGAAAGCATATGTTTAATAACATCGAAATGAGATGAAACATAAACATCAACAGGTTTTATATAATACTTGAGTTTCATACAAGAGAAATACAAACAGAGACATAGCTTTTCTAAGTTGCTATATCTGGTCTCTGCATCATTTAACACTCTACTTAAATAGTATATGGCTCTTTCGATGCCATTGCTATCTTCTTGTGCTAGCATACTACCTATACTAACTTCAGAGGCAGATATGTACAATCTCATGGGCTTCCCCCATGAAGGTGGAGACAAAATAGGAGGCTGAGAAAGGTATTCTTTTATCCTGTCAAATGCCTCCTGGTGAGCTTCGTTCCATTCGAAGGCTTGGCCTTTCTTTAGACGAAGTAACAGAGAGAAAGCTTGGGTTCTTCCACTCAGGTTCGAAATGAACCTTATGAGGAAGTTAATTTTCCCTAGCAGAGATTGCAATTCCCTTTTTGACGTAGGTGCTTTCGTCTCCATTATGGCTTTGGTTTTGTTCTGGTTGATTTCAATCCCTTTCTTGTGAACCACAAAACCAAGAAAATCTCCAGCCTGCACAAAAAATGCACATTTAAGGGGATTCATCTTTAAGCCATGTTTTCTCATTCGCTCGAATGATTGGCTCAAATGATGCAAATGTGTTTCTGCAGATATAGATTTGATGACTATATCATCAATATACACCTGCATGAAGGTTTCAATGAAATCATGAAAAATTGAATTCATTTCCCTTTGATAAGTTACCCCAGCGTTCTTTAAACCAAAAGGCATCACCACCCATTCATAGGTTCCTAAGGCTCCTGGGAAACGAAATGCTGTCTTTGCAACGTCTTTTTCAGTAATGAAAATCTGATTATACCCAGAGTATCCATCTAACATACTCAAGTATTCGAACCCTGCAGCAGAATCTACTAGCATTTCTGCCACAGGCATGGAATATTCATCTTTAGGGGTTGCAGTGTTTAAATCCCTAAAATCTATGCAAATTCTTAAAGAACCATTTTTCTTAATAACAGGTACTATGTTTGCTAACCATTCGACGTACCTTGTTGTTCTGATGAATTTGCAACGCAGCAACCTTTCGATCTCAGCTTTAATTTTTGTGAGAACCGCTGGTGCGAATCTTCTGGGAGTTTGTTTGATGGGCCTCTTGCCATCTTTGATTGGCAGTCTGTGTTCGACCAACTCCCTCTTTAAACCAGGCATCTCGTCATAATCCCATGCGAAGCAATCTTTATTATCCTTGAGGACTTCGATTACTTCCTTCTTGAGGCCTGGGCTAAGTTTTGCACTTATGTAGGTTATTCTTTTCGTTTTTTCATCCCCTAAGTTGACTTCTTCGAGTGGATCTTGTGCCAACATTTTGGCACCTGAGTTTACGGGGTCCCTTTCGAAGCCTAAGGGTTCTTTATCATAGATGGCATCCAGCCTTTGATCCATCTCAAACTCTTCGAAGGGTGAGCATTTCGAACCATCCCCACTTACTTCATTCATCTTTATAGTTGATTTATTTATTTCAGCCTCTAAGGCCGCTTTTGATTCGTTCTCAGCCATATAGGCCGAAATCCTTTCGAAAAAAGTGGACTCAGTCATGGATAAGGTTGTCGAAGTCCCAGCCTGCTGGCCGTTTTTGTATAGTGCTTTCGACTCCCTCTTCTTCACTGATTATTGTTCTATCCCAGTAAAGGCCATCATGGCGAAGGGTCATGTAGTAGTGGGCGTTTCTGGTTTCATTAATCTCATCATTTAGAACACACGGAGCAATCTTTGCCAGATTTTTATCATAATCCCTCTTGTCAACTAAATTGACCGTTGACATAAAGTAACTCTGGTCTGCTTCGATGTTTTCCACGATTCCATCATCTCTCCACAGCACTAGTCGCTGGTGCATTGACGAAGGAACTGCCCCCACGCCATGGATCCACTCCCTTCCCAGCAATAAGTTATAGTTGGCCTTGGCTTCGATTACCATAAACATGGTGGGCCTATAGCTTGAGCCTATTGTCAATTCCAACTGGACCACTCCCAGTGTTTTGCCCACTTTTCCCTCATAATTGGACAGAACCATATTATGGGGCTTGATGTCTCCTTCGCGGATCTCTAATCTTTTTAGCATGAAATGGGGTATCAAATTGACTGCAGCACCCCCATCCACTAGAACTTTGTTCACACCATGGACACCAACTTTCGCCCGAATAAAAAGTGGCTTGAGATGGTTCTTCATAGCAGGTTCTGGATGTTCGAAGAACGCATTTTGTTCCTCAACAGCCCCATTGTCCATCACATAGTAGCACACGGGCCTATGTTTCATCAAATCTGTGGTGTCTTCCTCCTCATATTCATTGATTTCGATTTCCTGCCCAAATTCGCAGGGAAGCACAGACACCACGTTACAGTTCAGGTTGAATGAAGACTCCCCCTCCGATTCGAAGTTATCTGTTATCATATCTTCGTCCTCTTCTGGGCCTGGAGTGTATTCCTTTGGTTCATCGCGCTGTACTTCAGAGAAAAGCCTCCTATTGACTGAAGGTTTGTCTTCAGTTTGATTTTTTGGTTTGTTGGTGCTAGATTCACCTTGGTTCTTTGTTGAAGTAACCCCTTTGTTTTCCACAGCTTCCCTCTCAGCCTTTCGAATCCTTTGCTGTCTGCGCCACTGGGATCTTGACATGGGGTTCCTTCCTTTGTAATTTTCTAATCTCACCTCCTCCCTTTTTGCTGTGTTGAATTGCCTCCTGTATGTCACAGCATGGCGTGCATTTCGTTCGGCGTTTCTCCATCTATCTTTGACTTTGTCATTTCTGACCTGTAACCATCTATCGGTTGGCACTTCAGCATGGAGTTTGAAAGTCACTCTTCGAGAAGCCTTGGGGTGAGGGCTATCAGGCCTTCGCTGTTTGTGTCTGCTGTCGAAACGTGGGCCCATCTGGATAGTTTCTTGATGGTTCCAGCAAGGGGCGAAGGGAATCGTTTCGAAGGCTCTGGCCATGCTTTGGTCATACACAGCAGAACACCTTGGGCAAATCAAGCACTTGGTTTCCCCTTTGTAGCAGCGAAACACAAATTCCAGCAAACTTTCTCCAGCCTTGGGATAACACCTAAAAAGCTGGTTATCCTGGCGCCAATTGTTGCCAGTTCGAGTCCTCTGTACCCTTTCGAAATTCGCAGCGATTATTTGATTGCAGAGGATGCTGCACCTAGGGCACAATATCATGCCTGAATCTCATTTGTGGCATGTCATGAGGTAATCCTTGAGACTAGCATCTCCAGTGTGATTATCCTCCATTCTATACTTTTCTTTTTCTAAGTATTTTTCTACTTCCTCCATCTCAGAGCGAGGCCTCTCCATATCCACCATATTTATTTAAACATCTTCCCCCTTAGCTTCATCATCGCCCCATCCTGTGGGCTTTATATCCTTAATCTGAACCTTCGAACTCTCTGGGGCAGAATATTTGACCAAATAGTCAAATTTTCCACTGGGTTCCCCTAGAGTGTCCCATATTTCCTTCTGAGGGGAAATTGGCTTCGTGATTTGGACTTTCTCCAATTCCAGCCTCAAGCCTTCAGTGACTTGTGTTAGTTCTTGGTTTTGATTTTCCTGGCCTTCAGTAGCCTGGGTTTCTCTTGCAACAGCTACAGGTGCGGCAATCGAAGTCTCTGGCGTATTCTGGATGTCTTCAGTGACCTCCTTATTGACTTCGACCATCACCCAGCTTTCAGTTTCAGTACCCTTCTCTCCTGTTAGGGCGTCGCTTTGATCAGTTTCCACCATGTTGATCTCTCCAATGCATGCAGGCTTGGAGTAGTTGGTGTCTGCGACGTCCAAGGGATCTTCGTCCACTTTCATCTTCACCTTATCAGCAAACTTTAGTCTGCCATCTTTGATCGCGTTTTGAATTAGGTCCCTGAAAAGAAAACATTGTGAGGTTTTGTGGCCTAGGAAACTATGATATTTGCAAAATCCTCTCTTCTTTCTCTGATCCAAAGGAGGTATTTTGACATTTGATGGCACAATTAGTTGGCCATCTTTGACAAGTAAGTCAAAAATCTCGTCACATTTAGTGACATCGAAGGTATAAACCTTCTTTGGGAATTTGTCACTTTTCTCATTTTCAACAATCTCTTTCCCTTTCGTGGGAACCAATAATTTGCAGGAATAAGGCGGAGCCTGTTTTAATTCAGCGAGGTCGATTTCGACCTCTTCGAATTCGAATTCAGGATATTCTTCTGCTTCCTCAGTCCCAACATAGGAAATCATTTCTTTCTTGCTATTCTTAAAGACTCTGGCTTTTTCGGCCTTTAGCCTTTCGACCTGTCGAACCCTATCGGCTAACTGAGCCATATCCCTCAAATATTGAGTGTCTAGTTTCTTTCGAATAGAATAATCCAAGCCACCAGCGGCCATTTCGACTAACTCATGTTCAGGCACTACTGTGTAACATCTGGATTTCAAAAGCCTAAATCTATTCAGATAATCATCTATGGGTTCGGTGAACTTTCTCTTAACACTGGCCAATTCCTTCAAGCTTATTTTTGATTGTCCCATGTAAAATTGTTCATGGAATAATCTCTCCAAGAGAGCCCAAGTATCAATGGACCCAGGAGGCAAAGTGGTAAACCATGTGAAGGCGTTTTTAGTCAAGGAACTTGGGAAGTATTTGATCCTGAGATCTTCATTATTGGCTATATCTCCCGCTTCGGTTAGATATCTCGCTATGTGTTCGACTGTTGACTCATTGGTATCCCCAGCGAACTTTGTAAATTTAGGGACTTTATATCCCCTTGGTAAATCAGTATGCATGATGCAATCCAATATAGGAGAAGCATAATTTGGCCTTCTCATTCCTGTGTTGAGGCCATTCTGGGCCATGACTCTCTCTATCATGGTGGTTAGATTGTTTTCTGCCAAGATGTTATCGTTTCGAATTCTATGAACGACAGCATCGACATCTTGATTTCGACCAACCAAGACAACTCCCCTAGGTTGTTCTTCTCGAAACTCTGGGGCTTCTAGCCTTTCGACCCTTGCCCCTGGTTCCATAATTTCTCTTTGTGGGCCTGGGATTATTGGGGCTTCTAACCTTGGTGCTCTGGCCCCTAAGTTAACTTCTTCTCTGGGTGGTCTATAAATTGGGTCGTTAGCAATTTGTTCTATAACAGGCATGTTTGCTCGAAATCCCGCCTGATTCTGCCTACGCCTTTCTGGGGGAGCAAAGAAATCTGCTATTCGACTCATGTTGTCAGCGTTTTCCCTGTTTGTCAGTCACATTTTGCACTATTGGGGTAAATATCTCCTGCATGGTTTGTGCTAACACCCCTATCATATTATGGTTACTGTCATCCATCAATTGCCTAAAAGCCAACTGGTTTTCTGTGGTTAAGATAGGCATTGTGCTATAACCCACTGACCCTTGGTTATTTGTCATAAACTGATTCGCCCCAGACCCAGACCCTAGTTGTGGGGATGAATTCGATGTGGAATTGTGTAAACCTGCCATAAAAGATGTTGGCATTCCATAAGAGGAATTTCTGGTTCTATTTCCATCGAAACTGGGTGGTCTAGTTAATGGAGTGGCGAAATGGGATTGTGTCCCTGATGGTGGAACGAATCCCCCAGGGTAACCAATGGTTCCAGTATTTCCTAAGATCGAACTATTAGTTGATATGCCACTTACTCCATTGGTGGCTATATTACTGGTTGAAGATGCAACAGACTGTGCATTCGAAGGGATCACATTAGATGTTCCGATCGAAGTGGACACATTAGTGCCTGTTGTATGTGGGGCATTTTGTTCCCCTTGTTGATTGTCAGAATTAGACATTTTGTCCAAACGTTTTCTTCTGGATAAAGGTTGGTTGCTGTTGGTTATTTTACCACTTCTCAGGTTCATAAAACAGCAAACTTCTTAGGTTCCAACGTTTTTATAATGGTTATGTCTCAACAATCTTTATTTCTAATATCCAATTATTGGTCCCACCGGGTGTGCCAATTTGTTTCCAGTGATTTCTGGTAAACAACCGATAGTCTTCCAAACTATCGAATAATCTTTCTGACTGTTATTCAATTCCTCTAGTAACTCACATGATCGACTAGATTGATCCTAGGATTCCTTGGTCATTAGGGTAACTCTCATGATCGAACAGATATTCATGGTTGATATTTGAGTGTTGTATAGGTGTTTGGCTTATTTCGATTTCTCTCTTAAAGGTCTAAAGATGTAATCAAAATGTGCGTGTACGAAACTAAGTTGCATGAATAAATGTTAATTGTAAAGACATGTAAAATTGCA
The DNA here is from genome assembly GCA_948472305.1 of Vicia faba. NCBI lineage: Eukaryota > Viridiplantae > Streptophyta > Magnoliopsida > Fabales > Fabaceae > Vicia > Vicia faba. The sequence goes on from CATIWC010001983.1 coordinate 121,776, forward strand.
TAAAAGGCAAGCAAATGGTTTCGAATTATAAAAACAGTTAATGTAAAGGATTTCTGGAACGTAAAAGGTTTGAAATATGAAGAAAGCGTTTAATGCAAGAAATCTGTAAATGACTTTAAGTAAAAATAGGCGTTCGAAGGATAAAGCTTGAAGGTAAAGGCATGGAAAATATGACAGTTTTTTGAAATGTAAAGTGCTTGAAATGTGAAGAAAGCATTGAAATGTAAAACTTTAATGAAGAGATTTCGAAGTGAAAAGACTGTAAATGAGAAAACTTATAAATGTTATTTGACAGAAAGATAAAGGAAAGTGCTGGAAATGGTAAAAAGCTTTCATTAAATCATAAATATATGGTGCTATCATACGTACATTGCTCTTGCATTCGTTTCCCTTGCCATGTGGTAGTTTAAATGTTACTGAGTATTTAGTACAATAGATATGACACACGAAATCCTAATACTAAGACTTCTATTTATACTAATTCGACCATAACGGTCTTGCTATAGGATTATGCCACGTTCAGAACATGCAGAACAATGCCTCTTTCTTCTTTCCACGTGTCTCCAAATGCTCCAGCACATAAATTTCAAACTTCGAATGTCCCGCTTCCATTTGAATTTCAAATGCTTTGGTATTTCTCCATTTCGAACGCACTTCCCAGACACAGCCTTATTGTTATTTCGAGACTTCTTTAGATATGTTCCCATAATTTCCACTCGAAGCTCCAGCTTTGACATGCTTATTCGAAACACTGCTTCTGCTACTTCGAAACATGACGCTTTACTTCATTTCGATCGAAACGTTTAATTCATTTGGATTCTAATAATATTATCAAAATCTTCAGCCAACATCTAGAAACATGGATATGTGTTGTATCAAATCTATCAATTTAAGTTTAAGTCGATTGTGTTAAAGAACATGTCTATGTTGGGGTGGTAATTGCTTTTATTAAGAAAATTGAAATGTCCTTGTTTACACAAGTGATTTTTGATCATTCTCTTACTAATAACATTAAAATTCATTGGTTAGAATTCATAGTGATGAAGTTATATGCTTCCATTCTTTGTTGTTTTAATTTTCTCCCACCAAACTTTAATTTTTGTATTGAAAGTTCTGAATACTATTAACTTTAAATATTATAAATAGAAATATTACATTTGTTTTAGAAATGAGAATATTTATTTGTAAAGAAATTTTAATATAAAATATGATGCGCATACAAACTAGGGATGTCAGTTTGGACCTGTTAATGGGGATCCCCGCGGGAAACTCCCCGTTCGGAGCCCCAAAGATGGGGAATTTTCCCCCGTGGGGGCGGGGATGGGGAGAAAAATTCCCCCGAGAGCATTTCGGGGACGGGGACGGGGAATACACCCCCCGCCCCGCCTATTATTTTAATATAGTTAATTTAATATATATATTTTAGATTAGGTTTTTTAGTCATTTCCTTTATGTTTATTTATAAAAATAAATAAATAAATATTCATGTATTTATTAAGAGAGAGAAATGTAAATATTAGACCCTAAAAAAGTTGAAGCGTTTCATTTTCTTCTGCCAGACATTTAGAGTCTCACACGTTAGACTCCTTTTTTTCTTCTCCAGTCAAATCTCCATTCATCTTCCTCTTCCAATTCAATCTTCTCTATTTGGTGTGCTTCCATTATTCACAGCTCTTACAATTTCATCAATAAGGTTTGATTTTCATAAATTTGTTCATGTAATTATTTATAGGAAAAAATAGATTATTTCTGTTTGATTCTCATAAATCTGTTTATATTATTGTTTATAGAAAAAAGTAGATTGTTTCTCCTTGATTCTCATAAACCTGTTCATGTAATTGCTTATAGGAAAAGTTGATTATTTTGATTAAATTTAAATTAAATTGTTTAGAAATTTTAGAGTTATCAAATTATTTGCATATTAAAAAAATATAAAATAATCAAATAATTACTCATTTTTATCTCCTTTTAAATATTTTTGTGTTCATTTTTTATCTATACTATGCATTTTTAATTAAAATAATATCGTCAGTTTTTTCTTAAAAAATATTAAAATATACTTTTCCTATTTTTTATTAATATATCACACTATAATTTAATTTTCTATATTAAACAAAAAAATATTACTTTTTAAATGAATCAATATATCATGCTATCACGGTATCACCCATAAAAAAAACCAAATATCGTATATTTCTAATTATTAATGAAATAATAACATATAAACAATAATATATCATGCTATCACCCATAAAAAATATATATCTTATATTTCTAATTATAAAACCAAAGCCATTAAGTGAAATAATAACATATAACTTTTTACACGAGTAAATATATCATGTATATAGGTAAATAAATGTATTCTCAATGTATATAATTAATTAATATATGTTATTATTTCTAATTGAAAAGTTACAGTAAATAAGGCATATTTAGAAATATGTGTAATGCATCATATATTTAGAAATATAAGATTTTTCTTATTAATTATTTTTTGTGTGAATTTCATGTATTTACTATTTCATTTATTTATTATTTTTTCATATATTTATTATTTTTGTTCTACTTCCATGTAGCCTTTTAAAATTTGTGTTTGTGTGTGCCAGGTTTTTGGTAAAAGAATGGTTGGTGAAGTTCAATCATCTAATAGTCCTAATGTTGCTTTGGAAGGGAATGAAGTTCCTATAGAAAGTAGTGGAGTTCCACTCACACAGGAAGTTCAATCTACTCCAAATGAAATAAATATAGAAAATCAAGATCCTGAAGCTCCCGTTGAACCCACTACAAGTCCTAACAAAAGGGGATTAAAATCAGATGCTTGGCCCTATTTTAAAAGGCAAAAAATAGGAGGCATTTGGAAGGCTATATGCAAATCTTGTGATAAGAAAATTGGTGGTGATACAAAAAATGGTACTAAACATTTATTTGATCATATTAGCATATGTCCAAAACGCACAGAGAGAGGTCCAAAACAAGCCATGCTTAAAGTGACAGAAAAAAAATCCGGAAACAGACATGAATCATTTGTGGTTGGAAATTATACATTTAATCAAGATGTTTCTAGGAATGAACTCGCGAAGATGATTATATTGCATGAATATCCCATCATGATGGTTAACCATATTGGTTTTAGAAATTATAGCCATTCTCTTCAACCTTTGTTCAAGATAGTTTCTCGCAACACCATGAAGAATGATATAATGAAGTTGTATGAAAGTGAGAAGTCAAAGCAAATGAAAATACTTGCAAAGAATAAAAGCCGCATTGCAATAACTACTGATATGTGGACTGCTAGCAACCAGAACAAAGGATATATGTCTGTTACAGCTCATTACATTGATGAAAATTGGATTTTGCAGAATCGGATCATCAGGTAACTTCTCCCTTCCATTTACGTTATTATTATAATATAGTTATTTTATGTGATATTTATTATAATTTATTTTTAGGTTCATTTATGTCCCTACGCCACATACTGCTGAGGTCATTTGTGATTTTTTGGTAGATTGTTTGATGGATTGGAATATTGATAGAAAATTGTCAACATTAACCGTTGATAATTGTAGCACCAATGATGCTCTGATTGACCATTTGATTGATAAGATGTCACCTTCTTCTTTTATTTTAAAAGGGAAATTGTTTCATATGCGTTGTTGCGCCCACATATTAAACTTGATAGTGAAAGATGGCATGCAAACAATTTCTAGTTCAATTGAAAAGATTAGGGAAAGTGTCGGTTTTTGGGTAGCAACACCAAAGAGGGAGGAGAAATTTAAAGAAACTTGTAATCAATTGAACATGACTTATGAAAAGAAGCTTGCACAAGATTGTAGAACAAGATGGAACTCTACTTATTTAATGCTTGCTTCTGCATTGCCTTACGAACAAGTTTTTAAACGTTTAAAACAACACCGTGATTCCCAATATAAGTGTGCACCAAGTGAAGAAGATTGGAAAATGGCAAGAGAAATTTGTGACAAGTTGAAATTATTTTTTAGTGTCACTGAGTTGTTCTCGGGTACTAAGTATCCAACATCAAACATTTATTTTCCCAAAGTTTGTCAAATAAGATTAGCTTTAAGAAAGTGGGAAGATTCTTCTAGTGATACTATACAAAGTATGGCAAGAAGTATGATAGTGAAGTTTGACAAATATTGGAGTTTGATTAATGGGGTGATGGCAATAGGGGCTGTTTTGGATCCTAGATATAAAATAACTTTGTTGAATTACTTCTTCCCACTTATGTATGGGAATAATGCTCCCAAAGAATTGGAAAAGGTAATACAAATGTGTGAAGATTTAGTTGAAGAATATCAACCAAATAATGATATGGTTCCTACAAGTAGTGAAGTTGGTGCATCAACATTGGTAGATGACATTGATGTCACAAGTCAAGATTGGGAGAAGGCTTATTCGGAATATGTGATGGAAAATACTTCAACTACAAATGTCAAGTCAGAATTTACTTCCTACTTGGAAGATGGTGTCTTGCTTGATAAACAAAAAAAGGAAAATTTTGACATCTTAGGATGGTGGAAACAAAATGGTTTGAAATTTCCAACTTTGCAAAAGATTGCAAGGGACTTTTTAGCAATTCCTATCTCTACCGTTGCTTCAGAGTCCACCTTTAGTACTAGTGGTCGTGTTTTAAGTCAACAACGTAGTAGGTTGAAGGAAGACACTTTAGAGGCTTTGATGTGCACTCAAGATTGGATCCGAAAAGATATAAAAGGTAATATATTTTTATCTTTTACAAGATTAATTGAAAAGGATTTTTAAATTTTAATTTAGCTATTTGTTTCTTAGGTTATTCAAAAACGTTGACTCAATTCGAATGTGTGGATGAAGATATGGATGATGATGATGATGATAATAAGGTAATTTACATATTAGTGTTGATTACCTTTTAGTTTTTAAAGTATTTTTTTAAGTAAATATAATTATTGATTGTTTACTTTTCGTAGGAAAAATAAAGTCATATCTAATTGTGGAATGAGGAAGAAGACCTTGCAAGGAGAAGTTGGAAAGAGAGACATGATTGATCATTACTTGTTTGGATATTTTGCTTAATATTTTAGTTTATTTATATGTAACTTTGTTTTAAGTATTTTGATATTTCTACTTTACGTGTGTTATCAATTGAGCAAATAGAGATATGTTGACTTTTGCTTTTAGTTGACTTATTATGAAGTATTTTTTAGCTTTTCAAGCATACTCATGATGCTAAATTTTATAATTATCCCTTATTAGTTTTGATGAAGTATAGTTTTTTAAGCATAATTATGTTGTTGGATTTTTTTAGTTGTTTAGGCATATTGTTACTTTAAAAAGTATTATAGTTCATTTTGTTGAATTTTATAGCATTTTATAGAAATTTATAAAAAAAATATTATTATTTTGTGTTCCATTAGTATTTTTAATAAAAAATAATAAATGTCAAATACTAGTATTTTTTAATAACATAATAAATATGTGAATTCTTTGTGCTTTTTATTTTTATAGAAAATATAAACATTTTAAAAAAATAAAATATTAATGAATAAATGTAGGATCTATGGGGATCCCCGCGGGGAACGGGGATGGGGATAGAAATTCCCCCGTGACGGAGATCGGGGACGGGGACGGGGAATGAATTTGATGGCGGGGAAAAAGATTGGGAAGTGTCCCCCCGGCCCCGCCCCGCCCCATTGACATCCCTAATACAAACACCCACAATTAATGAATAATGTTGGAAAATTTTAAATTTTACAATGTATTTTCTTTATTTCTTATTATATAAATTTTAATTTTTTAAATTTTGTTGAATAATTGATGTATTTAATTTATATATAATTCAAATACAAATGAAACTAACAAAAAATTAAAATTTAGAGAGTTGAATGTTATTATTTCTATATCTTACCAAATATAATATATATCAGCTTAGGAGTATTACCAATAATGCTTTATTTTATATTTTATTTTGAATGGAGCTAATAATGTTTTCTTAGTTAAAAACAATTAACAAGTCTACGAGAAGGTCAAATTCGTTTATGCAAATCCTAGTGAATTCATTTGTAATGCATGTATTTTAATGATTTATTTAGAGCCTATATAATTTAGCTTTAAAAAAAATAACTTAAAAATGATTTTTATAAAAATGTTTTTCTAATTTTTTTTTAAAAAAATCAAATTTTCTAAATTAAAAAATTTATTTTAACATTATGTAACACAAATGTATATTATTGAGGATTAAAAGGTAGTTGAAATCAGAATTTTTTCCTTACTAATTTTTATAAAAAAATATATGAAATACCTTCAAGTTTAAGTAACCTTTTAGGCTTTTGATATTAAAAAAATTATAATAAAATATCTAAAATAATATTTCAAAAACAATTTTGAATCCAATTTTTTAATTTAAAATTTTTAAAATTATAATTTTTAATTTTTTTAAAATAAAAATATATAATATTATAAAGAATAATATTTTAAAAAATTAAACAAAGAGTTTCTCATTTATTAAACAACATTAATATATTTTTATATGAGAATTATTTTCAAGGGGTAGTACAATCATCCTATGTGATAAGAGTTTAATGGGAATATAGTGATAATATAAAAATGTTTTACGCTATCATTCAATAAAAATATATTACTTTAATTTAAAAATTGCAACATATATATAATGGTATGCATGATACTCATTAGGTGTATTGTTACACTGTAAAATAATTATCAATGCAGAGTCTAAAATTCTTTAATAAGAATCACAAGAAATAAGATATTAAATTCCATTTATATTGAATTTCATTTATGACGCTTATTTCTTACCAATTATACTTAATTAATAGTCATTTATGAGTAACGAATAACGTTTTAAAAATTAAAAACAATTTTCAAATCTTCCATAAAACCAAATTGAATGAATCTTATTTTAATGGACCTGTCTACTCTTTCTCTCTCCCTCTTATAAATAGAGTTCATTTTGACACTAAATTTCATCTGCAAACTTCTATCTTATTCTAATTTTAATTTACTTTAGAAAATGTCGTCTACAAGTGCTTTGCTCATCCAATGCTTCTTGGTTGCGGTTGTTTTAATCTCTTCCATGGGGGAAGCTAGACAATTGAGTAAGAATTCTTCAATCTTTATAAATGGTTATATCTTTATTTTGCTTTTTAATTTTGTGTCTACCATTTCTTTTCATGAAATCCTAATTATTTGAGTAGTAAGACATCTTCACATCTGTTACTCTAATAGAATACTTTTTGTATCAAGCACTTATTGTCTTATTCTATCGATAGAAAATTCAAGTAAACATCTCACGCACCTACAGATTTGTTGATTGGTGTACAAATATATGTTACCATAAACAAAATATATACTATGGCCAACTAAAATTGTGTTCATTATTCATAAACGACTAATTCCAATGTAAATTTGATGTAAACATGTGTAAGTTTGAGTTATTTTGGTTAATGTTTTTGCAGATGAGTTTAAAGATCAAGATGGGGCAAAATTTGAATCTTTTATACCTGGCCTTCCAGACATACCAGGATTTCCACCCCTACCAAACATTCCAGGAATCCCAGGCTTTCCAGGTTTCCCATGCATCCCCGGCATACCAAGCATTCCGGGTTTTCCATGCAATCCAAATTGGCCGAGTCCACCAACTCCACCAAGTCCACCAAGTACACCATCAGAAACTCCAAGCTCACCACCTAAATCATTTGGCTCACCTTCTCAATCTCCTAATTATCCTCCTGAATCCTTCTAGTTCATAAGATGAATCGTGGACTTTGCTTGTTAAATCCCTTAGTTTACATCCTTAAAATTGAAATATCACAAAATAATATGGATTGTATCATTTATTTGAGCAGAATAAAAATAAATTTGATTTAGTTATGAGAATGTATTACAAAAGTTTTTACTCTATTTATGCAATATAATATGTGAAAAATCACGTCACAACACGTAGTAGTGATGTGAATTTTCACGCGCTAAGAGTTTGTCTGGAAACTCTATTGCAACCTGAAAATTCTGGTATAAGTTTGTCACATGATATTCACGTTGGAACCGTTTGCCACATGATATTCATGACACAATATACTGCACATATATTTCTCCCTTTTGTCAGCTATAGTTAAGTATGAGCAGAAAGAGCAGAGTAGGTTAAAGTGAATTACGACGTGATTTTCACGTGACCAACTTGTGAAGTGAAGTGAAAATTATGTCACAAAATTTAAAAGTAGTTGCGATGGAATATTCACGTGGCAAACTTATGAAATGAATATCACGTCACAATATTTTTTAAAATAAAAAACTAAAAATAATTAACGTTGTGACCTTTTTTTAATAAATTAAATATACTAAATTAATAAATAAGAATTATAAATATTAAAAATCTTAAATAATAATTCTATAATATACTAATAAGGTTTAAATAATATATTACAAAAATTAAAATTTAAAAATAAAATAAAAATAAAATAAAATAAATCCTATGGGTCGGGAAACTCGTCAATATTAAGATCATCGTCATCCTCCTCATCCATCGACTCTTGGCCACTAACTTCTTCATTTCTATCAAACGCTTGATTACTACTCCTTTGTGATTACGTAAATAGCCACATTGGCTCCTCCATATTAGATTGCCTCTTTGTCATTGTCTCCATTTGTCGTTATTGCTCCTACTTTGGGTCTTTATCGCCGCCTTACGATGCGCCGACTCGTGTCTCGCCTCAGTTAGCGTCAATTGTGTTAATGTTTCTAGCATTTCGGGTGTTAATTATGGTGGAAGTAATGTTCCTTCCTTATATCTAACTCTTTGAAACACTATGCCAAAACTGCTTTAAGGATGCACACCTTAGACAACGCTGTTATGTGTCCCGAAAAATTTTAAATTTTAAAACTATATACATTAGACACCATTTTATTAAAGTGCCGCCTAAGATCAATTAAAATTGAAATAAAATAAATAAATTATAGAAAGCGCTGTCATAGGCTCAATAGTAGAAAGCGATGCCATAGACATAAAGCGCTGCTAAAGCCACACTTTAGGCAGCGCTTTCTAAAAACACTGCCTAATGTCAATTAAAATTGAAATAAAATATTATCGTCTAGGTTTTGCCTCGTTAATTTCACTATTCTTCTTCTGCTCCTTCTTCTTCTATACGTTGTTGATTCCAAATTCACGGAAGTCTTAAAAATCATACGTCGTTGATTCGTCGTTCTCCTTCCATACTCCTTCTTCTCGCTACCACCTTGTTGAACGACGTTCTCGTTACCCTCCTTCCTTCGACTGTTCACGAACAACCACCAACACACTAGCTAGTGACGACGTACTCCCCCATGCTTCTTTCGTCACAACATACAACTAGCTTCGTCCAAGCTTCCTGCTCCATCCAGTAATCCTCACTGTGACACTAGCAATTGTAAGCATCACTATCATCCTTCTTTTGAGTTTCTTTTGGTCTTTTCATAATATTGTTGGTGCTGATTTTGTTTTAAGGTGTTAATGTTAAACTAGAAATAATGAAATTAGGTTAATAGTTTTATGTCAGCCATGTTATTTTTCTGAATGAGGAATTTTTTCTAACATTGTTGTTATTGGTGTTAAATCTGATTGATACTCATGTCAGTGTTAGTATTTTCTTTTATGGTTGTGTGAATATGAATGAGATTCTGAATAGTATATTGTTAATCTGATTTCAGATTGTTTTCGGTTTGTTTTGATGGGATTTTGTTTTAAATAATCTCCATTTATGTATGGAAGTTTATTGCCAAATGGAATGCAAGTTTTGGGTGATATCTTGTGATGGCAACATCATTATTAAGAGTATTTTGTGTGTCATTTTTCTTATGAGTAATACTACTTGGTTTGAATTAATTCGACTGAGTTTTTTTGTTTCAATACCTTTAAGTTTGAGTTTAACTCGAGTGATATTTTGATATCGATGTCACTTTATCCATATTGATTTTGAATAATAGATTTTGGCTAATATCGGTGTTCAAATTATATTGAGGTTTTGATGTTAGTTACGAAATTGAGAACAATTAGTTAATTTTCTGTTAGAGTTAATAGTTGGACTGTTAGTAGTTAAATTGGCTTTGGCAATAAGTTAAAAATTTGTTAGTTAAATAGCTGGATTTAAGCTGTATAAATTATTGGATTTGGCAATATATATATATATATATATATATATATATATATATATATATATATATATATATATATATATATATATCAAGTTTATGTATATATAAATTATTGGATTAAAGCTGTATATATAAATATGTAAATTTGGTGCATATTTATTGGATTGAAGCTGCAAAGTTTATGAAATCTGATGCAAATTTGAAAGATAACACTTATTTTAACTGATTATTTGTAGAGATCGGTTAAAATATAAGCTATATAAATTAAAAAATTTGTGAACATTAGGCAGCGCCATAAACAAAAAAGTGCTGCCTATAGTAGGAAATAGAAAGCGTTGCCTAAAGGGGTGCATTAGAAAGCGCATCTAAAGTAAAAAACACTGCCTAAAAGGGACTTTAGAGAATGCATTTAAAGAAAGTGCTTCTTAAAACAGAAAAAAAAAGTGAACTAAAATATACATTACACAGTGCTTTTAAAAACATTGTCTAAAGTGAAAGCGTCGTCTAAAGGGGTCCAATAGAAAGCGCTTATGATGTAAAAAGCGCTGCCTATATGGGCTTTTAGAGAGAACTTATGGAATAAAGCGCTGCCTAAAGCCTATATTATGCAGCGCTTTTACATTGACAAAAAGCCCTGTCTTTATTTACAGCAATACAAGAATAGGCAGCGCTTTAAAGCGATGTTTATGGCAAAAAAAAGAAGCATTGTCCATTCCCTTATATGGCATAGTGAAATAATGTTCTATCTCATTAGGTACCTTTCCTCCATTTACTAAATCCAAAATATAAAAATCTACTCGTGGGTTAAGTGACTCTGAACCACTCGGAGTATATTGAGAATTTTCAACCAAAAATTGTGCAAGCAATGTCTGATAATCCTCCTACACATACAATAAAAAATGAAGTTAAATATAGTTTAAAGAACTTAGTTATATACAAGAATTATATTAAGTTAAATTAAATATTGAATGAAATACAACCACGTGATTTTCACGCCACAATATCTCAGTTGCCACGTGAAAATCACGCCACAAAATTGACATTAAATAAAAATATATAAACAATTTAAGTAAAATAACTTACGAAAGCTTTTTTGGTACGTTCATCAACAAAATTCCTCGATTTTTTTTCCGAGTCTTTAAAACCCGCTCCTTCATCAGTGGTGGTCTCCCCAAACTCTTAGCCTACATAATAAAAATAACTTTAAATAAAAATACAAAATAAATTAAAATATAACTTAAAAAAGTAGTAATAATTACCATGTGTCGACCATGTTCGAAAATACTTATACTTCCAACTGCATTTAGGCTACCCCCTTTTTCAGATACTTATACTTAAAATCAGGTGTGTCCTAATAGACAAGAAGTTCATCAAAAACTTCTTTGCCTATCTAGTTAGGACAGATATTTTCTGCTTCCCAAAGCTTTCTAGTATGTTGTAGCATATGTCAGGAAGTCGAACGAATGTTCTGCATAATTATTTTTTTAACCTCTCTCTCGTCCATTTGTTTCCACGTACACTTTTCCTGCAATGATTTTTAATTTATTCAAATAAATAGTTAGAAAATTATAATAAAAAGTAATTTAAATAACATTAACTAAAAAAATTAATTAATTATACTCGAAAATTTCTAAACCAAGCTTCTTTTTCTCGCAAGTCAATATCTTTAAATCTCTTCCAAGCTTTTTTATATATTTGTTGAATTACATAATTTATACACTAGGCAGCAATCTGACTAGGTCCAAAACTAAACAACAATAATTTGAATTAGTATTAAATATAAATTTATTTAAAAAATGGCAACATGTATACTTAAATAAAAATTTATAAATTTGAAACTTACGAATTTTCGCTGGACCAAATATAATATCTTCCATCAATGATCTGAATCTCACTCGCATCATCCAAAATAGAGTCATCCTTCTCATTATCATCGTCGTCATCATCCTGCTCCTCATGATCATCCTTATCCTTCTACTCATGATCATCCTCACGAGTAGATATATATTTTAGGAGGAAATACTTGTTCTAACTTATAGAGAATGACTGAAATATTCCGGTCCAACTTAATGATGTCACCTACTCTTAAATATGACGCACAAATATCTCTGTAAAAATTGACTAATTTCAGTTAGTGGATTAAGCATATGATTGGATAGTGATCCGAACACAATTGTAAGCAATTGTTCCATAAAAAAATGCAATAATGACTTTTCATACCATGACTTTTCATGGGAAGGTAGAGTGTAATTAGCCTTGGGTTTTAATAATTTTCCATTCAGTTGAGGCTTCAACTCCAACTCTTGTCGATTACACCAAATTTCCATGTCTTTTCTAGCCTTCTCATTATCTTTTATTTTGTCTTTAACATCAATCACTATGTTAAATATATTATCAAAAAAATTCTTCTCAATATGCATAACATCATGATTATGACGCAACAAATTATCTTTCTAATATAGGAGGTCCCAAAATGTACTTGTTTTTGTCCAATTGTATGTGACCCCGTATCCTTGAATTCTATATGCTTTACTAGTATCTGTGAATTTTGGTAGTTCACAAAATTGGTTCCATACTTCACCTGGTGACAATCGAGGTAGAGGAAAATTTGTTACTCGTTCATTTTTTTGTTGTTGTGAAATCAGTCTTGTTTCTTCTATAAGGATGATTTCTTAGTAGGTATATATGGAGATAGTCAAACCACAAGATTTTATCCCCCTTTTTCCATAGTAAATGCCTTGGTGTTTTCCATGCAATGCAGACATCTCATTTTGTCATGCGTACTCTAACCAGTCAACATGGCATATGCTGGAAAGTCATTAATAGTTAACATCAAAGAAACTCGCAAAATAAAGTTTTGTTTACATGATATATATCATAAGTCCATTATCCAATACACAACCTCTTAAAATCATTAATTAAAGGTTGTATGTACACACTGATTCTAGATTTTGGACTCGACGGTCCTGGAATGAGGCAGGTAAAAACATGTACGGTTTTGTCATGCACATTTCAGGAGGGAGGTTGTAAGTGGTTACAATAACTGATCAACAAGAATATTTTCTTCCCGACGCTTGGACATATTGAGTAAAACAATCAGAGCATATTCCAAGCCTGACATTTCTAGGTTTTGCAGCAAAATTAGGATGTATCCGATCAAACTGCTTCCATGCCTTGCCATCATATGGATGTTGCATAGTGCCTGAACTTGTTTTGTTTGTATGATGCCATGTCATTTGACTTGCATTGTGAATTGAATATAACATTCTTTTAAGCTTGGTATTACCAGAAGATAAAATATGGATTTTGCTGCTACAAGTTTTTTCTTACAGTTAATGGTCTTACTGCGAATTTGATATCTTTAACTCTTACAAAACTTACATTCCTCCAACAATCCATCATTAGTACCAAACTCATTGTCATAAAACAACAACTTCTATATAAAATTCTTTCCAAACACTAATCAAGAACATTCCAATTTGACTTGTCGGCCAATAATCTCACAAATATTGATAATTTTGAGTCTGATGACCCCCCAAACAATGTCGTACTCATCTCATTCCGCAACTGATAAAATCTACACGCTTCCTCATACGACAACTCTTCCCCATCAAAATTTAAGGTTCATCATAGGTCACATTCACACAAAAAGCATCGGCAATCATCTCACCGATCAAATTAAAGTTTTCCCTATATTTCATAGGTGATCGACTACTTAGCATGTGTATTACTGGTCACTGGTACGTTACTCTACCGTTCTTCTCTATTATATGTCCAAATCCAATAATTTTCAATGAAACCCCTTCTCTTCAAATGACTTTATACTTTTACTGGGTCACTAATTATAGGTCTACATTCATATTAAAGACAAAGACATCTTACTCCCCATTCACTTCGACAATATTCCTGAGCAAATGCTTACGAGATAAACCCTTTAACTCCTTCTTCAAAATTTAGCTTAGGTCCACATCTTTTAGGATACAACCTATCGTACATCCAACTACGATAATACTGATATTCTATAGTGCACATTTATACGATCTTTGATTTTTTAATTACAAATGTGATTTTAATATATCATTGACTTTAAACAACTTTAATAACTATTCTTAAACATAAAATCATATTAACTACAAACTACTTTTCATATAAATAAATCTTATACTATTTAATATATAATATATACTCACAAAATATATTAGCTATACATAAATTTCATACTATTTTGTTTTTAATAAACTTATATAATATATTCTATAACATAAAAAGCATCGCCAACCATCTCACCGATCAAATTAAAATTTTTCCCATATTTTATAGGTGATCGACTACTTAGCATGTGTATTAATAGTTTCTGATACGTTACTCGGTAGTTCTTCTCCATTATATGTCCAAACTCAATACTATTTAATGATATCATTTCTCTTCAAATGACCTTATACTTTCTCTGAGTCACTAATTATAGGTATACATTCACATTTAAGACAAAAACATCTTACTACTCATTAACTTCGACAACATTTCTCACTAAATACTTACGAGATAATCATTTATATAATCATTGTTTTTTAATTACAAATTTGATTTTAATATATCGTTGACTTTAAAGAACCTTAATAACTATTCTTAAACATTAACTCATATTAACTACAAACTACTTTTCATATAAATAAATTTTATACTATTTAATTTATAATATATACTCACTAAATATATTAACTACATTTTGTTTTTAATAAACTTATATAATATATTCTTTAACTTAAACATATAATGTTTTATGTTTTTAAGAAATAACTATTATGTTCCATTTTGAAACATACATTACAAACATATAACATATAATATAATACATATATTAACCATATATTGTATTTTTTTTTTAAAATATTATCATGTTAAAAAAAACTATTTCACAATATTTTATTTTTAAGTAAAATGTTATTCTTTTAATAAGCATATATTATAACTATTACATACAATTTTGTTTTAAATAAATATATAATATACATATAATATATAATAACCGTATATTTTAAACTTATTTTTAAAATATTATTATATTTAAAAAAATATTATTTTGTTTTTTAACAATATATCATTTCATTTATAAACATATATTATAATTACTACATTAAAGATAATATATGAACATACATTATAACTATTATATTAATCATAATATACGAACATTTATTAATTTATTTTCTATTTTTTTAAATTAAAAAATTATTCTATTTTCAATCATTCTATATTATGTTTTTAATTAAAAAAAATATATTTTCTATAAATATTTTACTTAAAATATATATTATTCTGTTTTTAAAATTTTTATAATATATTCTATTTTTAGTTATATTTTTTTATATATAAAAAATATATACTATAAAATTTAAAATATCTATATTAAATATTCTTTTTTTAATAAAAATTAAAATAGAATTTTAATAATATATTCTGTTTTTAATACATATATTCTGTTTTTTTATAAAAAAAAACATTTTTTAATTAAAATATAATATATTCACTTTTTATAAAAGATAACATTATATATTAAAAATTATTACATGAAATCTCTTTTTGTTATTCACGTAATTATGAGATATTTTTATATAATTGATTTATATAAAAAAATATATTTTTCAGCTTAAATTATATTATATTTTAATATATATAAAATTTAAAAATATTAACTTTTAACCAAATAAAATAAATTTTATATTAATCTTTTTTGGAATAATATTTTTTATATATAATGAAGTATAAATTAATAATCATTGAATTGACAATAATCGACAACCCAAAATTACATATATAAAAATATGAAAAAATAAATAAATAAAGTTGTAAAAATACTTCAATGAAGCTTGAACAATATTCGATGAGATCTTGAAGATTGAAAATAAATTTAACTTGAAATATAAAATTAAAATAAGAAATTAGTAATAAAATAAAAAACAAAAAAAAAACAAAAAAAACAAAACAAAAAACAAAAAAGACGTGAGATATAATAGAATTTATACCTTTGAGTGAAATTGAAGAAGTTGGATTGAATGGAATTGAGGAGTGAAGAAGAGAGGTGAAATGAATGAATTGAAGAAGAAGATGGTTATGAAAAATGAACATGTTTTTTTTCTTCCAGATTTATAAAAACTGCATGATTTTAATATCATAAGTTAGTGAAATAAAAATTATGTCTCAATTCTCCAATATTTATAAATTTGTGACGTAATTATCGTGACACTAACTAAAGGTGTCAATCAACCTGCACTCATCATTTTCTTCATCATTGATTTTTGAAATAAATGTTTCGACATATTTACACGTCTTTATTTTTAGTTTATTTTTTTAAAGTTGCGACATGTTTTTCTCACCACATTTTTTTTTAAATATCTAACTCCTCATGTGATAACGTTATTTCTATTTTTTAATATTAAAAACACGTAGCGATGTGATAAATACGTCACAACTTCTTTTTTTTGTCACATATTTATCACGTCACGCCAGTATATTACAAGACTGAAAATAATTTTTCTTGTAGTAAAATATGTCATTTTTCATATCATACTTATCTACTAAAATCAAATCTCACATCTATTAATCAAGATAAAAAGTAAAATTCTTGCATATTAGAGACATTTTATGATTAACATTTTAATACATAAATTCTTCCTTGAAATAAATCTAATTGGATATTTTAGTTATTAGGTCTAGTTTATTGATAAAGTGTTCCGTGCAATTTTTGAAATATATAAGAAAAATAATTATTAATCAAGAGAGGAGAAAACACTACGCCAAAAACTGCTTTTTGCAGCGCCTCTACTAAAGCGCTTATTGAAAAAGCGCTGCCATAGCCTTCACAAAAAACAAAATTAAAAAAAAGGGAAATCTACGAAGGCGCTTTTTTAAAAACGCTGGCATAGGTGGGGGATACGAAAGCGCTTTTTTAAAAGCGCTGGCATAGGTGGGGGATATGAAGGCGCTTTTTAAAAAGCGCTGGCATAGGTGGGGGATACGAAAGCGCTTTTTTAAAAGCGCTGGCATAGCCTTCACAAAAAACAAAATTAAAAAAAAGGGAAACCTACGAAGGCGCTTTTTTAAAAGCGCTGGCATAGGTGGGGGATACGAAAGCGCTTTTTTAAAAGCGCTGGCATAGGTGGGGGATATGAAGGCGCTTTTTAAAAAGCGCTGGCATAGGTGGGGGATACGAAAGCGCTTTTTTAAAAGCGCTGGCATAGGTGGGGGATATGAAGGCGCTTTTTAAAAAGCGCTGGCATAGGTGGCATCAGTGCTAACACAAACCCTTCGCAACCTTTCCTCCGAATCGAAACCCATTTCAGGTAAGAAGAATCCTTTCATTCCTCATCGTATCTCATTGCAATCCTAATTTCTTCAACAAATTGTATAATTTCCAGTAAATCGAAGAGTTCAAAGGAGAAAATCGCTTCAAGGTTTGATTGTCATACTCATACTGTTTCTTTTCCATGTTTGCTTGACAATAAAATCATTACTTGACATACTTATGCTATTTCATTTCTTCGACTGATAGAGTTGCACATTGACACCGCAATTTATAAAATTGGTATGAATTTATCTGTGTTAGTTGAAAAGTTTTCACAGTTCTTATTCGATCGATTCTCCATGCTTCAATGATGTTCTTTTCTCCAAGTTTTGACTTTTTTAGTTTGATTTTCTGATGGGTTTATGTGACTGAGATGAAATTTGAGGTTTCCTTCCCCAAGTTTTCATAGTTACTATTAGAGATTGAAGTTATTGATATGAAAGAATGTATTATGTAGAACAAAGAAACTACTACGTGCATTTATCATTGACAACATATAGAAATTGGGTTAAATTATCATCCTAGACTAATTTTAAGCAAAGTCTAATCATTAGTCTTCAAAAAATAACCGAGCTCATTGATGAGTTTTAATTATGAGTTTTGGATTATAAGTTAAAGTTCCAGAAAGACAAATGGTATATGAGGTAATAGTTGCTGGCATCGACTACTGATAAGTATGTATTTTAGTTGTTTGTTTCTACAAAATTAGGTTTTATGGTCTTATCATTAAATCTTTGAGTTCTAAGAATGAGGCAAAGTTTACTTGGAAATTGTTGTACATGTTTATGAGTATAATCCTCATTTTGAGTTGAGGTTAGGGACTACATCTATTCATATTTTATGTTGTGTGTGCTTAAATTTGATTGTAATTTTAATTGTTTTGAATATCTTCTCTGTTGTGTTTTTACATCATATAAACACTGAATAACAATATCGGTAGCGTCTAATGTTGTGTTTTTAGTACTTCATTCTTTAAATATTTTTTTCTCTTATGCTTCTGTAGACACTAGATATTGTTGCGGAGAATCCAGATAAGTTTAGAGTTGTCGCGCTTGCAGCTGGTTCAAACATTGCTCTTCTTGTAGATCAGGTAAATACTTTCACTTCAACCATGTAATGAAACTCTGGATTGGTTTGTTTCTTTTTTGCTGACCAGAATAGTTTCTTATGTTTTTCCTGATGGGAAAAAAACTAATCTCTCGGTATTTATGTTGCACAGGTTAAAAGATTTAAGCCACAGCTTGTAGCTGTTAGAAATGAGTCTCTAATTGCTGAACTTGAAGAGGCATTGAAAGATGTTGAACAAAAACCTGAGATCATCCCTGGAGAGCAAGGAATCATTGAGGTGGATATCTAGTTTGTTCATGTGATGCAATTTGGTTTAGAATATCAATGTTGTGTTTCATAAGCTATTGCTTGTATATTCTCAGGTTGCACGTCACCCAGATGCCGTAACCGTAGTCACGGGAATAGTAGGCTGTGCAGGACTAAAGGTAGACTATTTTCCCTTTTCCCGGCTCTTTTTGTAACTGCTCTATTTGCTATGCGACAAAAAACTCTTATGTGTGTATGCATCTACACGTTTTTTCAAATTAACTTCATTAATCGTATCCGACAAATTGTGAAGTAAAGAATGTCATAATATATTGCTTTTAATGGCACATACTGCATGAACCTTTGGGACAAACTCAATCAGTTAAATACACATTCAAGGAGTAATTTAACCGCAAAATGAAGGTTTTGGGATCATGGATGTGATTTTCATGATTTCATCTCTCCAATTAGTGTACTATTATGAGTTTGACTGATATGATATCTTTTAAGAACTAGTTTGAGTATTTATTTATTGGTGTCAAAAACCATTATCAGACAATATATATTACATTGCTGAAGTTCCTCTCATTATTTTATTAGCCAACAGTTGCAGCCATAGAAGCTGGAAAAGACATAGCTTTGGCCAATAAAGAGACACTCATTGCTGGAGGTCCTTTTGTCCTTCCTCTTGCTCGGAAGCATAACGTAAAAATACTTCCTGCTGATTCCGAACATTCTGCCATTTTTCAGGTACAACAGCACATACTTTATCAAATAAGTTGTGTTTGCAACAAGAGTTGCTCATAATCATTGGTCTGCTATCACCTTCCTCTAAAAAGACATATTTTATATATGAATATAGTACCTTCAGTTTAGGCTTGGAATCAACTAGTTTTGACCCTTGAGATAGAATCTAATTCCTAGTGTCAAAATCTTTTAGACATTCTTTAATTTCTTTCTCTTCTTCATTCAAAACATTAAGGGTGTATAGCAGAGCTATTTCTAATGAGGTATCAGTATGCAATTGGAGTTCTTTAATTTATTATCACTTATTAAAACTAAGGACACCACATAAATCGCAATTGGAGTTCATTGCACCAAAGCTAGTAAAATTGATATATTGGTCAACATTTTGTTCTTTCTTCATTAGAATAGTACTGAGATTCCTAGTCAGATACGCCAAGACATATGCTCAACCATATCATACCAATCTATTCTCTGCTGAAAATTGAACATCAAATAACCTCTGTCTAGCCTTCATTGCCTGCATTAGTAAAAATAAGTGATTAGAGAAAGTTTTATCAGAATTTGCTACTCTATGTTACTGTCCTTTAAATTGAGAAACAGGCACAGTAAATTTGAAATTTGGAATTTCAAGACAAAGTTTTAAATAGCATACCAGTTGCTCCCATTTTATACAACTTGTTATGATGGAAAGAAGGACACATTGAACGAAAGCACCGACTTCACTAGTTAGTAATTAGTTATGAGTTGTTTAGCACATGCTTAAGGTGAGGCAAGAATAACTATGAATTTGATTACCTGATATGTTGAATTTCTTTACAGGTAATTAATTATTATTTTGCTATAGTTGCGTGACTAATTAGTTGCTATAGTCAAACCATGGATAAAAAATGGATGACTGCCAATCGATTGTCGAAAGAGTATGAGGACGGGGTATCAGAATTCGTTAAGTTTGCCGTTGCGCACGCCAGAGAACCCAATGGAATGATATGTCCTTGCTTGAGATGCTGTTATGGGAGACGGGTTGACGCGGTTCAGTTGGAATCGCATTTACTGATGCATGGAATTGATAGAAGTTATGCATGTTGGAATTTGCATGGTGAGAAAAGTAGCGGGAATGTTGAATCGAGTTATAATACGACGTATGCTTCAAATGAGGATTTCGCAGACGCATACGATTATGATCGAGTCGAAGAGATTGCAGAAGCGCTTGAAGAAGATCTTGAGGATTGTCCCAAAATGTTCGAGAGGTTGGTAAGCGATGCAGAGAAACCGTTGTATGATGGTTGTACAAAATTCACAAGATTGTCTGCGGTGTTAAAGTTGTACAACTTAAAGGCGGACAACGGATGGTCGGATAAAAGTTTCACACAGTTATTAGCCCTCGTGAAAGAAATGCTACCAGAGGATAATGTTCTTCCCAATCGAACGTATGAGGCCAAAAAGATGTTGTCCTCTATTGGCATGAGCTATGAAAAGATACATGCATGTCCAAAAGATTGCGTTTTATTTCGAAACGAGTACGCAGTGTTAAATGAGTGTCCTAAATGCGGTGCCCCTCGATATAAGGAAAAGTTGTCTCCGGAAAAGGTGTTATGGTATTTTCCTATAATTCCGAGATTTAGGCGCATGTATCGTAGTGAGACCGATTCAAGACACTTGACTTGGCATGCAGATGAAAGAATTATTGATGGGAAGTTGTGACATCCGGCAGACTCACCACAGTGGACGAAAGTTGATATTGATTATCCTGAATTTGGAAAAGAAGCAATAAATCTTCGCTTGTCGTTGTCTACTGATGGAATGAACCCGCATGGTATTCAAAGTATCTCGCATAGCACCTGGCCTGTGATTCTTATGATATATAACCTACCTCCGTGGCTATGTATGAAGCGTAAGTACATGATGCTATCTATGTTAATTTCTGGGCCCAAACAACCAGGGAATGACATAGACGTGTACTTGGCACCCTTAGTCGAAGATTTGAAGTTTTTGTAGGAGACCGGTGTGGAGGTTTACGATGGGTATAGGAAAGAAAGTTTCAACTTGAGGGCGATGTTGTTTGGAACAATTAATGATTTTCCGGCGTACGGAAATCTATCAGGGTACAACATTAAGGGTCAAAAAGCGTGTCCTGTTTGTGAAGATGAAACCGATACGATGCGATTGAACTTTTGTCAGAAGAATGTTTTTCTCGGTCATCGTAGATTCTTAAATTCTAATCATCACTATCGTGGGTGGAGAAAGGCATTCAATGGAGAGGCAGAACACGGTAGAGCTCCACATATGTTGACAGGTGATCAGATTTTTGAAAAGGTGAAAGATGTGAGTACTGAGTTTGGCAAGCCTTTTGCACATAGACTTGTCACGAGTGGGTGGAAGAAGAGGTCGGTTTTTTTTGAACTTCCATATTGGAAGTCGTTGTACGTAAGACATTTCCTCGATGTTATGCATATTGAAAAAAATGTATTTGATAGTGTTATTGGTACGTTACTCAATATACAAGGAAAGTCTAAGGATGGCATTAACATAAGGAAGGACATGTTAAACATGGGAATTAGAACTGAATTGGCACCCGTGACGAAAGGAAGACGCACATATCTACCACCTGCTGTTTACACTCTATCTAGAAAGGAGAAGAAAATATTGTGTAAGTTCCTCAGTGAAGTTAAAGTTCCAGAAGGCTACTCATCAGATATTAGAAGACTTGTGTCAATGAAAGACCTAAAGTTAAAGAGTTTAAAGACTCATGATTGCCATGTTATAATGGAACATTTTCTACCAATAGGTATACGTTCTATTCTGCCAGAAAAAGTAAGGAGCGCAATAACTAAGTTGTGTTTTTTCTTCAAGTCAATTTGCAGCAAGGTGATCGATCCTGCGATCTTACCAACATTGCAAAAAGAGGTGGTTGTTACTTTATGTGAGCTTGAAATGTATTTTCCTCCCTCGTTTTTTGACATAATGGTTCATCTAGTCGTTCATCTTGTCAAAGAGACACAGTTGTGCGGACCAGCTTATATGAGATGGATGTACCCTGCTGAACGTTATATGAAAATTTTAAAAGGGTACGTGAAAAACCAAAGTCGACCGGAGGGTTGTATTGCGGAACGATACATTGTTGAAGAAGTGGTTGAGTTTTGCACTGAATATCTGTCAAATGTTCAATCAATTGGACTCCCCAAATCTCATATTGTCGAGAAAAAAGAAGGAAAAAGACTAATTGGAAATAAAGTTGTGACAGTGTCAATGGTCGAACGGGATCAGGTGCATTTGTATGTTCTGCACAATGAGATTGAGGTTGAGCCGTATGCTGAAATGCACAAGGGTGTTCTTCGAGGTTTAAATCTGAATAGAAATGAGAATTGGATAGTACGAGAGCACAATCGAAGTTTCATACCGTGGTTTAAGGAACAAATTTATTCAAAGTATCGTTCGGATCCTGCTTCAGTAACAGAAAGGTTGAGATGTTTAGCATATGGTCCAAGTATGATTGTGTTTTCTTATAGCGCATACGCAATTAATGGATACACATTTTATACCAAAGAACAGGATGATAAAAGTACTATGCAGAATAGTGGTGTTACCTTGGTAGCTGAAGCGATGCACATATCAAGTGCGAATGACTTAAACCCGAAATTTGCAAATCTGTCATATTTTGGGGTTATCGAGCGCATTTTGTTGTTTGATTACGGGAAGTTTCAGATTCCTGTATTTGATTGCAAGTGGGTTGAAAATAATAATGGCGTACGAATGGATAAGTCAGGATTTTTGCAAGTGGATCTCAATAGGGTGGGGTACAAAGATGAACCTTTTATTCTAGCCTCTCAGGCTAAACAAGTGTTCTATGTCAATGATCCGACAAGTACGAAATGGTCTATAGTGCTTTTGTCTAACAAAGTAATTGATGAAAACATTGGAGATCAAGGTGATATTGGCGTTGGCATTGAATCTTGTACAAGAAACGATCAAAATGAGAATGAACCTTGTACTAGAGATGATCATAATGAGGGTATTTGGATCAATCCAACCATCCGAGTTGTTAACAGAAGCGTAAAATATATTGCTACCAAGAAAAGAAAGAGACGTTAGTGAAAAAGGTATTATTATAATTATAGCCTAATATTGTAAGTAATATGTGAATAATGTTTTGAATTTTTGGCATATCTTTTGAACCGTTTTGAATTTTATAGCCTAATATTGTAAGTAATATGTGAATAATGTTTTGAAATATGTGAACATTGGTTTTTTAGCATTTTATTCAATTTTGAGTTCCTTTAGTGCTATTCATATCTTTTTCGACTATCCATTTTCATGTAGTGTACTAATGTGCTTGTTTGACTTTTGTTACAGGTCTAATGGCTAGCAATGAAGAAAACCCGCAAGGAAACCAACAAGAAAACCCACCAGGAAACCAACAAGATCATGAAAACTCACAAGAATCAAATCATGCAGCGGATGATAATTCAGCAAATGATGTTGCACGAGGCATCACCATAATGCGCGAAATCATTCGTGCTAGAGATAAGGGAGTGATATATAATGTAGATTGGAATCATTCAAATCAAGTAGTTGGGGTTAATGCTTCAAAATTCACAAGCTACGTTGGTACACTTGTTCGTATGCATGTACCAATCTCCATATCTAGATGGAATGAGAAACAATGTGAAGCATTGAAGCAAGGAAAAGAAATGTTTTGGGAAGATGTTAAGGTATGTATGTTATATGGTTTATATGGTTATATGTTTATAAGTTTATAAGTTTATATGGTGTATATGGTTTTTAAACTACTTATATGTTTATATGGTTTATATGGTTTTTAAATTACTTATATGTTTATATGGTTTATACGCAGCGGTCTTTTAACATTCCAGATGAGCGTAAAGGCTTCGTACTTGGGTTGGCCGGGAAAAGATTTAGAGGGTGGAAAAATCTGTTGACGAACACCTATCTTAAGGATGACAAAGGAAAGTGGCTGGAAGAGTTCCCGGCCGGAAGGCCAGAAAAGTATAATCTTTTCATTAAACAAGAAGATTGGACTGAGTTTATTAGACAAAGAGATGACGAATTCCGGCAAAAGAGTGCCAAAAATAGTGAGAGAGCATCAAAGCCCGCGTATCCATACAAAAAAGGGCGTTTGGGATACGCGCGCTTAGAGGAAAAAATTGTAAGTAATAAATAGAAATGATATGTTCTTATTAATTGTCTAAATGTGTTGTATTTGACGATCTAACCGTTTGTTTCTATGCATAGTTAGAGGAGACGAAAAGTGATGAAACCTCACTTCCAGCACATTTGCTGTGGAAGGAAGCCCGTGTGGGCAAGAATCAAGCTGTTGATCCAAGTGTTCTAAGAATTTATGATGAATGCGTAAGTATAACATTGTGTCTTTAATTAAATCAAATTTTTATGACTATTTAATTGATTTTTTTATCTCCATTATTTTCAGGAGACATTGTCACAAACGGAGTCCACCGGTGACGACCAGGATACGAGGAGCGTACTTAGTAAAGCACTGAATGTTCCTGAGTATTCCGGTCGGGTGAGGGGTAAAGGTCATGGTGTGACTCCAACCTCTTTCTACCAGCATCATCGGAAAAGAAATCCTACCAATGCAGAAGTGATGAATGTACTTATGGAATTACAAGCAAAAGTCAATGCATTGGAAAGAGATAAAGAGGTATTAATGAGGGAAAAGGGCAATGCGGCAATGGCGAAAGAAACTAGTGACAACGCTAGTATCAACCGTCAGAATAAATTTCCTGAGGTAATTATTAATATATTGATAAATCTCTATTGTTCAAGTTTCTCATTTTTATTCCACCTCTTTCTATTATTGAATTAAAAGTAATATGTATGCATATTGGTTTAGGGCATTTCATCTTGCCAACTATACGTAATGGCATCAGATTATCACCTTGTTGGCAAGGGAAAAGTGTACAACACTTTGGGAGATTTAATTCATAATACACCGATCCCGGCTGGACACCTGAGAGTATCAGTAGATTATCCTATTGATCCCGATGCGTTGGTACCGGTACCTGACGTGGCCTTGGATATAAGATCGGTGCGAGACGCAGTAGGGTCGTTTGTTGCATGGCCCTTGGACCTCATTTTCATTGATGATGAGGTATGTTTAAAACCGTTAATATGAATCATTTAGATTTCAAATGTCAATTCTGAACCGTTAAGTTAATTATTTTTTAATATTAGCCTCCTACAAAACCCGCTAATAAGGGTAAGGAGATTTTGCAGCAAGGCGGCGAGTCTATGGCATCAATTCCAGAGGTACACTTAAATTGTTTATTATATGATATGAATTTAAAACTGAACGATTTTATAATTTACCTAAGTTATATGATTGTTAGGTATCTGCGAAAGTGTCACAACAAGTGACCCAGCCTGTTCGTAGCAGACCACCCCCGAAAAAGTCAATGCATAAGGGGGGAAGAGGCGGGGGAAGAGGCGTTTTTGTACCTCGATATCGGAATACACTTGGAGTACTTTTGGAAACCTCAGATTTGAAGTCAGGTGGTATTCGTCGAATCCTTATGGATGCAGATATCTTTGGTCTTGACTGCGAGGAAACGATAGGAATGGACGAAATGACTGAGATTATGACGCATGGTGAATTAGGCATCGGCAATGTTCACGCATACATCCGGTATTCCGATAAATATATCATTTAATTAGTTGAACAATTTATTTACACATTTCAATGAAAATAGTCTAATGTTTATATGTTTTTATTTAAGGTTGTTGTACGATAAAAAAATGCGCGAGACTGTATTGGCAAGACGCTTCCATTTCTTGTCTACCCATATTGTCAGCGGAGCGACAATTGTCAGGGAACCGGGTTCAGTTAGGGAGTACTTAGTGAATCGATACACGGCCTACATCGGCAACCCAGATAGCTTGTTTATTTTGCCGTATAACACTGTTCCAGTGGGGTGAGTTTTTCATTTATTCTAATATATCTTTGTTTATTTTGCGTAGAAACTTTTCTTCTAAACTGTTGCTTAAATTTTTAGAAAACACTGGTTGTTGTTGGCTATCGATCCGATTAAAGAAGTTGTGTACTTTCTGAATTCGGTAGACGGGGAATGGACTAACTATCCCGCTATGAAGGAAACTGTTGATCAGTAAGTGAGATCGTTCTAACTATTCGTGTATATTTATATATTTAATTATTTCTGTGAGATTGATCTAAATATATGTTTTTATTTTCTTAGATCAATACAAATATTTCGTAGTCAAAGGGACGCACAGGTACCCCGGAGTAAATCATCAAATATTACTTGGATCAAAGTGCAGGTACAAAATTAGTTGCTTATAATAATAGTTATGTTACTTGATAAAATTACACGACAACTATAAAATATATTCTGTTTTTCTATGCAGTGTCCGTTACAGAATAACGATGTAGATTGCGGATACTTTTGCTTGAGGTTTATGAAAGAAATCCTTCATAAAAATCAAGTAGAGATTCCAAGCACGGTATGGATTTATAACTTAGAATAATTTTGTATGATTTCTACATTTAATAACATCATGCATATACTGAAGTAATAATTTCTTATGTATTACTTTGATGACCTCTATACTATGTCGTACACGAAAGTTCAAGTGGAAGAAGTCAAAGAGGAAATATGTCAATTTTATGTTGAAAACAGATTATTCTGATGGGTATGAATAAAATATTATTGTACGTGTTAGTTTGATTGTGTTGGAGCCTTTAATATTGTTTGTTTAATTTACCGTGTTGTTCATATTCATACTTTGCAGGATGACGACCGTGTCGGTGGAGCATTATTTTCGATGTAATTATATATGATTTAGTTACATATGTATATATATATGGTTACAAATTAACACGATACTTTGTATGTGATTTAGTTATGGTTACAAATGTATATATGGTTACAAATTTAGTTATATATGATTTAGTTACATATATATAGATAAGGATTGAATAATATATGGTATACCGGTTTCTGTTAATATAATACCGATTTCTTAAAATATATGTATAGATAAGGATTGAATTACAGGTTAAATTATTGGACCAAAAAAAAATTACAGGCCGCACAGGGAACCTCAAATTATAGGTTTCACTTTAAAAAATTTGTATGAGCTACGAAAGCGCTTTTGGCTAAAAAGCGCTTTCGTAGGCAGGATAAATAAAAAAAAAATTAAATAGAAACCCCCTATCAAAGCGCTTTTTATGGAAAAAGCGCTGTGAAAGACCCCCCTATCAAAGCGCTTTTTCCATAAAGCGCTGTAAAAGCCATGATAAATAAAAAAAAAATTAAATAGAAACCCCCTATCAAAGCGCTTTTTATGGAAAAAGCGCTGGGAAAGACCCCCCTATCAAAGCGCTTTTTCCATAAAAAGCGCTGTAAAAGGCCTGATAAATAAAAAAAAAAAATTTAAATAGCACACCTATCAAAGCGCTTTTCAAAAAGCACTGGGAAAGACCCCCCTATCAAAGCGCTTTTTAAGGAAAAAGCGCTGGGATAGGTCCACCTACGACAGCGCTTTTGGCCAGAAAAAAGCGCTTTCGTAGCCTACGCCAGCGCTGGCTACGGCAGCGCTTTTAAGCGCTTTTAAAGGGCAAAAAAAAGCGCTGTGAAAGCCCATTTTCGTAGTAGTGAAAACCACCTTTTAACTTTAAAATTTAACCCTATTTTTTTACTGCCAAAATAAGAATATTATTTATATCGGCTATAACGTCTAAGAACAAAGTACAATCCGATGAAACGCATCAGAGGTAGAGAATAATCCTTTGAACACACTTGGAAAAATAATATACAATCCCAATGGATTAAAACCAACATCAAGGAAATAATAAAAATAAAAGGCTCTAAACAATGTGAGCAACACCAACAAGTAAAGAGGAGAGAAGCTCCAAGTCACCTAATAGTAGACACCAGAAGCACTGGTTATCCAAACATCACCGGTAAAAGTCACACATTAGGAAAAAACACAACCTCGGATATTGATGGCTCAAGCATAAAATGTGATCCTTCATTCACTCATAGTAAGATCATAGGAACGTGAAGATATGCCATAATACCACACCCAAGTAAGAAAGATTCATTAACCGAACAAATCTTCCACATTTACCACTTTCCCAATGAATAGAGCATCATTCCATAGACAGATTAACACAAGACCGAGTCTACACCTATGAAGAACATATAATCCCCTAACAGATCTAATACCATAGACATAGACATTGATCCATCTAACACTAAAAGACAACTAGACAACCTAATACCTTATACCATTGCCAAAAATCCACCTAAGAAGTCCTAAAAGCATGAGAATTCGACTGCTCTCCCGTTGGTTAAATGATACAAAAATTGAAGGAGTGAAAATTTCAAGAAAAGGGGGATTTAAATTGGGTTTTTAAAACAAAACTATTCTTTTAAAAATATTCTCCTTTAAATTAAAATATTTTTTCCTTCACTCTTGATAATAACAATAAGTAACAATAGGAATTAAGAACAATGTATGTTTATACTAGCTCACTTGAAAATTATCAAGCTAGTTTAGTCCACCCGCCAAGGTAATTTTTTCTCACTCAATCGAGGACTTAATCCACTATCACAAAACTGATTATAATTTGCACAAGCTACCTGCAAGTGACTAACAACCTCTAGACTCGCAAACCCTAGACTTCTTAAGGATTCAGACCTACTCAGTCCCTTAAGGAATATCAACTAATAATCAACCTGGTTATTACAATGCACAAGCTATCTGCAAGTGACTAACAACTTCTAAAACTCACAAGCTCTAAACTTCTTAAGTATTCAGACCTACCCGGTCCCTTAAGGAATATCAAACAACAGTTTGAATATAAGTTTTGTTTACAAGAGAATTGCTTCTAAAAACCTGAGTATGCAAACTATTTTATGAACAGTGACTTAGAATGTGAAAGAAATACACAACGTTTTTGCGTGAATATTCAGTAGTTAGCCGTCTGTATTTCTTAGTCTTCAAGCCTTTATATAGCCATTAACATAATGTATTCATTGAGAGATAATATTGGAATATCCAGAAACATTGGCAGCTTAAACAGTATGAAGGGTGAGAAAACACTTAGAGGGGGGGGGGGGTGAATAAGTTTTTCTTTTTCTTTTTCTTACTAGCTCAACAATAATGGAAAGACACAGTTATTTTTATCCGGGTTCGTTTGAACTCAAACTACTCCAGTCCACCCACCAAGGTGATTTCGCCTTTCTCAACAAGGACTTAATTCACTATAATCAAACAGATTACAATCACACATTCAAATTGTTGTGACTAACAATTCAAAGCACAAGTAAACTTACAAGTGACTAACACCACTAAGACTCAAACTAGTCCTAGCCTTCTTGAGAAATCTGACCAAGCTTGGTCTCTCAAGGAACAAATACAAGAATTAAATCTTTACAATTAGTGAAACAAATTGCTTCTTAGAGAGCTATATCACAAACCGTGATTTATCACTAAGATCAGTTTAGCACTTGAGAAAATAACAAAGTGTTTGTGAGCAGCAGAATATTTTTCACGTAGTTGGGTAGTTGGCTTGTAATAAATGATCTTCTATTTATAGCATGAAGAAAACGATCATTGTCGCCTTCAAAAGTGAGGAGCAATTAATGTTTGCGTGTTAGCATGCAGTATTGCTTTTTCCAATAAACTAGCGTAGACACTTGAGTGCTTTTAGCCGTCTTTGCATTAAATGAACAAACGACACTTGTCAGAGCATGTTTCCTGAAACTTGACAAGACTTGTTAGCTTCTTTATTCTTTCAGAACTAGCTTCACATCTTGCTTCAGAATTTGCTTGCAAATAACTTCTCATCAGCGCTTGCTTGCAAAATACTTATGAACATAGTTTGCATGGAAACTTGCTTAGGGTTAGAAGATGCATTAAATAGTTTCTTATCAGAGTCAGCATCAGAACTTGCGCTAAAGCAAATAGTTCTTTTATCAAAGAACTTCTTCATTTATTTTCAGCTCATCACGTAAAAATTATTTTCATCTAAGAAAATACTTCAGTCAGAATATTATCTGAAACAAATAAATATGCTCATCAGAGTATCAATTATATAAAATATATTTTATTGTTATCATCAAAACTCTGAAATATATTTTAGTTATACCTGCATAAATCTTTAAACAGAGAAAGAAATCTTTGTATTTTGTTAGTAATGTTTGAGACTTAGTCCCATAACTGTTAATCAGAGATTAGATCAAAATACTCATTTTCTCCCCCTTTTTGTCATAATAAAAAAGTATAAAAAGAATTAAGAGCGTAAAAAGTTTTTATAAAAAAAAGATTCAGAGGTACAAAACAAAATAAAAAACAAGAAACATAATGAAACTTAAGATTTTCTAGAAACAAGAGTCATAAGAAGATTCTTGATCTCAAATGAAGATTCCTCTTGCTTCATCATCCAATTTCTGATTTCCTTGTTTGTCTCATCTTGCTTGTCCAAGCGCTCATGAATAACTTCATTTTCCTTCTTAAGCTCATTCAGAGTATCCATAACAAGTGAAGTAGGAGCAGAGGATGAAGTAGCTTCAGCAGATATAGCCTTTGGTGTAGAAACAACTGAGTCAGAACAAACAAAATTTGAAAGAAGAGTGCCCAGATCAACCATAAGAGTTGGCACAGGTTCTGGTGAAGGTTGATTAAACATAATTATTTCCAGAGGATTTGAATCTTCAGAGGCATCTTCAGACTCATCTTTTGAAATGTCCATTTGATCAGCAGGAGCATTAGCAATCATCAGAGTAGACTTCTTGTCCCAAATATCAGCAGCTTCTGACTGGAAGGCATGCAGATGTTTGGAGAAATTCTCAAGCACTTGAGAATGATACAAGTCATGCAATTTCAGTGAATCAACATCTAATGTTCTTCTGAACGTTTCCCACAGAAGATCTATTGTTGCTGGGTTCACATTGCTGGTCCAGTCTGCCTTCAGCAGGTCCAACCAAGCTTGAACTCCTGTTAAAAAATTCTGAAAACATACATTTACATATGGCTGGACAAGTTTGGGAACAAACTTTTTGTAGGTTTTATTTTTCAGAAATTGTAGGGATTCAAAATCAACTACAGTTTTCAGAAATTCAGTTGGTTCAGGAGTTTCTGATTGATCAAGTGTTTCTTTTTGGTCATGATGCTCAAATGGTTCAGTTGTTGCTTATGGATTGAGAGTTTCAGAGGGTTCATGTGTTGCTGATGGTTCCTGAGGTTCATATGGTTCATGTGATGGATGGAGGGTTTGTTCCGGGGATTGAGGAGTTGAAAGCATTGGTGAGTTAGGTGTTGGAAGTTCTGGAGATGTGGGTGGTGTGACGTCAGGTGAAATGATGATGGTGTTATCAGCAATGGGGGTAGGATTTTTGTGTTGAGTTCTGTTCATAGCAAAGATATTTTCAGAGGGTAGGGTAAAAGGTGGATTTTGTGTGGCTAGATGTACGTTTATTCCAGGTATTCTCCAAGAGCCAGCATCATACCATCCAATAGGTCTTGGTGATAAAGGTCTGGGAGGTGGTTTAGAAAAGTTTTCAGCAGGATTATTTTGAGAGATAGATGTTTGAGATGGTTGTGTATGGGTTTCAAGCGAGTCATCAGAGTCAAAATCACTTAAGTCTGATAAAACTTGATCTTTTTTAGGGTTTTTAGCAAGAGGTTCAGAGGGAATGGTTAAATCTATGTCAACATCTATGTCACCTAAAGTTTGAGGTTCAACAAATGTAGATATATGTACAGAATCATAAATAGAAATAGTCTCAGAAGGTGTACCTGATTTCTTCTTCTTCTTATGGGGTCTAGCAGAGGGTCCTTCAACGGCTTTCCTTTTCATTGGTTGCTGGAAGACAACATCTAGAGCTGCTTCATGTCTACCTTGAAGCCAATCAGGATCAATTGGAGTTCCACTTTCTTTGCAAATCTGAATGTAATGCAGAATGATACGAGGGTGATCTCCTGAGTTGAAAAGTGGAAAGTCAACAATTGGAATCCGTCTTCTGGTAACGGTTGCTGATACGTAAGGGGTTGGTTCTATCAGCAGTTTATCAATGATCTTTCTCTTCACCAGATTCTTTCCTGTCAGAGCTTTCCCACATGTAGGCTCTAACTCCCCCAGTAGGTTTGCTTCGTCCAAATGAGCAATCAGACCATTCTCTGTCAGAATGTTTGAAATCAGCCTTCCCATTGGAATCCAGTTCCTCTTGGATTTAGGGTTCTTCACTCTTTCTGCTTCCCTTGTTTCCTTGACATGTGTCTAGAGGTGATCAAACAGAAGGTAGGGTAAATCAATCTTAACATTTGTTCCTAGACAGAATAAAAGGTATTGCTGGTCAGCATTTATATAGTCAGGAGAACTTGTTTCCTTTCTATGATGAATGGAACCATGGATGATTCTAGCCCAGATCTTGTACTGATTCTTCAAGTCTCTCACTTTTGAAGAAGCTTGCCTAGTTGTAAAAATTTCAGCATGAACTTTTGACATGTCCATTCTGCCATTTTAGATTCCAGTGACTCCATTTCCTTCAAAACCAAGTAATTTCCTGATGAGATTTTCAGTAATAGAGATTTCCTTACCCATTACAAATGAGAAAATAACTTTTGGTGATGCAATGGCGTGAATCCAAAATTCCTTCACAAGGTGTGGAAATACAAGGCTAACAAGACAATCAAAGAAATTTCCCCATCCTTGAAACTCCACAGCAGGAAGAAGGTCAAACTCATATGCTTTTAGGTTTTCAAAATCCACCATCAATTCACTTATAACTTATAAACTATCAACTGGAATAAGAGTGGTTCTCTCAGGGATGATGTACTGTTCAGTTTGGGTATTTCCAGAAGGAGTAGAGGAAGAAGCCATTTGAGCACTTAGGTTGAGAGAAAAAAATGGGTTGCAGAAAAAAAACACAGAGACGGTTGAAGTTTGAAAGAGAAGGTAAAAAGTGAGAAAGAAGTTTTACAAAAGTATTTATATGAAATTTTTTGAGAAAAAGGTTTTAAAAATAAAACTGTAAAAAGAGTTTAAGAAAAAATTAATTAAAAAGAATCTAATCATTACTAGCATTTAATGACATTGAAAAATGAGGGGAAAGCGTGAGATTTGAACAAATCATAACAATTACCTAGGAACGACGTCAATAGCATAGCACGTGTGACCTTTCATAAACACAACACGTGTTCATCTCCTGAAGGTTGCATGAGACAACTGTTTGATATAATGAACTACTGAACTATACTTGTAATGAAACGTTAGAACATTTCAGAACTTTATATATAGCTTCTGATGTAACTTCTCTTCTAACTTCTGAAGAGTTGTTAATCAGAACATTCATTTGAGAACATTCTGAAGGCAAACACAGAAGATAAATACAATTTTATTCATGACATAATTCCATACTAATATTTTTCAAAATGAATTTAAATCTATCTTCTGAAAGGGGTTTGGTAAAAATATCAGCCCATTGATGGTATGTTTTTACAAAGTTTAAATTTAAAATTCCTTTATGAATGTAGTCCCTTATAAAATAATATTTAATTTCTATGTGTTTTGCTTTAGAATGCAAAATGGGATTTTTAGAAAGACAAATTGCAAAGGTATTGTCATAGAAGATAGGAATCTTACTTTCATAAAGATTAAAATCTTCTAGCTGAATTTTCATCCAGATCATCTGAGAACTACATCCAGCAGCAGATATATACTCAACTTCTGTTGTTGAAAGTGTTATGGTAGCTTGCTTCTTGATATACCACGAGATAAGGTTGTCACCCAGAAACTGACAGCTTTCAGAGGTGCTCTTCCTTTCAATTCTATCTCTAGAAAAGTCAGTATCACAATAACCTACTAGTCTAAATTCTTTTGATCTTCTGTAACACAGACCCTGATTAATAGTACCTTTCAGATACCTTATAATTCTCTTAACAGCGGTTAAGTAAGATTCTCTAGGATCTGATTAAAATCTAGCACATAAACATACACTGAATAATATATCAGGTCTAGATGCAGTCAGATAGAGAAGGGATCCAATCATACCTTTGTAGAGTTTCTGATCTACCTTCATACTTACCTCATCTTTTCCCAGAATGCATGTAGGATGCATTTGTGTCTTTGTATCTTTGCTTTCTGACATCTGTAATTTCTTCAGAAGTTCTTTAACATACTTCGTCTGATGTATGTAAGTACCTTCTGGAGTCTGGTTTATTTGTATTCCCATAAAGAACTTTAATTCTCCCATCATGCTCATCTCAAATTCTGCCTGCATGGTCTCAGGAAATTATTTTCCAAGAGAGATATTAGAGGTTCCAAAAATAATATCATCAACATAAATTTGACAAATTAAAATTTCATTTTTAAATGTTTTTCTAAATAAAGTTGTGTCCACTTTCCCTCTGGTAAAATCCTTTTCTAAAAGAAAATTACTCAAACGTTCATACCAAGCTCTAGGAGCTTGTTTCAGACCGTATAAAGACTTTTTTAGTTTGAAAACATGTTCTGGGCACTTTGAGTCATTAAAGCCATGAGGTTGATGGACATAAACTTCTTCTTCTATATAGCCATTTAAAAATGCACTTTTGACATCCATTTGATATAATGAAATGTTATTTTGAACAACAAAAGAAATTAATAATCTAATAGATTCTAACCTGGCGACTGAGGCAAAGGTTTCATTATAATCAATTCCTTCTTGTTGACTATAACCCTATTCAACCAGTCGTGCTTTGTTTCTGACCACCTCTCGTTGCTCATTTAGTTTGTTTCTAAAAACCCATTTAGTTCCTATAATGTTGAATCCTTTAGGTCTTGGAACTAGATCCCACACATTGTTTCTTGAAAATTGATTGAGTTCATCTTGCATAGCTAGGATCCAATCATTGTCTTCCAGAGCTTCATCAATAGAGGTTGGCTCAATCAGAGATACCAATCCAAACAATGATTCTTCATTGATTCTGAGAGAGGATCTTGTTCTGATGGGATCTTTATTCCTTCCAATAATCACATCTTCTTTATGAGATGACGAGATTCTAGGAAACCTTTCCTGAGAGGGTTGTTCAGAGATTCTGAGATTATCTAGAGCATTATCAAGAGGAGGATCTTCTGAGTCTTCCTTTGCTTCTGACTTTTCAGAGTTTGAGAGATGATCTTCTGTACCTACAGAAATATCAATTTGCTTTGGCTGTTGCTGGCCAAGCTTGACATCAAACCTGACTTTGATTTATTCTTCAACAATCAGAGTTTATGTGTTGTATACTCTATAGCCTTTTGAGCATTCAGAATATTCAAGCAGAAAACACTTTTGTGCCTTAGAATCAAACTTGTTCAGATTTTCTTTAGTATTCAGAATAAAACAAGTACATCCAAAAGGATGGAAATATGAAATGTTGGGTTTTCAGTTTTTCCATAATTCATAGGGAGTCTTTTCAAGAATAGGTCTTATAGAGATTCTATTCTGAATATAACATGTTGTGTTCACAGCTTCTGCCCAAAAGTGCTTAGCCATATTTGTTTCATTGATCATGGTTCTGGCCATTTCTTGTAACGTTCTATTCTTTCGTTCTACAACTCCATTTTGTTGGGGAGTTCTAGGACAAGAGAAATTATGAACAATACCATTTTATTTAAAATATTTTTCAAAATAATGGTTTTCAAATTCTCCTTCATGATCACTTCTAACTTTTATAATTCTAAAATCTTTTTCATATTGCACTTGGTTACAGAAGTCAACAAACACAGAATGTGACTCACCCTTGTGTTTTAAAAACTTAACCAATGTCCATCTGCTGTAGTCATCAACAATGACCAATCTATACTTCTTGCCTCTGATGGATGCAGTTTTAACTGGCCCAAACAGATCAATATGAAGTAGTTCTAATGGCCTAGAGGAAGAAACAAAAATTTTTGATTTAAAAGAAGGTTTTGAAAATTTTCCTTTTTGACATGCTTCACACAGAGCTTTTGAGTTGTACTTCAGATTAGGAAGTCCTCTAACTAAATTCAGTTTATTTATTTGAGAGGTTTTTCTCATGCTGACATATCCCAATCTTCTGTGCCATACCCATTGCTCATCGCTAACAGACAAAAGGCATTTTACATTCCAAGTTTTAAGATCTGACAAATCAATTTTGCAGATGTTGTTCTTTCTCTTGCCAGAAAAGAGGATTGTTCCATCCTTTTGACTAACAGCTCTACAAGAATTTTGATTAAAGATAATGTCATAACCGTTGTCACTTAATTGACTTATGGACAACAGGTTATACGCTAATCCTTCAACTAACATAATATTAGAGATAGAAGGAAGGTTACTGTTTCCAATGGTTCCAGAACCAATAATCTTTCCTTTCTGATTACCTCCAAACTTGACGTCTCCTCCAGATTTAAATTCCAGGTTTTGGAACATAAACTTTCTTCCCGTCATGTGTCGTGAGCATCCAGAGTCCAGGTACCATGACTGGTGTCTCAATTGAGCTGTTAAGGACATCTGCAACAAATATTATTTTCTCCTTAGGCACCCATATCTTTTTGGGTCCTCTTTGGTTAGAGTATTTAAAGTTCTGTTTGACCTTTGGATTAGCATAAGAGTTTCCAGAGTGAGATGTATATTTAATATTATGTGTGTGCCCAAAACTAAATTGTTTATTTAGAAGTTTATATGTGGAAGTCATCTTAGCAACAGGTTTTGGTATATATGTTTCCTTCCCTTTGGGAGTTTCATATACAATTCCTCTTATGTTGTTCCCACTAACTCCATAGACCATTGAAGCCATTTTGCTTCTATCTATGCTTTTAGTAAGAAAAGTTTGAAAGCTACAGTCATATTCTTTAAGAATATCTTTTGAACTTGACGCAGAATTTGAAATAGAAATTTTTTGAACTTTTTGAATTTCCTCTTTAAGTTTAAAATTATTTTCTTTGAGTTCATATTTTTCTGTTTCATGTTTCTCAAGATCAGATGCAAGACTCTTTTTGAGTTTCTTGTATTTGATTTTGAGTTGACTATAGTTTTCCAGAAGTTCTGATAAACTTTCAGCAAGTTCAGCTCTAGTAAATTCAGAGAATACCTCTTTTGGTTCTGACTCACAGTCTGAGTCATCTACTATGATAGCCATAAGAGCTAGGTTGGCGTTCTCATCTTCAGAATCAGATTCATCTTCAGAGGATTCTGAATCGTCCCAGGTGGCCATCATGCCTTTCTTTCTACCAAACTTTTTCTTTGGTCTTTCTCTTTGTAGTTTTGGACAATCACTCTTGTAGTGTCCAGGTTCTTTACATTCATAACAGATTATCTCTCTTCTGTTTGACTTCTTGTGTCCAGAAGATTATGGTTTATCTTCTGACTTCTTGAAGTTCCTGAACTTCTTCTGTCTGTGCTTCCACATCTGGTTGATCCTTCTGGAGAGCAAGGATAATTCATCTTCTTCTGATGCAGATTCTTCAGAGTTTCCTTCTTCTGCCTGAAAAGCATTACTTTCACATTTTTTATAGATTTAAAGGCAACAAACTTACCTTTCTTCTGAGGCTCATGTTCATCAACTTCTATCTCATGACTTCTTAAAGCGCTGATGAGTTCTTCAAGAGACACATTGTTTAGATCTTTTGATACTTTGAAAGCACTGACCATAGGTGCCCATCTTCTGGGTAAACTTCTGATAATCTTCTTAACATGGTCTTCCTTGGTGTATCCCCTGTTCAGAACTCTCAGGCCAACGATCAGAGTTTGGAACCTTGAGAACATAGCTTCTATAGATTCTCTTTCTTCCATTTTGAAGGCTTCATACTTCTGGATGAGACCCAGAGCTTTAGTCTCCTTCACTTGATAGTTTCCTTCATGAGTCATTTTGAGAGACTCAAACATGTCATGTGATGTATCTCTATTTATGATCTTCTCATATTCCATTTTAGAGATAGCATTTAGAAAAATATTTCTAGCTCTGTGGTGATTTTTGAAATCAGCTTTTTGTTGTCTATCCATATTTTTCTATCAATCTTGTTTCCTTCTAAGTCTATAGGATGTGTGTAACCATCCAAGAATATATCCCATAAATCACTATCATGAACTAGAAATAAACTTTCTAGTCTATCTTTCCAATATTTAAAATCTTCTCCATCAAACACAGGAGGTTTGGTGTAGTTATTGTTGTTTTGTTCAGTTGCCATTGTGTTTTCCTTCTGGATCTTTTCCTGACACGGTTATGTGTTTGCGCTTAGAGTCAAGCTCTGATACTAATTGACGGGTGAGAAAACACTTAGAAGGGGGGGGGTTGAATAAGTTTTTCTTTTTCTTTTTCTTACTAGCTCAACAATAATGGAAAGACACCGTTATTTTTATCCTGGTTTGTTTAAACTCAAACTACTCCAGTCCACCCGCCAAGGTGATTTCACCTTTCTCAACAAGGACTTAATTCACTATAATCAAACAGATTATAATCACACAGCCAAACTGTTATGACTAACAATTCAAAGCAGAA
Source organism: Vicia faba (assembly GCA_948472305.1). NCBI lineage: Eukaryota > Viridiplantae > Streptophyta > Magnoliopsida > Fabales > Fabaceae > Vicia > Vicia faba. The sequence goes on from CATIWC010001983.1 coordinate 160,801, forward strand.
GTAAACTTACAAATGACTAACACCACTAAGACTCAAACTAGTCCTAGCCTTCTTGAGAAATCTAACAAAGCTTGGTCTCTCAAGGAATAAATACAAGAATTAAATATTTACAATTAGTGAAACAAATTGCTTCTTAGAAAGCTATATCACAAACTGTGATTTATCACTAAGATAAGTTTAGCACTTGAGAAAATAACAAAGTGTTTGTGAGCAGCAGAATATTTTTCACGTAGTTGGGTAGTTGGCTTTTAATAAATGATCTTCTATTTATAGCATGAAGAAAACGACCGTTGCTGCCTTCAAAAGTGAGGAGCAATTAATGTTTGCGTGTTAGCATGCAGTATTGCTTTTTCCAATGAACTAGCGTAGACACTTGAGTGCTTTTAGCCGTCTTTGCATTAAATGAACAAATGACACTTGTCAGAGCATGTTTCCTGAAACTTGACAATACTTGTTAGCTTCTTTATTCTTTCAGAACTAGCTTCACATCTTGCTTCAAAATTTTCTTGCAAATAACTTCTCATCAGCGCTTGCTTGCAAAATACTTCTGAACATAGTTTTCATGGAAACTTGCTTAGGATTAGAAGATGCATTAAATAGTTTCTTATCAGAGTCAGCATCAGAACTTGCGCTAAAGCAAATAGTTCTTTTATCAAAGAACTTCTTCATTTATTTTCAGCTCAGCACGTAAAAAAATTATTTTCATCTAATAAAATACTTTAGTCAGAACATTATATGAAACAAATAAATATGCTCATTAGAGTATCAATTATATAAAATATATTTTATTGTTATCATCAAAACTCTGAGATATGATCAGAACCAATCTTGTTCTAACACAGTAATATGCAGGACAAGATCGTGTGACGCGTTCGTCGTTTCATGGTAGTAGAATTAAATATTGATTGTAACATATACTATGATTACCACGTTAACATTATCTTCTTTCCTTCTGCACTTCAGAGGCTTCTACGAGCATGAGTTTAGAAGCGAGAACATAACATCAGGTCATTAGAACTTCAAGTCTTCAGAGTCTTCAGAATTGAGTCTTTAGAGTCTTCAACACTTGATTATGAGAACCTTCTCTTCGAACCTTGGGTCTTTAGTACTTCAAGTCTTTAGAATCTTTATACCTTCTGTCTTTCAGAGTCTTCATCACTTGGTCTTCAGAACCCTTATCTTTTAGAAATTCATAAATAGAAACACAAGCTTTCAGCATCTGGAATTCAGTAGAAACTTTGTCTTCAGATCTTCTAACTTTTTTTCTTGAAACACATTGTATTTTAGAAACATGAGTCTTTAGCATCTGGACGTAAGAAACAACTTCTGTCTTTAGATCTTTTAAATAGTTTCTTTAGAACATGTTGTCTATAAAAGCTCGAGTCTTCAGCATCTGGACATAAGTAACAACTTCTGTCTGCAGATCTTTTGACTGATTTCTTCAGACCAATATCAGAGTTTACACTTCAAAGTCTTCTGGAGTGTCTTGCTACTATTCAACAAAACTTGTGTAGCATAGAAGCAAAATCATTTCTCTTCTAATGTTTTGGCCACGCCATCCATCAGAACATAACATGTTTGTTAAGTACTCAATAATAACAAACATTAGTATAACAAAATTGTTCATACAATCATACTCATTTTTTATCATCAAAACTCAGAGATAATATTGCAGAACCAAATTTTGTTCTTACAAAAATCACTAGTCAGGTCTAGTGTCACACCACACATGAGTAAGTTCACCCTAGTATGGATCTTCTCCTGTAACAATTGCAAGGATAAGGCCACAACTTTAGACACACTGAGTCTCTCCCAAATAAGAGGCATGGATTATTAGGAGAAGATGTACATGAACTCAGAGGCTCACTAGCATAAAGTAGGAGAGGATATGCCAAAGAAAATAATATACACCATTATCATTTTGAGTTCACCCCCAAATATTCATCCATAGGGAAGAGAGTTGCCCTCAATAAGTTAAAGAAACTCCAAGATCAACAGTGTCTCCCGAACAAAGAATTTTTTCCTCCACCTAAAATCCTAAGTTAGACCACCATTAATTTGAAGGAGTATCACTTCCACTTTACCTTCTTTCTGAAGTGATACCTGGAAAATCTAAGGAAGTATTTTCTTAGGGGGTATATGATCATTCTACAAATTACTAAAAAATTATTGAAGATATTATTAGATGTTATGTTTAAGTCAAATGCTGTTTGGAAGTCTCTAGAAGCTGTTTTGGGAAAATAGCTTATTTGAAAAGTTGTTCTGGGTCCGTGCAAAAATTAGATTTTTCGAAGAGGAAGTTGGTTTCCTCCTTTATGGTTATCATGCTGTTAAATTTTTTTTATATATAATATAATTTTAAAGCAGGTTTAATCATATGATTATAATTAACTATATTTAATCAAATATTTTTCTAATCAAACTCGTGCAACGCACATGACATATATCTAGTTTTCCTAAAGAGAAGACACCATATGGTATATCCTTCTCCATACGTGGTAATAAATATTTTAGTTTTTTAGGGTTTTAGTGAATTTAGGCCTTAGGCTCGTTTTCTGTTTGTACCCCTCAATTATATAGTACACCCATTCTAGCTTTCATGTCAATTTTTTTTTGTTTTAATCGATTTCTGTAATCTAATTAATTAACCTGATTAATTATTATTATTATTATTATTATTATTATTATTATTATTATTATTATTATTATCAATATGAATATAAAAAATAAAAACTTCATTTTTCAATCAAAAACCAAATTTATTGATTTAGTTTTATAAATTGATTATTTAGTTAAGAAATATTAAAATTCATTTGCCTCTTTTCTTTTTTATGTACAATAAATTCTTTTTCATAATTAAATAAAAATCATTATCTCAATTTAATCGGATGAAAAAGGATCTACTGCATGTATATCTTTGTGGTTCCCGACTCTTTGGATACAAGTTGTATAGCTTGTCTTTCGAATACTTGTCTTTATTTCACACCCTTTTCGCAATAATCGGATGAAAAAGAATCTATTAGATGTATATCCCTGTGATCTCCGAGTAATTGAATACAAATCATATAGCTTGCCTTCCAGATACTCGTAATCCACCCAAAAAACAATCTCAACACATCAAAACTATTTTTTTCACCCAAGTGCGACTAAGAAAACTTTTTCACAAACGAACGATGTTTTATCCATTCTGACCCGAAACAAGTAAACACTTTATTAATCCTATGCGCGATGAATAAGCAACACTTACATGCTCAAATTCGACCTAAATATCGTTCCCTAAAATCTATGAACAAACAAACTTTTTCTACAAAGAACTATGTAGCTTTGAATTCTTCATCGCACCAGAGGATATGTAAGAGCAAGATTCAATGTTTCTTGAAGCACTTTAATAAAAAATCTGTTTTTTTTAATCTATTTTATATATTTTATATAAATACTTTTAATAAACAAAGAAGAAACTTAATCATTTTAAGCTAACACTTTTCTAAAACTAATTAAACAGTTCTCGTTGGATACAACAGATGCTACAAGGTACTAATACCTTCCCCATACATAACCGACTTCCGAACCTGAATTTAGTGGCGACGGTCATATTTTCGTTCTTCAAGGATTTTATCGATATTTCTCTTTAATAATAATATTTCGGTGGTGACTCTTGTTGATTTCGAGCATTCATACACTAAGTTATTTTTCGCGCCGCGACAATTTCATGTCAAACACTCATATGTATTTCATGCTTATTTGGCATGTTTCTATATTAGACCTATTTTGGTTCCTTCTACTATCTTTTGGATTGTTATTCTGGATATTGATTTTGCTTTATGTATTTTATGGAAAGTTCGAGCCATTTTTTTGATATGTTGATATGCTATTGTTTGTGATCCTTCTTTTATCTCTAATCTCTTATAATTTTCTGAAATTTAATCTATTACGATTATGCATGTATGCAAGTTTCTAGAACTTAAGTATCTTAAATCTATGTTTATAAGATTTATGTTTATAATGGTTATTCGTTTGTGATTTTTTTCTCTCTTTTTGATATTTGTTAAAGGAGGAGAAGTTATCAGTGATATTATCGATATTTACGTGCAATAAATGTATTGACGTGCTATAAGTGTTTAATACACGAGGAACATGAGTTCCCAAGTCTCAAAGTCTATTCTATCATTATGTTGTATTGATCAATAAAAAGTGGAATGGAATTGTGAAATGTTTTTCAATACTACTTTAAATTATCACTCAAAACAAATTACCAATAATATCTTCAAAATTTCTAAACATAAAAAAAGGGAATACTAAAATTGTAGTACTCGTCGGTATCAATTTTAGTTTTGATTTTTTTTAAATTATGCGTATAATACATTATTTGATTTTTCGCGTATTTGTTCCCTTCTCCATTATTTGAATTTAATTGCATTGTTGTTGTAACATTGTTGTTGTAATTAATTTAGTATAATATGTTGTATTCATATTTGTTTTCTTTACCTATCTAGTTCGTTGTACCTTTTAGAAACATTTTGATCCATTGACTTAGTTGTTGTAATCCATGTTTGTTTCTCTTTTTTATCCTAGCAATTGGTTTTGTATCAAAATATTAAGTATTTCTTGAATCATAAGTTATAACACTTTAATCAAAACTATAAGGATGAATGATTCAAATCATACATATGTGTGACTCCAATCGTGAAGCCTCATGAAAGATGGTATTTAGCTCGGCCCCATTTAAGTATAAACAAATCAAAATGTCATTCGAATCACAACTTCTCTAAGTTGAATCATGAGGTACACATGACTCGAATCATGATTTCTTTCCGGTTTTCCAACTTTTGATTCAAGTTATTTATTTCTTTGATTTAAATCATTACCTTATGATTTGATAAAAACCCTTGGTCTAGAAAGTTTTAAAAATAAGCATTCCAAGAGTGAGTGTCTACCCTATAGCACCATTATTCATATTTCTCCTTTTTGTCAATGAAAAAAAGTGTGTCACCCATGAGAGAATTGTTAAATTGTAATCCAGTGTGTCGAAACTATGTGTCGAAAAGATTTGATTTGTTTTAGATTTAAATAGATTTGATTTAAGTCTAGAATAAATTAGATTTGATTTAGTAACAAAAAGATATTTTGGGCTTTGAGCTTATGGTGTAAGCTCAGTTATAAATAGAGGGAGTAACCCCTATTTTTGTAAGCAAGTCAATTCATTGTAATCACAGAATTTGCAGTTGCAAGTGATTAAGAAAGTTTTCCACAGTTTGTGGGCAGAGAGAAACTCTGCAGAAATTATTTGTCTTGTCTTCTTTTCTTTGTTTGTCTCATAATTAAATTGTCATTGTGGTAGAAATTCATCATAGAATTTGTTGGATTTACAACATCTGGTATCAAGAGCTTTATTTCAATTCAAGGGAAGTGTCAATCAAGAACGATTGAGAATTCACGATGACAAGTTATGGGAATGCAAATTATCCAGCAACCATACCAATTCTGAAAGTTGACAACTATGAGAATTGGTGCAAACAGATGAAAGTCTTATTAAGGTGTCAAGGTCTTTAGCACCTTGTAAAAGATGGAGTCGAAGCGCTTGGAGAAAACGCTTCAGAAGAAGAAAAGAAGAAATACATAGAATCTGAGAAGCTGAGTTATAAAACATTATTTATAATTCATCAATGTGTCAGCCCAGAAAATTTCGAAAAGGTTAGTGATTCAAAATCTGCAAAACAAGCTTGGGAAATCCTTGAGAAGTCTTTTGGAGGCGCTGAGAAAGTGAAATAAGTGAGGTTACAAACTCACAAAAGGACCTATGAACTGCTTCAGATGGAAGACAGTGAAAGCATATCTGATTTCTTCACTAGAGTTATAAAACTAGTAAATCAAATCAAGATATGTGGAGAAGCGTTAACAACAAGAGTTGTTGTGTCGAAGATCTTGAGATCTTTAGCTCCTAAGTTCGACCACATAGTGGTGGCGATAGAAGAGGGGAAAGACTTGTCTAAATTGACAAAGGAAGAGCTTCAAGAGACGCTTGAATCTCATGAATAAAGAATGAACGAAAGAGCTGCAGGAAATCGAAGAGTGATGTGGCCTTGCAGGCACATTCAACAAAAGAGACCAAAGGCAAAGGAAAGTGTTTCGACAGAGGTAGAGGTGGCTACAACAAATTGAATGGTAGAGGAAACCAGATTGAAGGAAATGTGTCGAATCAAATTTATGTATATATAAATTATTGGATTAAAGTTGTATATATAAATATGCAAATTTGGTGCATATTTATTGGATTGAAGCTGCAAAATTTATGAAATCGGATGCAAATTTGAAAGACAACGCTTATTTATAGATAGCGCTTAAAATATAAGCTATATAAATTAAAAAATTCGTGAACATTAGATAGAGCTTTAAAAAAAAAAATTGCTGCCTATAGTAGGGAATAGAAAGCGCTTTTAAAGAAAGCGCTGCCTAAAGGGGTGCATTAGAAAGCGCATATAAAGTAAAAAGCGCCGTCTAAAAGGGACTTTAGAGAATGCTTTTAAAGAAAGTGTTGCCTAAAACAGAAAAAGTGAACTAAAATATACATTACACAGCGTTTTTAAAAGCATTGTCTAAAGTGAAAGCATTGTCTAAAAGGGTGCAATAGAAAGCACTTCTGATGTAAAAAGCACTGTCTATATGGGTCTTTAGAGAGCACTTATGAAATAAAGCGCTGCCTAAAGGCTACATTAAGCAGCACTTTTACATTTACAAAAAGCGGTGTCTTTATTTACAGCAACGCAAGAATGAGCAGCGCTTTAAAGCGATGTTTATGACAAAAAAAAGCATTGTCCATTCCCTTATATGGCATAGTGAAATAATGTTCTATCTCATTAGGTACCTTTCTTCCATTTACTAAATCCAAAATATAAAAATCCACTCGTGGATTAAGCAACTCTGAACCTCTCGGAGTATATTAAGAAATTTTAAGCAAAATTATGCAAGCAATGTTTGATAATCCTCCTACACATACAATAAAAAAATGAAGTTAAATATAGTTTAAAAAACTTAGTATATACAAGAATTAAATTAAATTAAATTAAATATTGAATGAAATATAGTCACGTGATTTTCACGCTACAATATGTCAGTTGCCACGTGAAAATCACGCCATAAAATTGACATTAAATAAAAATATATAAACAATTTAAGTAAAATAACTTACGAAAGCTTTTTTGGTACGTTCATCAACAAAATCCCTCGATTTTTTTCCGAGTCTTTATAACCCGATCCTTCATCAGTGGTGGTCTCCCCAAACTCTTAGCCTATATAATAAAATTAACTTTAAATGAAAATACAAAATAAATTAAAATATAACTTAAAGAAGTAGTAATAATTACCATGTGTCGAGCATGTTCGAAAATACTTATACTTCCAACTGGATTTAGGCTACCCCCTTTTTCAGATACTTATACTTAAAATCAGGTGTGTCCTAATAGACAAGAAGTTGATCAAAAAATTCTATGCTTATCTAGTTAGGACGAATATTTTCTGCTTCTCAACGCTTTCTAGTGCGTTGTAGCATATGTCAAAAAGTCGACCGAATGTTCTTCCATAATCATTTTTTTAACCTCTCTCGTCCATTTGTTTCCATGTACACTTTTCCTGCAATGATGTTTAATTTATTCAAATAAGTAGTTAGAAAATTATAATAAAAAGTAATTTAAATAACAATAACTAAAAAAATTAATTAATTATACCTGATATTTTCTAAACCAAGCTTCTTTTTCTCGCAAGTTAATATCTTTAAATCTCTTCCAAGCTTTTTTATACATTTGCAGAATTATATAATTTATACACTAGACAACAATGTGTCTCAGTCCAAAACTAAACAACAATAATTTGAATTAGTATTAAATATAAATTTATATAAAAAATGGCAACATGTATACTTAAATAAAAATTTATAAATTTGAAACTTACGAATTTTTGCTGGACCAAATATAATATCTTCCATCAATGATCTGAATCTCACTCGCATCATCCAAAATAGAGTTATCCTTCTCATCATCATCGTCGTCCTCATCATGCTCCTCATGATCATATTTATCCTTCTACTCATGATCATCCTCACGCGTAGATATATATTCCAGGGGGAAATACTTGTTCTAACTTATAGAGAATGACTGAAATATTCTGGTCCAACTTAATGATGTCACCCACTCTTAAATAAGACGCACAAATATCTCTATAAAAATTGACTAATTTCAGTTAGTCGATTAAGCATATGATTGGATAGTGAACCGAACATAATTGTAAGTAATTGTTCCATAAAAAATGACAATAATGACTTTTCATACCATGACTTTTCATCGGAAGGTAGACTGTAATTAGCCTTGGGTTTTAATAATTTTCCATCTGGTTGTGGCTTCAACTCCAACTCTTGTCGATTACACCAAATTTCCATGTCTTTTCTAGCTTTCTCATTATCTTTTATTTTTTCTTTAACATCAATCACTGTGTTAAATATATTATCAAAAAAATTCTTCTCAACATGCATAACATCAAGATTATGACGCAACAAATTATCTTTCTAATATGGGAGGTCCCAAAATATACTTGTTTTTGTCCAATTGTGTGTGACCCCATATCCTTAAATTCTACATGCTTTACTAGTATCTGTGAATTTTGGTAGTTCACAAACTTGGTTCCATACTTTACTTGGTGACAATCGAGGTGGAGGAAAATTTGTTATTCATTCATTTTTTTTGTTGAAATTAGTCTTGTTTCTTCTTTAAGGATGATTTCTTAGTAGGAGTATATGGTGATAGTCAAACCACAAGCCTTTCTCACCATTCCCATCGTAAATTCCTTGGTGTTTTCCATGCAATGCAGACGTCGCATTTTGTCATGCGTACTCTAACTAGTCAACATGGAATATGCTGGAAAGTCATTAATAGTCCACATCAAGGTAAGTCACAAAGTAAAGTTTTGTTTACATGATATATATCATAAGTCCATTCTCCAATACACAACCTCTTAAAATCATTAATTAAAGGTTGTAAGTACACATTGATTCTAGATTTTGGACTCGATGGTCCTCGAATGAGGCAGGTCAAAAACATGTATGGTTTTGTCATGCACATTTCAGGAGGGATGTTGTAAGTGGTTACAATAACTGACCAACAAGAATATTTTCTTCCCGGCGCTTGGACATATGGAGTAAAACCATCATAGAATATTCCAAGCCTGACATTTCTAGGTTTTGCAGCAAAATCAGGATGTATCCGATCAAACTGCTTCCATGCCTTGCCATCAGATGGGTGTTGCATAGTGCCCAAACTTGTTTTGTTTGTATGATGCCATATCATTTGACTTTCATTTTGCATTGAATATAATATTCTTTTTAACTTTGGTATTATCAGAAGATAAAATATGGATTTTACTGCTACAAGTTTTTTCTTACAGTTAATGATCTTACTGCGAATTTGATATCTTTAACTCTTATAGAACTTACATTCCTCCAACAATCCATCATTAACACCAAACTCATTTTCATAAAACAACAACTTCTACATAAACTTCTTTGCATCATAAAAACATGTAAGCAAGTTGTCTTCTGTAGAAGTCACGTCCAATATCATTTTTGAAAAGAATTTCAAACACTGATCAAGAACATTCCAATTTGACTTGTCGGCCAATAATCTCCCAAACTTTGATAATTTTGAGTCTGATGACTCCTCAAAAAACGTCGTACTCATCTAATTCAACAACTGATAAAATCTTCACGCTTCCTCATTTGACAACTAATCCCATCAAAATTTAAGATTCATCATAGGTCACATTCACACAAAAAGCATCACCAACCATCTCACCGATCAAATTAAAGTTTTCCCTATATTTCATAGGTGATCGACTACTTAGCATGTGTATTACTAGTCTATGATACGTTACTCGTCCGTTCATCTCTATTATATGTTCAAATCCAATAATTTTCAATGAAACCCCTTCTCTTCAAATGACCTTATACTTTCACTGGGTCACTAATTATAGGTCTACATTCATATTAAAGACAAAGACATCTTACTCCCCATTCTCTTCGACAATATTCCTGAACAAATATTTACGAGATAAACCCTTTAACTCCTTCCTCAAAATTTAGCTTAAGTCCACATCTTTTAGGATATAACCTATCGTACATCCAACTACGATAATATCGATATTCCATACTGAATATTTATACAATCTTTGATTTTTTTAATTACAAATGTGATTTTAATATATCATTGACTTTAAACAACTTTAATAACTATTCTTAAACATAAAATCATGTTAACTAGAAACTACTTTTCATATAAATAAATTTTATACTATTTAATATATAATATATACTCACAAAATATATTAGCTATACATAAATTTCATACTATTTTGTTTTTAATAAACTTATATTATATATTCTTTAACATAAAAAGTATTGCCAATCATTTCACCGATCATATTAAAAATTTTCTCCATATTTCATAGGTGATCAACTATTTAGCATGTATATTAAAAGTCTCTAATACATTATTCGATAATTCTTCTGTATTATATGTCAAATCTCAATACTATTTAATGAAATCCCTTCTCTTCAAGTAACCTTATACTTCCTCTGAATTACTAATTATAGGTCTACATTCAAGACAAATAAAACTTACTACTCATTCACTTCAACAATAGTTTTCAACAAATGCTTACGAGAAAATCATTTATATAATCATTGTTTTTTAATTACAAATTTGATTTTAATATATCATTGACTTTAAAGAACCTTAATAACTATTCTTAAACATTAACTCATATTAACTACAAACTACTTTTCATATAAATAAATTTTATACTATTTAATATATAATATATACTCACTAAATATATTAACTACATTTTGTTTTTAATAAACTTATATAATATATTCTTTAACTTAAAAATATAATGTTTTATGTTTTTAAGAAATAACTATTATGTTTCATTTTAAAACAAACACATTACAAACATATAACATATAATATAATACATTTATTAACCATATTTTCTATTTTTTTTTAAATATTATTATGTTAAAAAAAACTATTTCACATTATTTTGTTTTAAAACAAAATGTTATTCTTTTAATAAATATATATCATAACTATTACATACAATTTGGTTTTAAATAAATATAAAATATACATATAACATATGATAACTGTATATTCTAAATTTTTTTAAAATATTATTATATTTAAAAAAATATTATTTTGTTTTTAATCAATATTACATTTCATTTATAAACATATATTATAATTACTACATTAAAAATAATATATGAACATACATTATATTTATTATATTAATCATAATATACGAACATTTAATAATCTATTTTCTATTTTTAAATTAAAAATTATTCTATTTTTAATCTACATTATGTTTTTAATAAAAAAAATCTATTTTCTATAAAAAAAATTTCTTAAAATATATATTATTCTGTTTTAAAAAAATTATAATATATTCTATTTTTAATTATATTTTGTTTATATATAAAAAATATATTCTGTTTTTGTTTCTATACTATAAAATTTTAAATAACAATATTAAATATTCTTTTTTTAATAAAAAATAAAATATAATTTTAATAATATATTCTGTTTTTAATACATATATTCTGTTTTTTATAAAAAAAACATTTTTAGTTAAAATATAATATATTCATTTTTAATAAAAGATAACATTATATATTAAAAATTATTACATAAAATCTCTCTTTGTTATTCACGTAATTATGAGATATTTTACAAATTTTAAAAAATAATTGATATATATATATATATATATATATATATATATATATATATATATATATATATATATATATATATATATATATATATATATATATATATATATATATATATATATATATATATATATATATATATATATATATATATATATATATATATATATATATATATATATATATATATATATATATATATATATATATATATATATATAAAAAGATATTTTTTGGCTTAAATTATATATTTATATTCATAATATATATAAATTTTAAAAATATTAACTTTTAACCAAATAATATAAATTTTATATTAATCATTTTTGGAATAATATTTTTTATATATAATGATGTATAAATTAATAATCATTGAATTGACAATAATCAACAACCCAAAATTACATATATAAAAATATGAAAAAATAAATAAATAAAGTTGTAAAAATACTTCAATGAAGCTTGAACAATATTCGATGAGATCTTGAAGCTTGCAAATAAATTTACCTTGAAACATAAAATTAAAATAAGAAATTAGTAATAAAATTAAAAACAAAAAAAAAAAACAAGAAAGAAGTGGGATATAATAGAATTTTTTACCTTTGAGTGAAATTGAAGAAGTTGGATTGAATGGAATTGAGGAGTGAAAAAGAGAGGTGAAATGAATGAATTGAAGAAGAAGATGGTTCTGGAAAATGAACACGTTTTTTTTTTTTTATTTATAAAAATTATACAGACGTGATTTTTATTTTGTAAGTTAGCAAAATGAAAATTACGTCTTAATTCTCTAATAGTTTTAAACTTGTGACGTAATTATCATGACACTGATTAAAGGTGTCAGTCAACCTGCACTCATCATTTTTTTCATTATTGATTTTTGAAATGAATGTTGCGACATGATTTATACGTCTTTATTTTTTTAATTTTACTTTTTAAGTTGTGACGTCCACATCATTTTTTTTAAATTCTGACTCCTCATGTGTTAATGTTATTTTTATTTTTTAATATTAAAAACAGATAGTAATGTAATAAATACGTCGCAATTTTCCTTTTTTATCACATTTATCACGTCATGTCAGTATATCACGAGGCTGAAAACAATTATTCTTGTAGTAAAATATGTCATTTTCTCACATCATACTTATCTACTAAAATCGTCTCACATCTATTAATCAAGATAAAAAGTAAGATTCATGTATATTAGAAACGTTTTATGATTAACATTTTAATACGTAAATTCTTCCTTTAAATAAATCTAATTGGATATTTTAGTTATTAGGTCTAGTTTATTAATAAAGTGTTCCCTGCAATTTTTGAAATATATAAAAAAATAATTATTAATCAAGAGAGAAGAAAAAGTACCTTTTAACTTTAAAATTTCTCCCTCTATTTTATTGCCAAAATAAGAATATTATTTATATCGACTATAACGTCTAAGAATAAAGTACAATCTGATGAAACGCACCAGAGATAGAGAATAATCCTTTGAACACACTTAAACAAACAATATACAATCCCAATGGATTAAAACCAACATCAAGGAAATTATAAAAATAAAAGGCTCTAAACAATGTGAGCAACACCAACAATTAAAGAGGAGACAAGCTCCAAGTCACCTAATAGTAGACACCAAAGGCACTGGTTATCTAAACATCAACAGTAAAAGTCACACATTAGGAAAAAACACAACCTCAGATATTGATGGCTCATGCATAAAATGTGATCCTTCATTCACTCATAGTAAGATCATGGGAACGTGAAGACATGCCATAATACCACTCCCAAGTAAGAAAGATGCATTAACCGAACAAATCTTTCACATTTACCACTTTCCCAATGAATAGAGCATCATCCCATAGACAGATTAACACAAGACCGAGTCTACACCTATAAAGAACATATAATCCCCTAACATGTCTAATATCATAGACATAGACACTGACCCATCTAACACTAAAGGACAACTAGACAACATAATACCTTATACCATTGCGAAAAATCCACCTAACAAGTCCCAAAAACATGAGAATTCGACTGATCTCCCGTTGGGTAAATGATACAAAAATTGAAGGTGTGAAAAATTCAAAAAAGTGGGGTTTGAATTGTGTTTTTAAAACAAAAATATCATTTTAAAATATTCCCCTTTAAGTTAAAATTCTTTTTCCTTCACTCTTGATAATAACAATAAGTAAGAACATGAAGTAAAGAACAATGTATGTTTATACTAGTTCACTTGAAAATTATCAAGCTAGTTTAGTCCATCCGCCAAGGTAATTTCGCCTCACTCAATCGAGAACTTAATCCACTATAACAAAACTGATTATAATTTGCACAACTTACATGCAAGTGACTAACAACCTCTAGACACACAAACCCTAGACTTCTTAAGGATTCAGACCTACCCGATCCCTTGAGGAATATCAACTAATAATCAACCTGATTATTACAATGCACAAGTTATTTGCAAGTGACTAACAACTTCTAAAACTCACAAGCTCTAGACTTTTTAAGGATTCAGACCTACCCGGACCCTTAAGGAATATGAAACAACAGTTTGAATACAAGTTTGTTTACAAGAGAATTGCTTCTAAAAAGCTGAGTATGCAAACTATTTTATGAACAATCACTTAGAATGTGAAAGAAATACACAGCGTTTGCGCGTGAATATTCAGTAGTTAGCCGTCTTTATTTCTTAGTCTTCAATCATTTATATAGCCATTAACATAATGTATCCGTTGAGGGATACTCTAGGAATTTCCAAAAACATTGGCAGCTTGAACACTAATGTGGAGGACAGGATCGTGTGACGCGTCCGTCCTTTTATGGTAGTGGAATGAAACATTGATTGTACCATGTACTATTATTACCACGTTAACATTATCTTCTTTCCTTCTGCACTTCAGAGGCTTCTACGAGCATGAGTTTATAAGAGAGAACATAGCATCAGGTCATCAGAACTTCGAGTCTTCAGAGTCTTCAGAATTGTGTCTTTAGAGTCTTCAACACTTAGTTATGAGAACCTTTTCTTGGAACCTTGGGTCTTTAGTACTTCAAGTATTTATAATCTTTAGACCTTCTGTCTTTCAGAGTCTTCATCACTTGGTCTTCAGAACCCTTATCTTTTAGAAATTCATAAATAGAAACACAAACTTTCAGCATCTGGACTTCAAAAGAAACTTTGTCTTCAGATCTTCTAACTTTGTTTCTTGAAACACACTGTCTTTTAGAAATGTGAGTCTTTAGCGTCTGGACGTAAGCAACAACTTCTGTCTTTAAATCTTTTAACTAGTTTTCTTAGAACACACTGTCTTTAGAAGCTTGAGTCTTCAGCATCTGGACATAAGTAACAACTTCTGTCTTCAGATCTTTTGACTGATTTCTTCAGAAAAATATCAGAGTTTACACTTCAGAGTCTTCTGGAGTGTCTTGCTACTGTTCAACAGAATTTGTGTAACATAGAAGCATAATCATTTCTCTTCTAATGTCTTGGCTACGCCATCCATCAGAAGCAGAACCTGTTTGTTAAGTACTCAATAATAACAAACATTAGTATAACAAAATTGTTCATACAATCATACTCATTTGTTATCATCAAAACTTAGAGATAATATTGCAGAACCAAATTTTGTTCTTACAAAAATCAATAGCCGGGTCTAGTGTCACACCACACTTGAGTAAGTTCACCCTAGTATGGATCTTCTCCTGTAACAATTGCAAGGATAAGGCCAACACTTTAGACGCACCGAGTCACTCCCAAATAAGAGGCATGGATTATTAGGAGAAGATGTATAGGAACTCAGGGGCTCACTAGCATAAAGTAGGAGAGAATATGCCAAAGAAAAATAATAGACACCATTATCATTTTGAGTTCACCCCCAAATATTCATCCATAGGGAAAAGAGTTGCCCTCAATAAGTTGAAGAAACTCCAAGATCAACGGTGTCTCCTGAACAATGAATTTTTTCCTCCACCTAAAATCCTAAGTTAGACCACTATTAATTTGATGGAATATCACTTCCACTTTACCTTCTCCCTGAAGTGATACCTGGAAAATCTAAGGAAGTATTTTTCTTAGGGGGTATAGGATCATTTGACAAATTACTCAAAAATTATTAGATTTTATATATAAGTCAAATGCTGTTTGGAAGCCTCTAGAAGTTGTTTGGGGAAAACAACTTATTTGAAAAGTTGTTTTGGGCCCGTGTAGAAATTAGATTTTTCAAAGAGGAAACTGGTTTCTTCTTTTATGGAAACTGGTTTCTGCCACGATTTTTTCAGTTTTCTGTTTGTTGTTTGTAGCAGCTTTTGTGTGTTTCGTTTTGTGTTAATTTTAGCACATTATAAATACTCCCTCTTGTAACATGTTGTTAATGCCAATGAATAATTTTCTCATCAATTACTTTCTCTCTAATAATCTCTATCTTTCTCTCTCAACTCCATCTTCTCCAATTAACCATTTTCACCATTAATTCACCAACTTTATTTTGTGTATGTTCCAACATTTGGCATCAAGAGCCTTGGTTCTGATCCATTAACCCACTGCAAATTATGTCTACTGTTTCCAATGATCGAATCCCTACCAACCTTCCAATTCTTTATTCCAATAACTATGAAAAATGGTGCAAAGAAATGAAAGTTTTGTCTGGGTATTAAGAAGTTCTCGAAGTCGTTAACGATGGCGTTACACCTCTTGGGGCAGAAGCTACAACTGCACAACAAACTAAATTCAATGAAGAGAAGAAGAAATACAAAGCACTCTTCTTGATACATTCTTGCATCGACAATGATAACTTTGAAAAGGTTGGAGATTGCACGTTGGCGAATCAAGCTTGGGAGATCTCGAAGAAAGCTTATGAAGGGGCCGATAAACTGAAGGCTGTGAGGTTACAAACTCATAAGAGACAGCTTGAATTAGTGAAAATGGAATAGAAGGAATTCGTAAATGATTACATTACGCGTATAATGCGTTTGGTGAATCAAATGAAGTCTTGCAGTGAGAAAATATCTCGCGTTCTTTAACACCAAGATTTGACAACATAGTGTTTGCAATAGAAGAATCAAAGGATCTTCTTACAATGAGAAAAGAGTAGCTTCAAAGCTCATTAGAGGCTCATGAATAAAGGATGGATGAAAGATGAAGTGACAAGGCCAAAGCGGAGATTGCGTTACAAGCACGATTCAATGATAAGAACAAGAGATCGAAAGGAAAAGGTATTCAAAAGGGAAGATAAATTCTCAGAATTTTGGTGGAAAAGAGTCACAAAATTCAAAGGCTTCGATGGTGCAAAGGGGAGAGAGCAGCTCCAAAAGTGGCAGTCAAGGTAACTATACCAAAAAGATTGACAAGAGTGGTGTAAAGTGTTACAATTATCACAAACTTGGGCATTTCGCAAGAGAATGTAATGCAAAATCGAAGGAAAATCAAGGTGATGAGGCCAAGGTAGCAAGACAAGAGGTGGATGATGATAATATACTCCTGGTCATGATTAACGAGGATAATTATGGCATGGAAAAGTTGTTGGACAGCAGCAGCAGCATCTGTCAGAAGCTAGGCAGTAATGTCTACAATGCATAAAATTCTGCAGAAACGCGTTCGGAGCAAAACTCAATGGTAATCGTTCGAGATGGAGCTCGAGGCAGTGATGAGTGATACTTGGATTCTGGTTGCTCAATGCATATGACGGGTAGAAAATATTGGTTTGTCAAAATAAATCAAGCCATAATGAATAGAGTAAAATTCGCGGATGACACCACTTTAGCAGCCAATGGTGTTGGTGATATTTTGATCATGAAGAAGGATGTGATACAATCCTTGATCAAATATGTGTTATACATTCCTGGAATTAAATGTAATATCTTAAGCATTGGCAAATTTCTTGAGAAGAATTAACATAATTCGCATGGAAAACAAGATTTTGCGTGTTTTAGACCGAAACATAGTCTTGATTCTTAGAGCACCCATGGCTGCAAATCATACTTTCAAGATAGAGTTGAAAGGGATGGAGCACAAGTGTCTTGCTACAGTGGAAAGTCATGATGAGTGGTTTTGGCATTATCGTCTTGGACATCTCAATTTTCATGATCTGGACGCGTTGCAAAGGAATGGTATGGTTACCAGGCTGCCAAATATCAATGTTCCAGCTGAGATATGTGATGAGTGTGTTCAAGGGAAGAAACAAAAGGGTAGTTTCAGCAAAGATGCAAGCCATAGAACCAAACATCATCTTGAGGTGGTGTATTCGTACGTTTGTGGACCAATACAAGTTGACTCGTATAGTGGAAATAGGTACTTTGTCACTTTCATTGGTGATTTTAGTAAAAAGCTATCGATTTATCTAATCAAGAGGAAATATGAGGTGTTTGATGTGTTCAAACGTTTTAAATCCATGGCAGAGCGACAAAGTGGTCACAAGTTGAAAATTCTCAAAACTGATGGTGAAGGCGAGTATACCTCGAGTGAGTTTGGGAATTATTATGATGTTAAAGGTATAGTGCGTAAGGTTATAACACCTTATACGCCTCAGCAAAATGGTGTTACCGAGAGAAGAAATCATTTGATAATGAATATGATTTATAACATGTTGAAGGGAAAAAGCTTTCCGAAAGAACTATGGGGTGAAGCCATATCTATAACCGCCTATTTATTAAATAAGTGCCCTACTAAGAAGCTGGAAAAAGTGACACCATAAGAGGTATGGTCTAGTCATAAACCAATTTTGAGTCATTTGAAGGTTTTCTGTTCGGCAGCATTTCGACATATTTCGGGTCAGCTTCGAAAGAAGTTGGATGACAAAGGACAGATAATTTTGCTAGTTGGTTATCATCCTACCGGAGGCTACACATTATTTGATATGCATAGCAAGAAGATTATGATCAGTCGAGATGTGGTCGTGGACGAGTTGAGGTTGTTTGACAGCAAAAAAACTCACAGTTTAGTAGAAGAAATCGGTTTCCCAACAGAAGGAAACCAGTTTCCTTCGCGATTTTTACATTTTGAAGCCGCTGGAATTGTATTTCTAGAAGAAGAAACTGGTTCCCCTATTCCTAGAAATCCGTTTCCACCAGAAAATGTAGAAACTCAGCAGCCTACAAAACCAGATCCGTATCCGATCGAATTTGAAAATGGTGTATCCAGTAGACGACCAACAAGACACAGAGGTCTACCTCAAAGGTCCGAGATTGTGAAGTATTCCATGATAGTGAGATCAACAATGATGATGATCTTATTCACTTTGCGCTTATGGACTAATCTGAGCCCGTAAGCACGGAGGAGGCATTAAGTAATTCAAAGTGGGGGTGTGCGATGAAAGAGGAGTACGAATCGATTGATAAAAAAAGTACTTGGGAGTTGGTCAATTACCGAAATGGAAAAAGCCAATAGAAGTGAAATGGGTCTATAAAGTGAAGGCAAATCCAAAAGGCACGATTGTCAAGCATAAAGCTCGATTAGTTGCGAAGGGATTTTTACAAAGACTATGATGAGATGTTTGCACCGGTGGCTAGATTGGAAACTATACGGATGGTTGTTGGTATTGAAAATATAAATAATTGGTCAATGTATCAAATTGATGTAAAATCTACATTTTTGAATGGTCTACTAGAGGAGGAAGTCTATGTAAAGCAGCCCCCATGGTTTTGTGGTGAAGAATCAAGAGGGAAGAGTCTACAAATTGAAGAAGGCGCTCTATGGTTTGAAACAAGCACCTAGAGCTTGGAACAAACTCATAAATGCATTTCTAATTGAGGTTGGCTTTAAGAATTGTGTATCTAAACATGGTTTTATATGAAGACGAATGCAAGCAAAGATGTCATAATACTTTTCTTATACATTGATGACTTGTTGATTACGGGCAACAATGAAGTGAAGATTGAGATCCCTTAGAACCCAGTTACTATTACTAGGACAAGTTGAGCCAACCAAACTTCAAGAGGGTACTTACCTATAAAACCTCATGCAAGCCTAAACCTATGGATTTGTTTGATTTAACTTGTGCATATGCTTGTAGAAAACATCATGACATCATACCATAGCATTTTAGACTAACCATTTCAACGATTTTGAGATTCATCTTTGTTCTGTTTTGTAGGATATGACTCCCACTCGCAGGAACACAATCCAAGTCAACCTTGTATGAGTACCTTTTCAGCTCAAGGAGTTAGCGTCAAGGGTCCCTGAGAATTCTCAGTTCACCAAAATACATGGACGACTTCTCAACTTGGTTACCTCGAGCTTTGATGAAGATATGATGAAGGTGCTTTTCTAGTTCTTTTACCCATTGCACCATTGCTTTACCTTCCCCGATTATCAACTTGTACCAACTATGGAAGAGTTCTCTCAGATCTTGGGAATTCCTATCCTCGATCAACTACATTTCAACGGTACCGAACGAGACCCAATCCCTGATGAGGTTGCCCGAGCTTTACACTTGCAACAATCCGACGTCACGACTAATTGGGAAACAAGAAGTGGCATCAAAGGGTTCTTAGCCAAGTTCTTACTGGAAAAATCTTAAGACTGTTGGAACAACCTGGATTTACAAGCTTTCGAAGAAATTTCGGCTCTTCTCATCTATGGGTTAGTACTATTTCCAAATCCTGACCAACTTATAGATGTGAATGCTGTCAAAATCTCTTTATCTCACAATCCGGTGCCTACTTTATTGGGAGATATCTTGCATTATCTCCATACTCTCACCATGAAGATAAGAGGAACCCTCATGTGTTGTACTCCTCTGTTGGCTAAGTGGTTTGTTTCTCATCTTCCCCGATCTGTTGTGAAGAATGAGAAAGGTTTGAGGTGGTCCAATAGGCTGATGTCACTCAGGCATTCAGATATCCACGGGTGTTCTCGATCCTTGAAGGACATTACTATCATCGATCGTTGTGGGGAATTCCCTAATGTTCCTTTGTTGTCATTAGGGGAGGCATCACTTATAACCATTGCTTAGATCTGCGACAGTTTGGGTATGCACGAAGAGATGGTCCACATGATGCGCTCATTCAAGGTGTGGTTTTCGACTATGAAAGTGACAATCAAGACTACCGTCAGAGGTTTATAAGAGCTTGGAGGATGGTAAACAAGGTGGACAGTAGGACATTGGAGCACAAGAATTCCATTTCCCTTGAGCCTTACCTTAGGTGGGTACGGGCTCATGCTCATAGTCACGCAATGCCTTACCCCTCCATTCTCCCAGTTATCATAGAGCCTGTTGTTGACGGAGATATCCCGTACACTGTACTTCATCCTAACATGCCCACCTCTTTCAAAGACCTACAAAGGGATTGGATTCAGCTTAAGGAAGAACGAGACACTTCTGAAGCCTAATTCTATGCCAGTGAGAAGAAAGTTATGGAACTCACCAAGCAGCTTCAAGAAGAGTGGAGTTTGAACGCCTACATCGCACCAAATAGGATGCCTTCAACTTTTTTGTCTTATAAGTTTTGTATTTTATTTCTTTCATTGTAATCCCAAAGAGGCTTGATGTACTCAAACTTGGATTTATTAATATAACATGTGTTCCTTTTTTGTCTAAAGCAAATTTAAATCTCTAATTTCCTTGGAATCATTTGCATATGCATCTTCATTCATCATAACACAAACAAGTTTCTTACAACAGGTCTCCTTATATTTCTAATGTTTATTTCAGAGAGATGGATATTGAATAGACAGTAAAAGATCTTCAGGCGCAAAATGCTCAGTTTCAGCAAATGTTCTTGACTCTGGAAAAAGGACAAGAGGAGTTGAAAACTCTGCTGATCAAAGAAAAGAAGAAGAAAGCGAAGAAATCAACCAGTGTTTTGAATCTGGGAAGAAGGTTCAAAGGACCAGCCAGCCAGATTCTAGACTTCAAAACATCATCATGTATAGGGGATAATCAAGCATGGAAAATCAAGGAAGTGACTGACCATCCATAATTTGAAGAGGAAGAAGAGGTTGATTACTCTGAGGAGCAGTATCCTCCAGCTGACGACAAATACAAACAGTTGGAAGATCGCCTAAATTCTATGGAGATCCAGAAGGTGCCTGGGTTGGATTTTGAAGAGCTAGGACTTGTCTCAGGGGTTTTCATCCCACAAAAATTCAAGGTCCCCACTTTCGCTAAATATGACGGTGTCTCTTGTCCAAAGCTGCATTTGAGATCATACGTCAGGAAAATTTAACCCCATACTGCGGATATGAATCTATGGGTGCATTTCTTCCAAGAAAGCTTATCAGGGACGCAGTTGGATTGGTTTTATAAGTTGGAAGGGACCAACATCCGCAATTGGGAAGATTTGGCGGCCGCTTTTTACAAGCAATACCAGTATAATGTTGACTTAGCTCCAAATCGGGAACAGTTGCAAGGCATGTCTATGGGTACAGGTGAAGGTTTCAAAACCTATGCTAAAAAATGGCAGAGTCTCGCGGGAAGGGTCCAACCCCCTCTATCTGACAGAGAATTGGTGGATATATTCTTAGGCACGCTATCTGGTCCATTCTTCAAACACCTGATCGAATGCTCCTCAGTTGGGTTTACCGAATTAATCATGACCGGTGAACGGGTTGAAACGGGTATAAAAAGTGGCAAAATTCAAAGAGATGCATCTTCGAGCATGATGAAGAAACCATTTACCGGAAAGAAGGAGGTCAGTGTTGTATATGACCATAGGAATCAGGACAGAACTGAATGTTGTCCAGCGGTAGGGGCTGTTATGATCTCTAAGCATGCACCTACTCAACAAAGGAACAATCAGTCTAGAACGGAAAGGCTGGTAAGACAATTTACCCGGATAAATATGATGATGTCTCAAGTCTTGCCACATTCGTTGAAATCTAATCTGGTAAACTTGCGGGAAGCTCCGAAGAATCTCAACACTTCCTCTCCCCATTACAACCCAAATGCTCGTTGTGCTTACCATTCATAAAGTCTATGTCATGATACAAACGACTGCTGGGCTTTGAAAAACAAGGTGTAAGACCTTCTCGAGGCAGAGGAAATTGAATTTGACGCCCCTGAGATCCCAAATGTTATCACTGCTTCTATTCCCAAGCACGACCATGGTGTTAACGTTGTTGAAGATGATGTGTTTGTTACTGTTGTTGATGAACTTGTTACTCCTCTCCTGACCGTCAAGAGGAACCTATTGAAGGCCATTTTATTTCCGGGCTGTGGCGAAGGTTGCCACCTCTGTTTATCTCTACCGACTGGTTATCATTTATTGAAGGCAGGTGTCCAGCGCCTGATGGATGACAAAGGGATTTTGTTTGAAAAGACTCCCGTTCCAACCATTTCTTACAAGGGTGTTTCAATAATAACCATTTCCGCCAATCCTCCCAGGTTCTCCACCAAAAGAACCGTTAGGATTATATTTGTCCCGAAGGTGACTCCACTGATAATTACTATGCCAGGGCCAATCCCATACTCCTCAGACAAAACTGTTCCCTGGAACTATGGGGGTGACGTCTACTACCACGGTGTCAAGCAAGATTGGTTGGCTGATGAAGACCCTGTTTTTGAGAAGGCTGACCCCGACATTGGCAACATTGTGGGAACCAACAAAATAACTAGAAGTGGAAGAGTGTTTTCCCCTAAGATTTCTCCTTTGAAAGCTGTTACTGATCCTGTGATCATTCCTTCTTTTGTTCCTGCTGATACTACTACTATAGTTCCTATGATTACCCCTGCTGACACCCCTATCACCGAGTCAACCGAGACTCGGGGCAAAGAAATTTTGGTTGAGCCTGTTCGAACGAAGGAGCAGTCAGTATCTATCCCATAGGCTTCCAAGAAGGAGATGGAATAAATTTTGAAAATTATAAAGAAAAGCGACTACAATGTAGTCGAACAGCTAGGACAAACCCCTTCAAGGATTTCTATGCTAGCTTTACTATTATGTTTCGAAGCTCATGCGAAGGCTTTGGTGAAATTTCTTAAAACTGCCCATGTGCCACAGGAAACCTATGCTGACCAATTCGAAGATTGTGTGGCTAGTTTAAAAGCTGATAACGGATTGGGCTTTTCTTCTGCTGATCTGACACCTAAAGGGAGGAAACACAATGATGTGTTGCATGTCTCTGTCGAATGCAGGGGAACTACTTTGGCACATGTCCTGGTAGATATTGGTTCATCATTGAATGTGCTTCCTAAGAATTCTCTGGATAGACTAGACTGTGAAGGTTTGACCTTAAAACCCAGCAACATAATGGTAAGGGCCTTCAATGGTTCAAAGAGAATGGTGCACGGGGAGGTTGGCATCCCCATCAAAGTTGGAACTCAGACCTTTGATTCAACTTTCTATGTGATGGATATCCGCCCTTCCTATTCCTATTTGTTGGGCCGACCTTGGATTCATGGCGCTGCTGTTGTCACCTCTACATTACATCAGATGTTGAAGTACCCAATCAAGGGAAAGACCGTCACTGTTTACGGGGAGGAGGAATATATGGTCAGTCACCTGAACTCTTTTAGGTGTGTGGAAATGGATGGTGAGTTCATCGAAACTTCGTGTCAGCATTTCGAGGAGGTCCCACAAACAGTTGCGGCAACCAAGACTATTTCCAAAGTCCCGATGATTACCAGGCCTCCACTGAAGATGGCTTCTCTGATAAGATGCTAAGGCAGTAGTCAAAGAAGGTGGGTGTACCATTTGGGGCCAACTTCCGGATATTCCCTACAAATCTGACAAATTTGGTTTGGGTTTTACTTTAGGAGCCCAGAAAGCTGTTCGTCGTGCTCGTGCTGGGGGACCACCTTTGTGGATCAGTAACCATGGAGTCAATGCTCTGGAAGACAGTGACAGTGATTATGACCTGGACAAGTGGATCTTCCC
The DNA here is from genome assembly GCA_948472305.1 of Vicia faba. Lineage (NCBI taxonomy): Eukaryota > Viridiplantae > Streptophyta > Magnoliopsida > Fabales > Fabaceae > Vicia > Vicia faba. The sequence continues at coordinate 185,390 of CATIWC010001983.1, forward strand.
AACCATCAGCGGTGGACTCATCAACTGGGAAGCCAAAGAATTTGTCCCTATTACTTTTATCCAACAATAATTGTCTTTAAATTTTTGCTGGACTTGTAATAATTAAACAATTTAGACTTTAAAACCTTGTGTCTTACTCGAGGCACAACAGTCCATTTGTGAGGGTTGTTACTTCATCTTCATATGTCATCAATAAATCATGGACGTTTTTTGCATGCAAACTTTATGCTCTTTGTTATTCTTTTTTCTACCTTTTATTATTTCAAAGTTAGCTATGCTCTTACACACACTCACATATCAAAATGCAGATCCACATCCACTCAGAATCCCATGGGTAACGATTCTGATATGGCCTATCATGACTTTGAAAACCCGATCTACCAAGCCGAAGACGAAGGTGAGGAAGATTGTGAGGTACCAGAGGAACTAGCCAGTTTACTATAATAGGAAGAAAGGACCATATAGCCCCACGAAGAGCCGATTAAAACTGTTAACTTAGGTACCAAAGAGGACAAGAAAGAAGTTAAGGTAGGTGCCAACCTGGAACCTAGTGTCAAGAAGCGCTTAACTTAGTTACTACATGACTATGTTTAGGTCTTTTCTTAGTCATATGAAGACATGTCAGGGATTGACACAGACATAGTGGTCAATCGTCTGCCCACAAAAGAAAACTGCCCTCCAATAAAATAGAAAGTCCGTCGCATGAGGCCAGAAATGTCAGAGAAAATCAAGGCTGAAGTCATGAAGTTGTTCAACACCGGAGTCTTAGTTGTAACCTCCTATCCACAATGGGTCGCCAATGTTGTTCCAGTGCCTAAAAAGGATGGTAAGGTACATATGTGTGTGGACTACAGAGACTTGAATAGGGCAAGCCCCAAGGATGACTTCCCGCTTTCCCACATCGATATTCTGGTTGACAACACCATACAACATAAAGTATTTTCTTTCATGGATGGTTTTTCCGGATACAACCAAATCAAAATGGAACCTGAGGACATGGAAAAAACGACCTTCGTCACACAGTGGGGTACATTCTGTTACAAAGTTATGCCATTCGGGTTGAAGAACACTAGGGCAACCTATAAGCGTGCCATGGTTACTCTGTTTCACGACATGATCCATCACGAGATAGAGGTCTATGTGGATGACATGATAGCAAGATCTCAAACTGAAGAGGAACACCTTGACCATATGTAGAAACTGTTTGAAAGACTGAGGAAATACAAACTAAGGCTGAAACCAAATAAGTACACTTTTGGGGTGAGGTCCGGTAAACTCTTAGGCTTTATTGTCAGCGGCAAAGGTATCGAAGTGGACCCTGCAAAGGTAAAAGCTATACAAGAAATGCCCGCTCCTAGCACTGAGAAGGAAGTTAGGGGATTCTTAGGACAGATGAACTATATCGTCCGGTTCATTTCCCATCTAACCGCTACTTGTGAACCAATCTTCAAATTACTGAAGAAAGATCATGTGGTGGAATGGAACGACGACTTCTAAGATGCCTTCGACAGGATCAAAGAATACCTTCAAGAGCCTCCAATTTTGATGCCGCCAGTCGAGGGAATACCTTTGATCATGTATCTAACTGTCTTGGAAAATTAAATGGGGTGTGTGCTGGGGAAGCATGACCAGTCTGGCCGAAAAGAGCATGCAATATACTACCTGAGAAAAAAGTTTACTGACTGTGAAACCAGATATTCACTGCTCGAGAAAACTTGTTGCGTGGCATGGGCTGCTCGCCGGCTAAGACAATATATGTTGACCCATACTACCTTATTGATATCCAAGATGGATCCAATTAAATACATATTCGAGAAGCCAGCCCTTTCTGGAAGAATAGCAAGATGGCAGATGATCCTGACTGAATACGACATTCAATACACTACCCAAAAATCAATAAAGTGGAGTGTACTAGCCGATCACCTTTCTCATCAGGCTGTGGATGAATATATGTCCATGAAGTTCGAGTTCCCAGATGAAGACATCATGTTAGTAAAAAATTGTGAAGAACTAAGACCATATGAAGGACCTGAACAAGGATCCAAATGGACCTTGGTTTTTGATGGAGCTTCAAACGCACTCGGCAATGGCATATGAGCTGTGATCATATCCCCTGAAGGATTTCATACTACCTTTATTGCTAGGATTTGTTTCAAGTGTACCAATAATATGGCAGAATATGAAGCATGTATTAAGGGTATCAAAGCTGCCATAGATTTGGGAATCAAGTCCTTAAGTGTATTTGGAGATTCAGCCTTAGTCATCAGTCAATGACAAGAAATTCCTGAGAAGATTCTCTGCTAAGTTTTTCCTCAGCAATGGGGTTCTCTACAAGTGCAACCACGACTCTACTTTGCTTCGGTGCGTAGACAAGAGTGGGGCAGACAAGATTATGGCTGATTTAAACGAAGGCACCTTTGGCACCCATTTTAGTGGGCACACGATGGCTAAAAAGATCCTACGAGCAGGATACTATTGGTCCACCATAGAAGTAGATTGTCATCAACATTCATGAACCTGTCACAAATGTCAGATCTATGCTGACAAAGTACATGTGCCTCTAGTTCCTCTAAACGTCCTAACTTCTCCTTGTCCATTTGCGATGTGGGGCATCAATATGATTGGAGAAATCAAACCTACAACTTCTAATGGACACCTCTTCATCTTGGTTGCCATTTATTACTTCACGAAGTGGGTTGAGGCAGCTTCCTTCGCTTCTGTCACCAAGAATGTTGTGGCCCGATTCATCAAACAAAATCTTATCTGTCGATACGGTATTCTGAAAAGAATCATCACAGATAATGGTATAAATCTCAACAATACAATGATCACTTCACTATACGCACAATTTAAGATCCAGCATCATAACTCTTCTCCTTACCGGTCGAAGATGAATGGCGTTGTGGAATCCGCTAATAAAAACATCAAGAAGATCATACAAAAAATGACAGTGACCTACAAGGACTGGCATGAGATGTTACCATTCGCTCTCCATGGTTACCGTACCACGGCGCACACATAAACGGGGGCAACTCCATTCTCCTTGGTATACGACATGGAAGCTGTTATACCAATTGAAGTCCAAATACCTTCTTTGAGAATCATATAGGATGCGGGGTTGAATGAAGATGAATGGATTCAAACTCGACTTGACCAGTTGAACTTGATTGACGAGAAGAGGCTTACAGCTGGCTGCCATGGTTAGATGTACCAAAAACATATGATCAAAGCTTTTAACAAGAAGGTTAGACGTCAGGCATATCAAGTTGGTGACCTGGTAATCAAGCATATCCTATCACAACAAGGTGATCCCAGGGGAAAATGGACTCCTACATACGAAAGACCATTTGTGATGAAGAGCATATTTTCTGGTGGCGCAATGATCTTAACCACCATGGACGGCGACGATCTTCCACACCCTGTAAATGCATACATAATTAAAAGATACTACGCATAAACAAAGACCCGCTAGGTCGATTGGCATAGGCAAAAATTAGGGCATCCCGAAGAACCAAAAGGGCTCGGGAAAAAATTAGGGATAAAATACAAACAAAAATAAATAAATAAAATAAGTACACCCGAAAAGTTGAAAACCTGAAAGGGCGGCTTGGGAAAAAAAGGGTATCCCGGTGGACTGAAAACCCGAAAGGGCGGTTCAGGAAAAAGTTAGGGGTTCAAAACATATGACTATGTCCCGTTGGATTACCTTTCAACCAATCTTCAGCATCAATCATCAAACTCGAATGGTACTAATCAATCCAATCAGCTTCGTACAAAGCAACAAATGTACGAGACGCTCAGAGATACGAAGGCTATAGCAGAATGGGAACCCCATGGGATTATTTCACATAGTTGTTCTTTTCTTTGTATCAATTTTCATTTTTTACGATGAAATTCTCTTACTAAGATGTTCGTCTATTTGTACAAACACTTATTCAAATTAATACAAAGATATTCCTTTTAAAATGCAAAACTATTTGTTTCTCTTTTACTGTTCCTGTTTTGGTTACAAAAAAAACATCCAGTATTTATTTTTGAACATATGTATTTAAATGTAATTACTATTTATAAATGAATTCATAAAAAAGGAAAACTAAACAAAAAGACAATTACTAATGGCTTTAAGAAACAGGACAATATCTATGGGCCATTTCACAAAACCCCCCACAGGTATTTTCTCCTGCAGGGGGAGAAGCAAGAACGTCTCGCTACAGAATCTTCGTCATATCCCTAACACGTATCCTAATGGTGCCTTTTGCCTACATGTCCCCGACGGAGGGAAACTTCCAATTGCCACCTCAAAGATACACCATCAAAAGTCATTCAGCTTCTCAGGATTTCCCAACAGGATTTCATAAATCCCACAGGCAATACACGATGTTTCTCTTCCCCAACAGAGTTTATTTCTATGATTATAGAAACCCATCCATCAGCACTTCAGCTTCAACAAAATATGAAGACTTACACTCCTCATTCCCAGCGGTAGTCAGGGATTTATTTTCCCCAATCCGACAATACTGCAGCAAAATCACTTACATGCACATACATCTCATCCATACATCATAAACATCAATGATACAAATACATATATCGCAATCTCGTTGCACTATGCATTTCATACATCATGTCATCACATACAACTATCTCTTTACCTTTTTCAGGAAAGATCAATCAACAGAAAATTATTATCAAATTTTCCGACAAGATAGGACAACTATTTATGGAGAAACCAAAATACAGATCAATTCCCAAAACAAGACGGGGTGACTATCTACATGACAATTACTTCCTTCAGACTCCTTCTGGTTCAGTTTAAACCTCTCAATGGTTTATTCTGATATTTTCCCGCAAACATCTTCTCTGGTTCAGATAAATTGCTTCAAGATTTATTTTGTTTATTCTCCAGACCCCTGCCGGTTCAGTTTAAATCTCTCAACGGTTTATCCTGATTCTTCCCTACAGATATTTTCTCTGGTTCAAATAAGTCGCTTCAAGATTTATTTTGATTCTTCTCCAGACCTCTGTCGGTTCAGTTTAAACCTCTCAACGATTTATTCTGATTCTTTCCCATAGACATCTTCTCTGGTTCAGATAAGTCGCTTCAAGATTCATGTTGATTCTTCTCCAGACCCCTGTTGGTTAAGTTTAAATCTCTCAACGGTTTATCCAGATTCTTCCCCGTAGACACTCTCCCTGGTTCAGATAGGTCACTCTAAGATTTATTCTGATTCTTTTCCAATTGAAGTCAAGCTTAGACTTAGTCTAATTTCTGTCAACAATAACCTTTGGATGGCATCTATAAGCCCATCTCCAACAACTCTGCATCATCCCTTTAAATGGAATCTGTAATCCCATTCCCTACACAGTCAACCAAAACATTATCAAGTGCAAATTTTTGGGCACTCTAGTGTTCAATCATCTTCCACCGTCAAGTCACGAATGACAGATTTGTCAATCTAACTCTTCAGGTCTGAGAAGATTGAACAGGAGCAGTTGTTGTACCCCAAAATTTGCCCTCTCATTTTTCAAGGCATTTTCCACAAGGGTTCTAAAAAATCTAAGCTTGCACAAGTACATTTGGATTTTCCAGTACCAAGGTTAAAAGGGAACTGTCAAAAAAGGAAGAAAACATATAAAATTGTTTTTTTTTTGACAAAATCAAAGAAATAGTAAGTTTACTTAGATTGGGCATATGCTGCTTGCAGGCCTGCTTCAATTTGGATAAATTTACTGTCTGCAGACCTGCTTCAATTTGGACAAGTTTTGCTGCATATAGGCTTTTAATTGAGTCACAAATTCCTTTTTGCATGCAAGAGGCGCCCACAAGACCAGCAAGCACAAGGAAAAAGGCCTTCTGTAGCCTCCATCGATTCCAAGGTAAAAGGCTCCCTTTTAGCATCCTTCGATTTGCACTTTTTGCCTCCTATGTGCCTCTTTTGAATCTGGGTATTTTGGCCTCCAGCATGTACCTTTTGGTTGGGCAATACGGTCTCCTTCAGTCACAAGATTCTATTTGGCCATGTAGCTTCCTTCGAAGTGACCCCCTTCGATCCACAAGATAGGCACGTGATTTCCTTCGAAGTAACCCCTTTCGATCCACAAACTGGGAATTTTGTTTCCTTCAAGGTGTCCTCCTTCGATTCACAAGTTAGACCACTAAACCCTTCGAAGCAATGTACTACACCTCTAAACTCTTCAACACTATGGATCATAGTTGGTGGATTCAAAGGACCTATAATGGGTGTGTTCGAAGCACACACATTATTGGAAACAAATGTTGATGAGTCTGGTCTGGTCGAAGTGATCAAAAAGAAAGGGGGGAGTATTCAAGGAGTATTGTTGACTAAGTCCCTTGCGTTTCCAGGATTAATCCTGAGGCACTGGCCATAAAACTCCAAAACTGCTGCACAACAGTCCTGCATTGTTTCCCTTTTCCCTTGCACCAAAATGGAAATAAAACACTGCCCCTCTGTTGTACCCCAAAATTTTCCCTCCCATATTTCTCAATACATGTCAAGTGAGGTCCTCAAAATTGCTCAAGGAGGTCCAAGAGTTGACCAGACAAACTCTCTCCTAAGACAGTCTACCTCAAATTAGGGTTTCATTTTGCATCAAGATGCTTAAGTCCAAAGGATCCTAAATGCTCACCATTGTCCTAATATGTTCTCAAGATTATCCTTGTAAAGTTTCAATCCTTGCAGAGGAAGTTTGCTCAGTCAATTGCTCAAATACCTTGAAATCGATTGTGCTAGGTCAAAAGTCAACTGTGGCCCACATACAGTCAAACCTCAAGATTTTTGGTAAACATCCTCATTTTTAAGTATCATTCATCATTTGATCAAGGGTTGATCATGATTCATCAAGGATTGCTCACAATTCATCAAAACCCAAAAGTTGCTAAATTAGGGTTTTTGTAGGAAAAGTCAACTCAACTTTGACCAAGCATAACTTTCTCATACTTCATCAAAAATGACCCATCCAAAGCTAATTTTGAAGAGCATGCAATTCCCTACAATTCATATTCATCTCCCAAGTTCATAATATCAACTCATAAAAAGATATGAATTTTGACATTATAGGTCATTTTGAAAAGTCAACAAAATCACCTTTTGGGTCAAGGCTTCATACATGAACATGGAAGACCTAATTTCGATGAGACCAAAAGGGTTGCTTAAACGACATACTAAGATTTCTAAAAAGTCCAAGAACACCTCCCCAGGGTCAAAATTAAGAGAGTTATATATTGACCAAGTTGACCATTTTTGCAAAATTGCCAAAAGTCAAATGTGTCCAAAATTGCATTTTTTGCTAAATGGGCCTAACTTTTTATGCTTGCATTGAGTTTGTGATGTGATCCAAGACCCACGAGCCGTTCCACTTGTCATTATTTTATTTTTATTATTTATCTTTATTTTATTTCATTTAAATCAAATAAAATCAATAAAAATAATGAAAATATCAAAAATCAATTAAACCTTGAGATTTTGTGCATGATTGGAGTTATTATACAACTGGTGGCAAGATCAAATCGTGCCAGGCTTCATATGGACAAAAAAAGATTGAATATGCTTGTTTTGGAAAGATTTGGTGCAAAGAATAAATCAATGATCAATCTTCATAAATGGCAAAGATTTGATGCAAATTTTTAACCTAATGCACTCTATTATAGATAGTGAACAAAGGCAGACCAAAGGGGAGAAGGCTGGAGGCGTGCAAGGGCAGAGAAAAAGTTAAAATTTCTCAAGGAAAAGTGCTGATCAAATCTTGCTCCACAGGCCGTTTCAAGCGTTTCAAAAGATCAATTCAGATTCTTGGATCCTCCCTGAAGCCAACAAGATCGTTTGCAAGGCCTGGAACGCTCAAAATTACCCTGTAACGTTCATACGGTTTGTCTATTTTCTTGAAATCGAATATATTAATTCTGGCATATTTCGCATGATTGATTGGCATATTTATAGTCTTTGAGATGCTTGCAACGTGACACTATGATTCAATTGCTTTTTTAACGCTTGTATGTGCAGATGCCATGGCTATGTTTTTTTTTGTTTTTAGAGGTTTCTTATGCAGGAGAAATTGGGCGTTGATAATGGTACCATGATGCTCGTGAGGTTGAAACGAGTTGATTGGTACCATTAGGTTTCATTTATCATGCGCGTACATGATTTTAGAAATGGACAGGGGCTATACCTACGCTTGATGTCTGTAGGTAAAAGTCATAAAACCAAAAATGACGGAATCAATGAAGAAGATGATGGCGTGGCAGTGTGTGAATGGCTCGTTTGAGTTTACTCGCGTTTTGGAGGTGTGGCACGTTGTTTGTATTATGTTTCATTTATTTCATTATTATCATAATTAACATGTTAGCGCAGATGGTGAAGATGTTATCCTTTGATGCACATGTCCTGGGTTCGATCCCAGGCGTGTGCATTTTATTATTTTCTCAACAATTGCAGGTCAATCCAGTGCTTCACATTCTCAAGCGAATCCCATACACCCTCAACATCAGCCATCTGATGTGCTCCTGGCCAGATCCAATATGCCCATAATGAAGGTTCACCATGCTCCTCAAGTCAACGCCTCCATCAGATCCAGCGCTGACTAGGATTGATGATAAATGGGCCTTACCAAAAACCATACCTGCACCCCTCCTCCAGCAAATTACACAGACCCATTCTCACACTTTTTTAAATTTAATTTTCTTTACTTCTTTTTAATTCATTTATTTATTTTATTTTCAAAAAATTAGTTTTTAATAAAATCATAAAATCATAAAATCAGAAAATTAGGATTAGTTTTTTTAAAATTTAATTTTTCACTAATTAATTATATTAACTTAAGTTAGGGTAATTTTAACTTCTTTTTACAATTAAAATTAATTAGCAAAATTAGGTTTAATTCTTGGTTTTAATTATTTTCTTTCTAAAAATAAAAAATAAAAAAATAGGATGATTATTTTTTAATTAATCTAATTATTTTTTTGCAATTAAAATTAATTAGTAATTAGTTTCTTTTATAACTCAATTAGTCTTTATTTTTCTTAAATAATAAAAAATGACAAAAACTGTTTTTTTATTAACTTCAATTAGGTTTAGTCAAGGGTCAAAACCCTAATCACCTTGTATTCGATTCATCGCGCATGTTTATTATTTTTACAATATTGATGTAACTGTTCATGGTATGTAATAGTTTAATCTAGGACTTTCTTTTATTTATCGTCTTTTGCGGGTTTTTGGCTATGTAATTAATCCCCTTCCCTGAAGCCTTGTAATAGCGTAGATTTACTTTTTCGCATTTTAATTCTTGCAAATATTTGACTGTTTAGATGTATGTTAATAGGATTGTATGACAAGAATGCATGACAATTTAATCCAGTTAGAAAACCCTAATGTGCAAAGATAAATAATTGAAAAAATCACTCGCACATATCACTCTTAAGGTATGCTCTCACTTCGGTGGCCTTCGGTAAACGTTCATTAAGTATAGGGTGTCTTAGTGGTTACCCTTCTGTCTAAAAAAGATTAAATGTCCCATTCAAATGTTGCCTCGAAAATGTTGCCTCGAATACGATCTTAAGACTCTAGGGTTATTACCAAGATATCCTAACATTGCTTTAGTGATTGTACGTCCCTTTCGAATTGACCCTTACAACTCCAACGACGGTGCTACCTATTTCTCAATAATAGGATAACGCTGTCTAAAGGAACGAGAATAGAAACGATATTTTTTCGAGTAGGTAGATGCTAGTAGGTACTTGCTCAAAACAAATCTTTTCACACAAACACCTTTCAAACAAATTTTTAAAACAAACTTCGTCACACCCCTAAGGACTGATACAAGAGTTATCACGAAGTCAAACTTTTCAAAACAAAACATATACACAAGCAATTTTAAAAGATGAGCAAGTACCTAAGAGCCAATGGATAACCATGGATAGAAAGGGTGCTAACACCTTCCCTTTCTATAATCTACCCCCCATACTCAGAATATCTCAAAAAAGGATTTTTTTTCTGTACTTTTTTCCTTTCCAATTGGATGAAATAAAAGTCGGTGGCGACTCTTGCTTATCGCGACATTTTTCGAACACAAAATGAAAAACGTAAACCAGCATTTCAAAACAGTCAGTTCTGCCACCGTATCACACCTCCGAAAGCTACAAATACAACATACACCTTTTGTTTGAACTTTTTGTTTTCCATCCCAAAGAATCAGCTCAAGCCAACTATAAAAAGGGGGCATCACCACACGTATTAGGGGTCTGAAAATTTTGGCAAGAAAACACTTGTGGAAAATTCTCAAAAATTCTCAAACACTTCTCAACATTTTTTTTCTTCAAACATTTCTATACACCAAGAAAAAACCTTCGATTCACCCTCCAAGTGACCATCAAACCACCCTTTGACCCACTCACCCAACTATCATATAGTAGGCTTTTTGATTTGTCCCATCACTTGTGATAAAATATCTTTCAATCCACTCATATCACCTCTTTCGACCCAGTCACCACTTTCACAAAGTAGAAATTCGACTAGCCTCAGAAGGGTCCCAACGAACTCTCATTTTCCATTAGAGAAAGCAAGTACACCTCCCTTTGATTTAAGGACCTCAGGAGGTAAGTTTTTTTCTTTTAAGCTTGAGTCCATTTTATTTTAATGTCATGTGAATATGCCAATAAAAAATGTAGACATTTTTAAACAATGTTTTAGCTTTAGATTCTGACTGCCTGTATGATAAAATGTAGACATTTCTAGACTATGTTTTAGCTTTCGATTCTGACTTCCTGCATGTCGAAAACTCAACCTTAGTTTAGTTATACTTTGGACTTTGAGACCCATTATTTTTCATGCTAACCCCTGGATTGTAGCTATATTTGGATATTTCATTTTTAGACTTTAAGACATGTTTGTTGTGCCCTTCGATTGGCTAGTTGCATAAGCCTTTCGAATCATACTCTGAGGTCCCAATATGATTACAATGGGTCAGGAAGGAACATGTGGCAAAGTATGAATGTTGTTGCTTCTGGGCCTCAAATAAAGGCCAGAACCTTGTTTGTTTCCAGACCTCAAATGAAGGCCAGAACCCAGTTGTTTCCAGACATCAAACGAAGGCCAGAATCTGTTTATCTCCAGGCCTCAAGTGAAAGGCATAGCTACGTTGATTTCCAGGAAGAATCTAAAGGTGTGACCATCTTGTTTCCATCTCTCAGTCGAAGGAGCCAGAAAAGCAAATCAAAGGGACTTCAGAATCCAAATCGAAGGAAGTCGGGAAATGTAGAATCGAAGGGTGTTTCAACCCAAATCGAAGGGTCCATTTTTCTTACATTTATTTTATATTTGTCTTTATATTTTCATGTAATTCGATATGGTTGTAATAGTGTAGGTTTTATTTTTTGCATCTTTTATTACTTTTGTACAAATGATAGTAATTAGACGTGTATGGCAAGATAAAAAAAAACATGTAGACAACCTAAAAATCAAAGACAAATGCATGCAATCAAACACATTATTCACACATGCACCCTTAGGATAATCTCGCTTGTTGCCTCAGAAAATAGTCATGTCCCTCGAACATGGGCGTTTTAGCAAATACCCTCGATAAAAGATCGTAGTCCCTCGATGACCCTCGATGTTGCCTTCGGTAAACGATTTAGTCCCTAAAACGACATTGCTAAAATGTCTCATAGGTTGCCTTCTATGACTATACAAACGTCCCATGCAAGTCCCTTCACATCCAACAATGGGGCTTCCTACCAAAACAACGGTAAGATAGAAACATCTAAAGGAGGAGGAAAAGAACATCTAAGAACTTTTGAGTAGGTAGATTTGCTCCTAGTTGCTCGCTTGCTCACAACAAAAACATTTTATACACCAACACTCTCACTTTGAAACATTTTTAAAAGACAAACACTTTGTACGCGTTCTTATAGAAATGAGAGTCATTACAAAGACACCTTTTCAAAATCACTTTCAAAAACACATTCCACAAACACCTCTTTGAACTACTTTCAAAACAACACTTTGTACGCGTTCTTATAGAAACGAGGGCCATTACAAAGTCACATTTTCAAAATATTTTCAAAACCCACATCACAAGTACACTTTCAAACAAAAGAAAGTGATCTAGCAAGCAACTAAGAGCCCGTCGATAACTACAGATGAAAAGAGTAGTAATATCTTCCCTTTTCATAACCTACCCCCTGAACTCAAGAAAACATATCTAAAGGTCTTTCCTATTCTTTTCAGCCTTTCCTTTTGGATAAAATAAAAGTCGGTGGTGACTCTTGCTATCTGCACAATTGCGATCAAACGCAAAACAACCAAGTCAGTTCCCCCACTGCGTTACACTTATCTTCAAGTTCCAAAGACTTTAAGATCGCATGAACACATAGTAGCCCCACATCATTTTAACCGAAAAAATAAATTATATCAAAGCAGATCACAACAAGGAATAGTTCATTAATTATCATGTTTCATTACTAACAAGTGGTCTAGAAATTGAACCAAAAAATAACATAAATCAGTTTGACAAGAGCAAGATAACCGATTTGCATATATGCACTTAAACCAGTCTAAGCTAATAGTTCGTACACATATCCATTCAATTAAGACCATGAATCAGAACCAAGTACTTGTACTTAAAACCAGCTCATAAAACCAAAAAAGAAAAAAAACTCGCAATTCTGCACAAGCTATCAGTATAGAGGAAATTATAAAATCAGGAAAAGAAGTGGCCAAACAAAAGACCCAAAAGTTGCAACTCAGTTAAAATAACAAATATTTCATAACAAAATCAGGAGAACCAATCCTAGCCACTGAGTTATCTAACTAACTTCCTAATCCAAAGGTTGAGAGCTACCAATCTCTAACTAACTTCAACATCATATAATAAAATTTCATCTTCATAATAGGGAGGGAAAGAAACTCATAGAAAATACATCTCAGTCTCTACGATTCAGAGAGAAGGAAACAAGAGAATTACTCACCAAAAAAATCTTCAACTCCCTGCATCATTCTCTCAGAGACTTCAATCATCTCAATCTTCGTTCATCATCATTCTTCACACTCTCTGAACAATCACCAGAAAACTCCAATCTTCTCTCTCTCTGAAATCTTTGCACATTCAATCTTCATCATCTCTACATTTTCAAGCTCTTTTTCTCTCTTTGAAAACCAAAATGTGTCACAATAAATTCCATCTTCAATCTTCATATGTTTATCATCAACAATAACAACTTTTGCATCGTTCTTCATCAACGTCACATCATTAATACTCCTCTAATGTCATCAACCAAAACGTTGTAATCTTCATCAATGCACCGATTCATTTGCAGATCAACAACACCACAACAAGAACCAAAATGCAGAAGAATTAGAAGAAAGACGAAGATGCAAAGGTGAACATAACTGAGAGTTTTCTTTTCCGAATTTCTTATCATCTTCCTCAACTTGAATGTGTATTGGACGATTCTCTACAGTCGTTGAAGACGGAATATAATAGATCAAAGGCTGAGTTGTGGAAGGAAGTTTGGATTGATGAAACTGATGACGGTGATGAGAAAGATTTAAGACGGATCACAACGTCGGGGAGAGAAGTTTGATGAAGAGAGACAATCAGAGGGAAGAAGGCGTATGGAGGTACGGTGGTTTAGTTAAACGGAGAAGATTGAAAGGAATTGGCCACACTTTTTGAGAAGAGAAGTGGATCCTACTCTCACGATGAAGATGAATCATCACATGTTTTCAAACCTAACACAAACGATGTGTTCAGTAGCCTTTTTATTTATACTTTTTTTATATTTCTTTTTATTGTTTTCATTTTGTTAATATGTTAATAATGCTGATTTTAATTGGTTATGGGATGGAATTGGTTGGGCCAAATATCTCAAAGCCTATTTCATTTGTTTTAGTAATTGAGGTTCGAAACAAAAACTGTTGGTAGTCCTTGTTGATTAGGCCTCGTATTAACATTTTAACCACACTTTGATCAAGTTACACACCCCTCTGCTTAAAGTGTTCCCTATTCTTTTAGAAATTTTTATTTACATAAATTTGATATATATATTTGTTGAAAAGGCATCAATAAAAGAGTAGGAAATATTGGGGAATTTTAGAAATTAGTTAGATTTCTTTTGTGATCAATTATTGTTCTAATTTTTGGATCTTTGTATTGATGTCTTGATTCACTTTCCCATTGCATGTTTAGGAATATTTGTTGTGATGTCCTGGCTCACCTTAGCCTAATGCATGTTTAGGTAACCATTATTGTGATGTCCTGATTCACCTTAGCCTAATGCATGTTTAGGTAATCATTATTGTGATGTCCTGATTCACCTTAGCCTAATGCATGTTTAGGTAACCATTGTTGTGATTTACTGATTCACCTTAGCTTAATGCATGTTTAGATAACCTTTATTGTGACGTCCTGATTCACCTTAGTCTTATACATGCTTAGGTAACCATTATCGTGATGTCCTGATTCACCTTATCCTAATGCGTGTTTAAATAACCTTTGTTGTGATGCCTTGATTCACCTCATCCTATGGCATGATTAGGGTCATTCATTTTTCTTGTATGGTTGTCGTGATAACTTATGCATCTATTGCTCGTTCAGGATTAGTTGATGCCTAGTTCAGGTTTAGGCGCCATTCAATGAGCTCATCTTGTAGCATGTCATGATTGTTTTGTGTTACTCGTACACTCTCTTTGTCTGTGAGATGCCATGCTCCCTAAGGAACTTTGTTTCAACTTTGGTTAAAGTTAAATCAAAAGTAGACTCTAGGTATTCAAATCAAGCATGATAACATTAAGTAGGATTCCATGTATCCTAACTTTAGGTCTACACTTGCATGATAAAAAGTAGGATTCAAATTCCTTTAGTTTTAGGCTTAGTTCTTGCATTGCATGTATCTAAAACTAAAACCTTTTTTCTAAACAACTAAAGGAAAAATACTTATATACCCCTACCTTCTGAGGGACAACCTAACATATTCTTCCAACAAAAACATCTAACATTACTTAAACTCTTTCATCACTAAAAGGAAAAGTATTCAGATCCCTCCACCTTCTGAGGAATCATCTGATGTACTCTCCTAACAAAATACTCAACAAATGCAAACCTTTTTGTTTTCGGACTTTTTCTTTTAAACCTTTTCAAAAAGGAGAAGTGCTTAGATATCCCCACCTTCTGAGGGACCATCTAATGTGTTATCCATAAAAAACACACAACAAACAAAAACTTTTAAGCCTAACTACAAAGATTTGATTCATTAAAAGGGATACATAGGCATTAGGTTGCAGGGCCTAAGCGAGCAAAACTATTTAAAACATTTGTTTTCCCTGTATAATTTTCTCATGCATTTCCATTAGCTTGTAAGATTTAGCATAGTTTAAACACGCCATTTGATTAGAACAACAAGAATGGATCCCGTGGAGTACCATAGACGTGAGGGGTGCTAATACTTTTCCCTTATGTAATTGACTCCTGTACCCTTTTCTTTGTCGCGAGACCTTGTTCTCGCTCACTTCAGGTTTACTCAATGTTTTTCTTTCCCTTCTTCGGGATAAATAACATTTGATGGTGACTTCATTGTTAATTTTCCTAGTTTCCTCAACTATTAATATCTAGAAGGAATTAACGTATGCTTGAAAGAGTCACAAAAGTGCTTCACACACACACACACACCATCATAAAAATGAAGGGATATATCAGATGAAAGATTATATGCTTTGGAGTGAATTTTTTATTTGTGAGAAGAATATTTTGTAAGTGACCATGTTGGTCGTTTAAAGTCTTAAGAATGTGATACCTTTCAGAGATGGAGTTTTGGTTCTTAAGATAAACCATAAATTTCTGTTATTGATTTATTAAAGCTTCGTCGAAATTTTTTATATTTTGGTTAAAGAGATTATCCACAAATCTCTAATAGTCTCGATAGAATAATATTTGGATAAAAGAAGTCTACAAGTTAGGGATAAGCCTGTTTAAATTCATAGATCAGATTGTATCAAGGTTCTTCGGCATAACCAATAAAAGCTCACAATTCTATTGTAAAAAATCTCAAGAAGACCTCTTAGGGACAAGACTAGGCCAACGTTCAGCCAAACCTGGACAATTCTCTTGTGTAATATTTCTATCCTTACTCTCTTTACTTTTCTGCAATTTATTTTATATACTTTACTTCCGCTACACTTTATTACTAAAAAAACTTTACTAACGCGATCTTAATCGAGCAAGGAAAAATTGATCACATTTTCAAATACCATATTTCACCCCCTCTTGTGGTTGAAGTCACTTATTCAATAGGAATATTGTGTCTTCTGAAATTCAATCAAATGGATGTCCATAGTTCTTTCCTGAATGGATTTTTGAATGACTAAGTCTATGTTGAACAACCAAAAGGATTCATTGATCCTAGTGCACCATATCAACTTTACAACTAAACATGAAATAACTGAATAAAAAATAAACAACATATAACCTATAAGGTTTTACCGTTTCAACATGAAAGGTAGAAATATCTCACATACCTGAAATGTGAAGAGGAAGTCCAAGATATTGGAGTTTTGTGATTGTAAGTATGAGACGCCACTTAAGAGGTGGATGTCTTGAATTAAGGTTGTTTGAGATTTCTTGATTTAGTTATATATTCTTAATTTTCTTCATATATGAAAATGGCATGTTCTTATAATTATAAAGTATCGAAAATTAAAATGCAGAAATATAAAAAACACAAGATATTTATCCTAGTTTCCATTATCAACCAAGGGTATATCTGGTCCCTTTACACTTTAAATAATTTTTTACTATGTTAGATATTTGTGCAAGTCTCACACCAATACCTCTATTAAAATCTTCTAACATAAACACCAAACCAATTGTAGAATTTGAATCTCCCCGAATAAAAGGATTTTTCCATGAACACCAATCACTATGGTGGACTTTGGATTACATCAATCCAAATAACCTTTTACAACAAACAACACAACCTTGGTGATTAAGTTTCAACAATCTTTTTGAATAATTTTAAGTATTTTAATCTTGAATGAATTCCAAGATAAAGTTTGATCTTCTCTTTCAATGTACAATTCAAATATAACTACCTTAGTTGCTTAGAAACGTTTCGCAAAGATATGACAATTTATGCAAAAAGAAGTTTCAAGATTTTGGAAGAATGAATCAATTAAAACAAATTTGAGTTGTATTTAAAATTGATTGAAATATGTTATTTAACACTTATGTATTTTACTTTAAATACATCCTAAGAAACCTCTATGAACAAATGCATAAATTTGAGACATTTCCATAAAGATTTGCAATAGTTTAGAATGACAATGGTTCATAAAATGACAAAATTCTATATTATGTACTCGATTTATTAAGTCAGGTAGACATTAATATGATTTAAGAAGTGCAAAACAATTTTCAAATTTCAAATAACAACAATTATATAACCGGTTTCTTAAGTCAGGTAATTGTTTACCTGACTTAAAAAGTGCAGAAGGTTTTAAGTATATCAAACAGGAACCTGTAAATGATTACATGATTTGTGTAACCAGTTACCACCCTATAAATTTAAATTATTTTTTTTAAAAGTCTTGAATTGAGGGGTTTTGATACATGAATTCTTGGGAGATGATGAATATCTTCTTTGGAATCTTCCTCTTTTTTTATGGTGAAAAAAATATTAATGAGAAGTTTTTCTTTGACACTTGATAATTCTCCTATCTTGTATATCCCCCTTTAGTATCCTCAAAATTAACAAAAACAAAAATATCTACTCCCTCTTTTTGATATTAACAAAAAGAAAAGTTCAAAGTAAAGTAGTATAGAGAAAAAATTCATAATATATTAAAGTATTTATCTTCTTCACAATTATTTGATCCCAATGTTGACATCAATATTGATGTTCTTATGCAGTGATTATGTTTATACCAAGGAAATTATCTTTAAAAGTGTCAATATTTTCAATTCATTTTTCCCTTTTTCATAATTGCATATTACTTGATAGATAAATTTTTTTGGATTCAAGAGATAAACATTTATCACATATTGAAGAACTAACACGAATGTCAACTTTTCCTTTAATTTTATATAACTCTTCTTGCATGTCATTAGATTTTCTTTCTAAAGAAGAATTAGTTTTCTTTTTCTTAGCATTTAATTTAGAAAGCTTTAGACATTCATCATGCAAATAATTAAAAGCATTATGTAATTCATCATAAGAAGGTTTATTAATTGAGTCAAAATTACTAACCTCGTCATAGTCATCAGAGTGATGTGAAACCATGAAAGATAGATGTGGTTGTTCTAAATTTTCAGAATTTGTACTCACATCATTTTCTTAAAAAGTGATATATGTTCTTACTGGATTTTTATCCTTCTTGTTTATTAATTCAAAGGTTTACTATATTTTCGTTTCTATTTTACAATTAAACACCCGAAAGAATTCATTCATCCCTAAAGCGAATGAAATAAAATTTTTAGCCTTCTTGTCATGTAGAAATTTTGTGTTGTCTTATTCATTCAATTCTTCTTCTTGTTTTTATTGAATTGCACCATTAATAAGTGTAGTATGAATGAAAGGACCATTTTTTACACCATTTCAAACTTCTATACCTTGAGCTTCTATAAACATTTTCATTCTAATCTTCCAAATATCGTAGCATTTACCGGTAAAATTTGGTGGTCTATTAATGCTTGAAATCTTGCTCTAATATATATTTTAAGTATGAGATGTAACCTAATTGAGGGGTGGATAAACGTTGGCCATTTTTTCTTGATTTAGTGCTATGTTCTTAATTCTCCTCGTATATGAAAATGATATATTCTTAGTAATACAAATGGAAAAATTTAAAGTGTGTAAATATAAATAACACAATATATTTATCCTATTTCCCCTTATCATCCAAGGGTACATCTACTCCTTTCATACCTTGAAAATTTTCCACTATGTTAGATCTTTGTACAAGTATCACATTAAGACCTCTCTTATAATCTTCTAACATAAATGTAGCAATAGAAATATTGAGACTAAGCCATTAGATTGACTTGACTTGTACAGATCAAACAAAAATCGCCACCGCGCTTTATTGTTTCTAAAAAAAATGAGAAAAGAGCGAATAACCCAAAAAAGAGGAGGAGAGAATCTAGGTATGGGGGTTGGTTATGTAAAGGGAAGGTATTAGCATCCTAAACATCTATGGTACTCTGTTGAAAATTTATGTATTTTGGCTGTAACTGTTGTATACAAAATAGATGGTGGAGATGAGCAAAGAAGTATTTTTTACTATTTTTTGCACCTGCTGCGGTTGAGAACCTTTAATTCTTACGTACCACCTTTCCGTGCAATAGGGGATCAGGGTACTCGTAGTTCACCTTTAAAAATTTAAAACACAAGTGTGTTGGTTAATTTTAAGAGACGAGACATCATCGTCATATCCGAGTGGAAAGAATACTTACTACCCACAATTATGAGGAAAGAGAATTTGCGTCATCTTAAAGTGGATGATATAGCTTGGATTTTAAAATCAACAAAGCCTCACTCAACACCCAAGTGGAAAATATCTCACTTCACTACATATCATAGAAGTATAGTAGCTCGTATCACTACAAGGATTGACAAGAGTCTAATCTTTTGAGAATCGTTTAAGTAAAAAGCAAAATGGAAAAATGGTTTGAATGAGATTGATTGACTTTTAGTCTTCTCACAAAAATGTTAAAGTATGATTAAGTTGTTTAAAGTTTCATTAATAAAATGTTTGAAAATGCATGGACCTAAGTCCAAGTTTATTATGAAAGCGGTTTAAGTTTAGAAAACAAGAATAGTTTTGAAAATGAGGGAGAAGATTTTTAAAATTAAAGAAGATGGGAGGAGATGAAGGTACTATCCTAAAGCATAAAGTAAAAGCTAGGGAAAATAACTGTCTAACTAATAAGAAGTTAACATTTGACACAATGAGTAAATGTAGAATTCCCATCCTTTGGATTAAAACCAAGCAAGCAGAGATACTAAACTTCTTAAGAATACCAAACTTCAGATGCATTAAGTCTTCAAAAAAAATTAGGTAGAGTAACGACTTTATATAGAGAAATTCCCAATCACAAATAAAGCACATAATCAGAATAACCAGCACACAAAGAAAAAACAACTCAATGTCTCGCAGTAAAACCCAAGAACTCCAGACAAAATAACAATGGAAGTCACAAAGTCTCAAGGGTAGTCAAGGTTTCTAATCCTAGATCCAAGAGGTTCATAACTCCATAATGCCAAGGATAGTAACCAAATAGTCCATATAATCTTAAAGCTTTTTATTGTTCAAGTTGGTTATTAAGTATCTTCAAAAAGAAAATGAAAAGCTCAAGTGAGCAAAACAAAAAGACACAAAGATAAATGATCAAGTGAGCAAAGATGAAAATAGCATGAAATATAAATGCTAAAGCAAATGGTGCATAAAAATAAATATATAAGATAAAGGCCATAAGTAAAAAATACATAATAAAAGCCAATTGTTAATGGGTTAGGAATTAGAGGTTAGTTGAATGACCATCTTGAAACTTGCATTTGAAAACTCATTAGAAGATTGATAAAATAAAATCTTCTCAATAACAAGTTTCATTTGCTTTTGGTCAAGTATATAATTCATTTTGAGTTTTCGAAGCGACAACATATGATTAACGATGTTTAAATAATTCTCTTAAACCAAAATTTATGATGGTTCATTAGATGATTGATAAGACCAGAGCCTCCTAACAATGAACCTCAAGGTTATTGGATCAAAGGTTTCAAATTAAACATACTTTGGCTTGAAAACATAGGTTTAGTCCATGAATTATCATTTCTTGAATCGGGACAAAATTTAGCGCTATGTTAAGCGATCGTAAGTGGACTTGTATAGAAGTCACACCTATTTTGAGGCCAGTCAATAGCAATCTATGTACCATATGTTTGGAGAAATGATATGTAGATCATCCTCTAACAACATGTATCACAAGTAAGAAAGGGATAAGATGAAGAGGGAGGGGATATATTAAATGAAATTAGGGTTTTAAATATCATCAACATCATTCATCTATTTTGGTGGATTTGGTTTTTCAACCTATCAACACCCAAGATCCAATGAGGTTGACGAATTTGTCTCCAAAATAACTCCCAAGTGAGGGGATGTAATAAATCGACAATACGTTTGAAAGTTTAAATAAAAATAAACAATACAACACAATCGAAATCGATTAAATAACCAATTAAATTGAACCATCTTATTTAATAAAATTAATTAACAAAATAATTAATTATATTAAATATTACTTTCCAGTCTAATTAATTATTCAAAATAAAATATTTTTTGCATTTTAATTTTTTATAGAAATAAAACAAATTAAAAAAAATAACAAAAGAAAAATATAAAAAAATGTGTAAATGGGCCTTGAATCAACAAATGGGGGTGTTGAAAAGTAAAAGAGTCCAAGGCCCAACAAGGGGGTTGCGTTTGACCTAGTGCAGGAGACTCTGGAGGGTGCACGATAAGCTGCTCAATCCTGGTTGTTGGATGGTATGATGAAGATCTGAAGGAAGAGAAAGTGAGGTACATCATATGGAAGATGGGGATGCGTGTGGAGGATCTGTTGGATCTGTTGGTTGTAGATCCTAAGGGTCTACCATGGAACACACTTCTAGAGCATTGGATGATAATGAGAGAAGATATGATGGTGATAATTAGAGAGACCAAGGTTATTATGGTTGAGTACCTGCGCAGAATTCACCAACAACCACAAGGGTGATGACAATATCATCACCTAATTAAGTCTTAAAATAAACTTAATTATATAAAACAAAATTTAAAATAAAATTTAAAAGAAAAGAAAAAAAAACAGAAGAGACAAAATTATTTTCTTGTATCTTCTCATCTCTCTCCGAAAGGAGCTCGCTTGAGAAGAAGGGCCCACCGCGCTGGAAATCGCCTTACGGAGGCGGCAGTGGCGGAGATGCTTCGATCTCAATTTTTTTTACATTTTCTGAATTACCTTCCTCTCCTCTTCTCTAATCTGGACTCGAATTTGCAGGAAGCGGAGGATTTTACCTAGATCTTGAAGGGGGTGTCGGAAACCCTAGCGCTTCGATTTGCAATTTCTGGCCTCTTTCGGGTGAGATCACTCTGATTCTCTCTTCTTCTCTTTCATTGCCTTTGGAACTTGCGATTTCTTTTATATTTTCTGAAGGGTTTGTGATGAGGAAGTTGCTGCTCAGGATTTCAAAAGTTGTTAGAGTGGATAGTGGTCATTGTATCTCAATGTATCTTTTCCATTATATATTACCATTTTCCGAACTTTGTAATTATCCATGGAGTCTCGCCATTCACAGACTACCTTTCTATTAATGAAATTTAAGCTTTTATCCATTTCTTTGTACTTCTTATTTTATTTAGCTTGCAAAGACTCCATTTATTATTGATAGTAACTTTCAAAGCAAAAAGATTAAATAACAAAATTGACTTTTTCAAAAAGAATTTACAATTTGCTTTTACTTTGGAATTTGTGATGCGAAAAAAAAAACAACAACAAAATGGTGATCCCAGGAATGGACAAACTCCAGTTTGTCTTAAGAAGATTTTGTTCCCCTCGGGAAGGTTTACTCAGGATGATTCTTCGTATTGGGTTTGTGACTCCGGTATCCTCGGTCAAGTTTGGATTCATTTCTCCTCTTTTTTTGAGTTTTCATGATATGAAGTTTCAATCCGAGATTTCTCTAGTGAAGTTTTCGTTCGGTCTAATGGAAGTTCTTTCTCCCGAGAAGTTGGCACCATAATCACTCTTGAAGAACAGGTCCCTGGTTTCTCTAGTGAAGAATGTATTGTGGTTTTCCCTTTGAGGATGTGTTGTTAATCTCCCCAATGAAGTAGGACTGAATTCCCCAATGAAATTTTGATGATTTGGTGTCCATCCGCTTTACTTGAGACTGGTTTTGCAATCCCCAGTAAAATTTTTACTTTTGAAAACATTTGTTTCCCCAGTGAAGCCTACAGAAGGATGTTCTATCCCTGTATCTGTACTATTCTGTCACTTTGTTTTGCTTACTTCCAGATTATGTTTCTCCACAGTAAAGCTAAAGCAAGCAGTAGGTTTTGTTTCTTCAGTTGGCATTTAATTTTTCTTGGAATAATCATCTTGGATGTGGTTTATCCGAGTGTTGTTTGTGCCAGAGTTGGTTTTGCTTGATTACTCCCAGTGTTGTATATTTGTTTTGTCAGCATACGCACGATAACACTCATACATTCATACATACATCATGCATATATAAAATAGGTAAATCATTGTTCATTGACATTTTTTAATATTTTTGTTGACATATCACCGTGTTTTGCAGAGTTACATTGTCCTCTCTTCAATAGAGTGTTGTCCTTAAGTAGAAAGCGTACATTCTTTCAATGTCCCCACTGAGTTGTCCCTCGTGGAAGATTTTTGTTTTAGCCTTCCTGTACAGCTCCTTGTTTGGATGGATTTGGTTTTCCCTTTTGAGTTTATTTCTCAAAGGATGTATTTTGGTTGACTATTTCATTCCAGTTTATTTTTGGTTTGAATATGTGGTTCCACAACAATATTATGTACTTTGGATTTCTGAAAACTTCGAGTTTTGGTTGGTGCATTTATTTTGCACGAGAAGACTTTATCTCCCCAGCAGGAATATCGTGGCCTTTCCCCAGGAATTCATATTTCTTTCCCCAGGAAGTCATATTTCTATCCCCAGAAAGTCATTTCTTTTTACAATCCTCCATGACAACAAGTAGCAGGTCTCTTTATTTGAGCAACTTGTGCTTCCCTGTAAAAGTCGACGTAACTTTTTTTTGCTATCTCCTCTATGAGTGGATAGTTTGCAGTCTGTCTGTCGTCAGTTTGCAGTCTGTCGTCAGCTCGGCGTGAAATATTTGCAAGTGGAAGTCTCTTTATATGAGACAACTTACATATTACCCTTTTTTCAAGCAAAGTGCCTCGGTTAAAGAAGAAGTTGAGACCCGTTCTAGGATAAATGCCAAAATTTTAGGGAAACTTGTAATCTTTTTGCTACCTTCAGTGAACATTGGTAGTTCATCGTCAGTGAATGACGGTGCTATGATATATTCTTTTTCCACCTTCAGTGAAAGTTGGTAGATCACCATTAGTAAAAGTTGGTGTTTGTTATCTTTTTTCTACCATCAGTGAACGTTGATAGTTCATCGTCAGTGAACGGAGATGCTATGATATATTCTCTTTCTACCTTCAATGAAAGTTCGTAGATCACCATCAGTGAAAGTTGGTGTTTATTATCTTTTTTCTACCTTCAGTGAACATTGGTAGTTCATCATTAGTGAACGGCGGTGCTATGATATGTTCTCTTTCTACCTTCAGTGAAAGTTGGTAGATCACCATCAGTGAACGTTGCTTTTTGTTATCTTTTTGCTACCTTCAGTGAATGTTAATAGTTCACCGTCAGTGAACAGAAGTGCTATGATATATTCTCTTTCTACCTTCAACTAAAGTTGGTAGATCACCATCAGTGAAAGTTGGTGTTTGTTATCTTTTTGCTACCTTCAGTGAATGTTGGTAGTTCATCGTTAGTGAACGGAGGTGCTATGATATATTCTCTTTCTACCTTCAGTGAAAGTTGGTAGATCACCATAAGTGAAAGTTGGTGTTTGTTAACTTTTTTCTACCTTCAGTGAACGTTGGTAGTTCATCATCAGTGAACGGCGATGTTATGATATATTCTCTTTCTACCTTCAGTGAAAGTTTGTAGGTCATTGGCAGTGCACGTCGATGATTGTTATCTTTTTTCTACCCTCAGTGAACATTGGTAGTTCATCATCAGTGAACGTCAGTGTTGTTATTTCTTTTCCTTCTACCTTCAGTGAACTTTGGCAGCTCACCGTCAGTGAACGTCGATGTTGTTATTTCTTTTCCTTCTACCTTCAGTGAACGTTGGTAGCTTTACCTCTAGTAGGAGTTGGTGTATCCTTTGACCATTTTACCATTCTCTCTGAGTTGGGTCTTTTGATTCACCAGTGATTTATTTTCCTGGTCGGGTCGCTCTCTTGTTTCTTTATTATTGTTACATCCCCAATAGTGTTTTGCGTCTCTTTGGTCTTGTTCATATGCATTCATGATGATAAACATTTGCATGACATCTTAGGGCCAAAAATAGGGGTTGTTTTATATTTAAGTATCTTCGATCGCGTGGACACGAAGATTTTTAACCTTCGTATCTCCGGATAGAAGAAACTTAAATAAGGTCAGCAGTTGTACCCAAATTTTTGCCCCTAAGATCCCTTCATCATACCATGTTGATTCTTTCACAACAAGATCACATTACGATTCTTGGTTCCCCTCCCTATATTTAGCTTTTCTCTTTGAGGAATCACCAAGCACCTTGACTTGTGTTCTTTTGTGATCATGAATATTTTTGTCTTGATTTCTTCTTTTAATTAATAAAATGCAATATTGGTTTGTCTTGCTTGTTACTCATGTAGGTAAAGGAAATAAGATTCAACAAGTTGCTCCATGGGTTCATGAGTTTATTTCCATGACCTAGTCAATAAAGCTTGAGAATTTCAAACCTCACCATTGAATTTGTTTTGGAAGAAATGGCATGGCAATGTTATTTTGGTTCACCACATTTCAAGGTTATCAAATTTGGTTGAAAAGCACAAGGGATTGATTGGAGAAGTTGTCATGCTTGGACAAGGCTTTGTTCCCATTGGTCACAAATGCATATTTCTCTCAATTCTCAAGATATGGAAGTGGTTGTGGTTTCTTTGAGTTCTCATTATCATCCTCAACAACTTATATTTACAAAGCATTTGTTTTGGTACAAGAAGCTTGTTCAAAATTGTCAAAGTTCTTCAAGGCATGTTTCTTAATCTAGGAGCTAGGGTTTTGAACTCCAAAGGAATATATCTTGCCCATATTTTGGTGTTTTTGAGTGATTCCAAATACATCATTCTCTTCAAAGGGTTATTGACAAATAACTTCA
This sequence comes from Vicia faba, assembly GCA_948472305.1. Classification (NCBI taxonomy): domain Eukaryota; kingdom Viridiplantae; phylum Streptophyta; class Magnoliopsida; order Fabales; family Fabaceae; genus Vicia; species Vicia faba. The sequence goes on from CATIWC010001983.1 coordinate 211,386, forward strand.
AAAGTTCCAAGGAATTTTCATGTGGAAGAAACTTGATGACGAAGAAAGATTACAAGTCCTCTAGATGAATCCCCAAATTTTCATGTGTGACTTCAAATGAGCATAACTTGGTCAGTTTTTATCACCTTGAGCCCATTATTTTTCCATAATTATCTTAAAGATGTGAACTTTATTCCTCCTTTTATGTGCAAAGTGAGAAAATGGATGGAAGTTGCCTTAAGGATACAAAAGATTATAGGTCATTTTATGAAATTTTGCCAACTTCAACAACTCATAAATTTCTCAATCTTTGGAGATTTTGAATGGTTAAAGTTTCAAAATGTAATTCAAGAGATCTACTTCATGCCATCTTTTTTGGTCAATAGCAAATTCCAAGTGGAAGGCTATGTTTGGATGCAAGACATTATATGTCATTTTTGAAGGAAAATTTGAAATATTTCTAAGTATGGAAAGTCAACCCTTTTTCTCCAACTTTGACTCATTTAAAATTTCAGCTCAAGCATCCATTTAACTCCATTCTTTTTCCATTGCAAATCTTGTAACCTCATCTTTCTAAAGCATCAAGAATCATTTCCTAAGACCCCTTGAGTTGAAAATGCCAGTGGTCCGAAGTTGGCACTTTGTGATCGGTGGATCTGGAACTGACTGTTTAACGCTGGTTCGTGAAATGTCGCGGAAGCAAGAGTCGCCACCGTCTTTTATTTTCTCCAAATGGAAAGGACAAAAGCACAGAAAAATTCCTTATAAAGATTGCTCTCGGTTCGGGAGGTAGATTTATAGAAAGGGAAGGTATTAGCACCCTTTCTATCCATGGTTATCCATGGGCCCTTAGATACTTGCTCATTTATGTTTTCAAAAATGTTTGTTTGCTTTTCAACTGTGGGTTTAAAAAAGTTTCTTTGAAAATTTCAGTTCGACTCTTGTATCAGTCCTCAAGAGTGTTTGAAAAATTGCTTTTTGAAAGCTTTTTGAAAGGTGTCGGTGTGCAAAGAAGTTTTTGATTTGTTTTGAAATTATAGCAAGTATCTATGAGTCGTCTACCTACCCTAAGGAATTCGTCTGTGTAAATGTCCTTAAAGTGGTGCCATCCCACTATTGAGAGGTAGGTAGCACCACCGTTGGAGGTGTTCGGGTCAATTCGAGGGTTCGGGACATGGTGATCACCGGAGCAATAGGAAGACACCTTAGAAGCTACCCTCATGCCATATTCATGGACATGAGGACTTACTAAAACATCCTCTACTCGACGACCACCTTTCGAGGGGCAAGGCAACAGTGAGACATACCCTAGGGGTGGTGTGTGATTTGTGTGTCATTTTCAGATATGTTTATCTTGTTCATTCATTGGTGATCTAGGCTTTGTTTTTTATTTTTGGGCATTCATTCTTTCATGCAAGTTATTAACTGTTTAAAAGATGCGGAATTAAAAGTCCTACGCTATTACAAAGGCGCGGGTCTACATCGCCAAATTAATCCAAGACCCAATTTAAAATAAAATAAGATGCGGAAAATAAATGTCTAATTAATCTATTACACGACTTTGGGCAATTACATTATATTCACAAAAAAGATAAAAATAAATTGCGCGAAGAAGTAAAGTCGGGAATGCGAGGGCGTTGGACCCTTTTAAGGAAATTAAATTAGAATTAATGAATTAATTAAGTTAAATGAGAAAAGGAAATTATTTTTGAGTTTTTGTATTTATGGAATTAAGAAAATTTAAATGAAATTAAAACCCTAATTCTAACTATTTTTACTTTGTTGAGAAAAATGTTTAAATTTAAACTAGTTTTAACCTAATTTTTTAATGGCGAATTTATTTACAAAATATGATTAATAATTAAATATGGTGAAAAAAAAGAAAAAAAAGGATAAAAGTATTTAAAACCCTAATTCTACATTTTTTAGTTTATTAAGAAAAACATTATAATTAAACCTAGAATTAAAAACTAAATTAATTAATAAAGTTTATTTACAAAAACATTTAAATAAAATATATTTATTTTTTTTTTGTCTTTCTTATTTTTTATTACTATTTTTTGTTAAAGAAAAAATTAATTTAAGGAGTTAAACTAAAACTAAATAAAACAAATAAAATAGAAAAAATAAAGAGAATGAAAAAGAAGCAAACCAATGGGGGGTGTTGACCCCAATTTAGGAGGTAAAATGCCAGCAATCTGGCCCATTTATTGGAGGCCTCTTCTGACTTTCCTGGCCACATGCATATGCGTTGACTGGGGTGTTCCCTGGACCTCCCATCCTAGCCTTCAGATTCCTCTTCCATGACATTTGGCAAGCTTTGGTAGTGGGTGTATGGTGAACCCCTGGGCGTACACTGCATGGAATCAGGTTAAAACAAAATTCATTGAGAAATATGGGGGACCTGGGAATCGAACCCATGTCCCAATGCTTGTGTGACAACGCAGCTACCACTTGTGCCATTTGCTTTCTTTGTTATTATGATAGAAAATAAATAATATATAAAACAAACCACGCTAATGATATTAATTTAAAAAGCGTGCTGAAACTTGAATGGTCCAACCACCGGTTGACAACACGCCTTCTTCTTTGTTGATTCTTTGCTTCACCTGAAAAAATACATCAAATAGCGGGGGTTTTGAACCCCCACTAACCACTGTACAGAAAAATAGCGATTAGGCCGTATTCAAATATAAAAAGGGCGCGACTAGTGGTTCTGGATCGTCCAAGTGCGCTGAGTTCAATGGTGTAGGTCTCATGTTTCAATTTTTCCAGAGGAACAAAGCCCTCTTTTAAAACCTCTGCAACCCTTAAGGGCTTCCATGGCAAGTTTGCATATAGGCGACGAAAACTCAATTAAACAATATCAATACACTCAGAAGGTCCATGTTAGTAGAAAACAACAATCAAAATGTATGGAAAATGCCCAGAAATTCAAATACGATTATGCATAAAGTATGAGGAATTTTGACTTCTATATACCAATTCTTGATGCTAGAAGCGTGGAAAAGGATTCAATTAGGTTCCTTGATGCCTTGGCAAGCTATTGGAATGGATTATAGGCTTTGAAACCAACTCTAAGTGCGTTTTCAGTTTTCAATTTTTTCACAAAAAATGCCAAGTTTGTTCTTAGGTTTGGGTGCAGCTTCAAGGGTGTTAGCATTAGGTTTGCATTCTGACTTATGTATGGGACGGATTAGGGTTGCAAATCCAGTCCAAAAACCCTTGTAATCATGAATCAAATATTTGATTTTTAATGGCATCTTTTCAAATCTTTTCCTCATGAATAACATGCCAATTTGCTCCAAATCTTCCCTTTTTTGATGTGCACGAGATCTTGAGTAACCAATGAGGGCATATGCTGCATAAAAAGATTCAAACACATTTGTTTAGTATTTTTGTCATATTTTATTTAATTAAATGAATTAATGGTGATAAAAATTCAAATAAATAATAAAAAATGATGAAATAAATCCCCTTTGGGCCAAATGGTCGTGCATAGCCTTTGGATAATGATTCTTGGAAGAAAATGTGGCCCATTAGCAATTTTGAGGCATTTGAAGCAAAGTTGACTTTTCAAAATTCCCAAACATTTCCCAACTTCCACAAGGCATATCTTGCTCAATTTTTAAGCTTTGATCATGTTCTTAGACATTTTGGAAAGGTCTTGAAGTCCTCTAACCAATGCCTTTGCTCCCATGTCATTTTGATTTACCAATCTTAAGTTATGGTCTTTGACTTAAAGTCCCTTTTTGTTGACTTTTGAAAATGACTTATAATGTTGAAATTGATAACTTTTTGTGAGAGCATTTTTTGGACTTGAAGTGTGAAGAGGAGTTGTAGGAAATGTCTTTCTCTTCAAAATGAGCTTTGGATGGAATTTTTCTGATGAACCATGTGGAAGTTATGCCTTGGTCAAGTTACAGTTGACTTTTTCAACTGTCCAAATATGGAAACTTTTGCATCTTGAGACTTTTTGAGCCATGCCTTGAAAATCATGATCAAGAATTGATCAAATGATGTTTGTGGCTTCAAAATAAGATGTTGACCAAAAATTTTGACTTTTGACTGTCAAATGACCATTTTGCCCCTGCAGTTGACTGCTGAGCAATTAGGGCATTTGATTGTGCAATTTTGTGCTGCAAGTCTTGAAACTTAGCATGAGGATGCTTGACCATGTTTATAGGCATGTGGGACTTGATTGGACCCTTGAAAACTTCAATTTCTTTGACAAAACCAAAACCCTAGTTTTTTGACTGTTAGGAGGCCCTTGAACTGTGCAACCCTTAGGATATTTTGAAGCATGCTTTTTGCAAATTTTGAAGAATATGGGAGGGCAAATTTTGGGGTACAACAGTTGCCCCTGTTCAATCTTCTTAGACCTGAGGATGCAGATTGGATGACGTTCCTTTCGTAATCCGAAGGTGGAAGATGATTGAACACTAGAGTGCCTAGAAATTTGCGGTCACATAGTAGTGTGATGTGGGAATGGGCTTACAGATGCCATTTGGAGATTGATAGATGGGATGATGGGCTTATAGATGCCATGCTGGGAGGTGATGAAAGGTGGATGGGCTTATAGATGCCATCTGGGTGTCGATTGCGTAAGAGTTTCTTTAGCGAGAACTTGCGTACCTGAAAAAGAAAATGATTACCTGACCTGTTACAGGAGCTGGTCTTCAAACTCTTTGTGTAGATGTACCCTGACTGGTTACAGGGACTGGGTCTGGAGCTTCAAAAGGTGATGAATGAACCAGGGATGGTTACTACCTCAACAGGAACGCTGAGAGAACCTTGGACGATTACTACCTCAACAGGAACACTGAGAGAATCCTGGAGCGATTACTACCTCAATCAGTAACGATGAGAGAATCTGGGGTGATTACTACCTCAACAGTAACGCTGAGAGAATATTGGACGACTTCAACCTCAACAGTAACACTGAGAGAATCTTAGGCGACTTCAACCTCAACAGTAACGCTGAGAGAATCATAGGCGACTTCAACCTCAACAGTAACGCTGAGAGAATCTTGGGCGACTTCAACCTCAACAGTAACGCTGAGAGAATCTTGGGCGACTTCAACCTCAACAGTAACATTGAGAGAATCTTGGGTGACTTCAACCTCAACAGTAACGCTGAGAAAATCTTAGGCGACTTCAACCTCAACGGTAATGCTGAGAGAATCTTGGGCGACTTCAACCTCAACAGTAACGCTGAGAGAATCTTAGGCGACTTCAACCTCAACGGGACGGTGAGAGAGCCTTGGACGATTAATACCTCAACAGTAACGCTGAGAGAATCTTGGATGTCTTCTACTGGGCTAAGAATCGGGGAGATCTTAGGGTCGATCTGACTAAACCGGAGAAGGCCTTTGACTGGACAGGAAAATCTTAGGGTCGATTTAACTGAACCGGACAAGGTCTTGAAATCTTCAACTGGATAAGAAACAGGGAGATCTTAGGGTCGATCTGACTGAACCAGAGAAGGCCTTTGACTGGATAAGAAACAGGAAAATCTTAGGGTCGATTTAGCTAAACCGGACAAGGTCTTGAAATCTTCAACTGGATAAGAAACAGGGAGATCTTAGGGTCGATCTGACTAAACCAGAGAAGGCCTTTGACTGGATAAGAAACAGGAAAATCTTAGGGTCGATTTAACTGAACCGGACAAGGTCTTGGAATATAGCTGAAAACTTAACTGGATATTTCCTGAAAGGTAAAGGTCAGTCATATGCAAGGCATGATATGAATCAAGCGATGATGTTCTCAACATAAATGAGATTTGTAAGATATGATGCGTATACGCATGCTATAATGTATGAAAATGTGATGTTTATGAATGCATGTTTTTGTCTAGGAAAATAAATCCTTGACGGGTGCCGGGAAGTTAACTCCTGGGCTGATGTTTGAAGAAAAGAATATTCGTTTCCGCTGGGGATGATAGTTGCAAGAATACCGGTAGGAGAAGATAACTCCGTTGGGGGATAAACTTGGCGAATGGATTACTATGCAGGGAGAAAAGTACTCTAGCGATCTTGCTGGGGAACAATACTCTGTGAGGAGAGAGGTACTTTGCTAGGATATTGATGGTAACTTCGCTGGGGATACCGTTGTTATGTTGGAAGTGTTAATAGACTTCGCTGGGGATAGGAAGACTTTGCCGAGGACGATCTTTCCGTGGCTTTTGGCTGAGGATAACCCAGTTATATCCTGATAGGGAAATAACCTTTGGATAAAGCCGGGGGACGCGTTCGTGTTCTGTAGGGGGTAAACTTCCAGAACCTACTGGGGATAAGCTTACTGCTTGGGGAGATGGATTCCAACTTTCCTGGGGAAACTGGATTGGGCTCTCCTGGGGAAGTTTTGAAATGTACTGGGAGTGACTCCACTGAATGTCTGGTATACCGTCGGGGAACAGTCTTAAATCAAGACTGCCGGGGATGCTTGTTAAGAATATTCGTATATTATGCTGGGGAATGTTGAGATCTGCGGGGGATAATCCAACTTCCTTGAGGTTGATAGTGGACTAACTCTGCTTGGGGAGAGTATCGCTGACTTGTTGGCTCACTCTCTGGGGAATTAAGATATCTTGGTCATGTTCTTCAGCCGAACTCACCTTGGTACCTTAGTGGATAGAACAATTAGATTGCTTAGACCACTCATTATTGCCCCTGTTTCTGAGGTGGGAGAGGAAGACCTGTGGAGGTGATTGATAGTTGTTGATGGACAAACCTTCTTCTGGTAGGCAGGTGACAAGATGACAGGACATAGTCGTACGCTTTGATCCCTAACTTTTTCCTGGACCGCCCTTTTGGGTTTTCAGTCCACCGGGATACCCATTTTTGCCCAAGCCGCCTTTTCAGGTTTTCGACTTGCCGGGTGTACGGGTTTTCCATTTTATCCCTTCATTTTGCCCGAACCCTTTTGGTTCGCCGGGAAGCCCTTATTTTTTCCTAGGTGTGTCAACCTAGCGGGTCTTTGATTATGCGTAGTATTCTTTTTGACTATATCCATGCTCTCTGAATGTAGGGAGTTGCCCCTGTTAGAAGTGTTTTTTCATGCCACCAGAAGGCGTTTGATCAGGCAAGATTCGTTGTTGGAATGCCCCAAGTGACTCAGGCGGAGATTTGCCCCAGGCTATTTGGCCTTTGAGAGATTCTCCGAATCTTGATTGGACTGCCCCGGATGACGGACCATGATCATGCCATGCCCCTTGATTGGAAGTGCTTCTGTTCATTAGGCATTCGTCGTGCAAATTTCTATGCTGTTCAAACAAAAAGTCATATGCAAACAAAGTTATGTTAAAAATGCAAAGCTTATGTCTGTCTTGAAGATTTTTGAAAATGCATTCTTTTTTCATAAAACAAGTGAATGTTTGTAAAACGTGATGTCGACTCCGTATTTTATCGCAAGCCTTAAGGAGTCAGGATACCTTTGGTAACAATATGCTTTCGAACTAACCCATGCTTCAGCTAGGACTTTTGAGGGTTATAACGTGGCCTGGTTCATGGTTTAAGAAACAAAGGATAAAGGCTCAAATTATTTGTACCCACCCGCTCTTCGTGATGTTCTTCAAACCTAAGCTCAACTGATCGTGCGTTAGACCTTGTTTGAGTCTTTGCTTTGATATTCCGGTGATGGTTCGGATACTGATCGTTTATTTTGGATAGGCAGTCATTTTTGTTTTTGTTGAGGGTTTGTAGGACCTTTTTTTTTGATTTTATTATCCCTATTTTTTTTTGCCTGAACTGTTTCTTTTTGTGATTACAGTCAGCGGGATGCCCCAATTTTGTAAGTCTCCTTCGTAGGTTTTGACTTATTGGGTTTTTATTTTTTGAGATATAATGACTGCCTATCCTTATGATTATTCGGAATCATCACTGTCTTCTTTTTTGTAAGGACCTCTTTGGTGCCATTTGTTATGCACTTGGATCAACTGAGAGAACTACCCTGCCCCAGGTTATGATAAAGGGTTTTAATTTTCGAAAATAAAAAACTCCTACTTCTTTGGCTCAAAGGGGTTGACGAGGGATTATCATCCTTATAACTTCAGTGTTTAGGGATTGAAACAATGCCTGTACCTCATCAGCGGGGTCTTGTTCAAAAGCATACTGTGTATCATGGTATCGTTTTCGTCATCCTCCCTCAAGAGGCTTAGAATTATTAATCGAGCGTTGATCATCAAAAAAAATATGAAAATAATTTGCGTATAGTGAATACGAATATATTGCTTCAAAACAGACATATGCGATGCATTAATGAAATAACAACGTTTAACAATGAACAAATGTTTGAACAATCAAAAGAGGATTACAACTTGAACATTCGAATGAACAAAAGTTTTCTAGTCTCAGGGCTTGTCACTTCAAATGGTGAGCCTTGGAGGGATGGTAGAAAAACTCAGCCTGACCATCTTGTGTGAACTCCAATGCTCCTTCATCAATCAGGTCCTGGATCTTGTTCTTCAGAGCCCAACGCTCATTTGTATCATGTCCTGGACTAGCAGAGTGGTAGGCACACCTTTTATTGGGATAATAGGTAGGAGATGTTGTGTTGGGGTTCCGGGGATGAGCCCTTAATGTGATCAGATTCAATCTCAACAGGCGTTGTAAAGCTTGAAACAGCGACATGTTGAGCTGGGTGAATTGCCTCCCGGGCTTGTCTGGCTGAAGCTGGTGAGGTTGATGCTGAATTTGAGACACTGGAGCCATTTGAGGAGCTCTCCCCTTATCTCCTTGTCTCAAAGGTGGTTGAACGATGACTGGCTCTTTACCCTTAGATGTTTTCCCCAGTTGGTTACCCTGAAGCAGTTGGTTGATGAGAACTCCGAGCTCTTCTTGTCTTTGAGCTAAATCTTGAATGACAGTCACCTGCCCCAACATCTGGGCTCTCATTGCATCCACCTCGGTTTGCAGATGTTTCAGCCGTTCGTCCTTATCATCCTCAGCACTGTTCCTGACCAGGGTCCCCATGAGAAGGGTTCTCAGCTCTTCCTGCCCCTTGGATAGATTCAGGAGGATTTCCCCGAATCGAGTCTCTTGAGCAAGAAGGTCCTGGTTATCTTGTTGGGAAGCCATTGCTGAAATAGACAGCAAGAAAGGTAAGTGACCTGTAACAAGGGTACCTGTAATGCAATGATATGTATGTATATATATGCAATGTTTTCAAGGATCTCGTGGGGTAAACAAGAAAATTGTTAGAGCTCGAATCCGGTGGCTTGATTGAAGGAACTTCATGTTATTGAGAGTCCTTCTTTAAAGGGTCAAAGGCTCACCATATCCAGTGGGTCATAGCCCTTAACAATTTTGGCTCGGGGAACCTTCTTTAAGTGTCAAAGCTCACCATATCAAGTGGGTCATAGCCTCTGATAACCTTGGCTAGAGGAAAATAAATCCTCTTTGCCCCTTGCTGGACAGTCGGTTCATCATGACCTGCATCACAAGCCCTTGAGATCCTTGAAATGGATTAGTCCTTATGAAGGATGCATGCAATGGTATGATGTTATGCTATGCACGGGGTACTGTAGGTAAACCCTGTTATGAGTCCGAATTAAGGACATAAACAAAACCTGCAATAAACTCAGTAAACCCTGTTATGAGTCCCAATTAAGGACTATAAACAAAACCTGCAAGAAATTCAAATGTCAGATAACAAGCATGCAAGTAGTTAAGTTGGAAGGCACACAAGTCACACAAGAGAAGCCCTTAGAGTTTAGGCCAGCATGGGGTCTAGGTATTACCCTCTTTCAGTTTGTTGGTTCATACCTGTCCTATCAAAAGTAACCGGGTTCTTAGAGGATCCCAATATCATTGACTACCCTCAATCGGTCATAACTCCAGCATCGCAATCTTTTCTTGCGGCCAGAACCATCACGAGAGCTTAGCCTCAATGGGCGTAGCATACTGCTACTGTTCTAATGGCCAAGTTGTGTCATTTAAGGTTCTAAGGTCTGTTGGTGTTTAATGACTCCTCAGAAGACCCATATTCTCCTCGTTGCAACACAAGGGATATCGGTACAGACGAAGGTGCCACACCAACGTAGCCACTGTTTCACCCATGTCGGTCTACGTCGGACAGGTCCCTCACAGCTTATGCTACCTAAACAGGGTATCCCCAGATCCGGGTTAGGATCTATGTAACTCCCATGCAACCCACAATTTAAAGCAAACAAGTCAATACAATTGAAAACACAGTTATGAACTATTCTAAGGTACACCTCACTTTAAAAAGGTTATTCCCCAGCAGAGTCGCCAGTTCTATGATTGGTGGATCTGGAACTGACTGTTTAACGCTGGTTCGCGAAATTTCGTGGAAGCAAGAGTCGCCACCGTCTTTTATTTTCTCCAAATGGAAAGGACAAAAGCACAGAAAAATTCCTTATAGAGATTGCTCTCGGTTTGGGAGGTAGATTTATAGAAAGGGAAGGTATTAGCACCCTTTCTATCCATGGTTATCCATGGGCTCTTAGATACTTGCTCATTTGTGTTTTCAAAAATGTTTGTTTGCTTTTCAACTGTGGGTTTAAAAAAGTTTCTTTGAAAATTTCAGTTCGACTCTTGTATCAGTCCTCAAGAGTGTTTGAAAAATTGCTTTTTGAAAGGTGTCGGTGTGCAAAGAAGTTTTTGATTTGTTTTGAATTTAGAGCAAGTATCTATGAGTCGTCTACCTACCCTAAGGAATTCGTCTGTGTAAATGTCCTTAAAGTGGTGCCATCCCACCATTGAGAGGTAGGTAGCACCACCGTTGGAGGTGTTCGGGTCAATTCGAGGGTTCGGGACGTGGTGATCACCGGAGCAATATGAAGACACCTTAGAAGCTACCCTCATGCCATATTCATGGACATGAGGACTTACTAAAACATCCTCTACTCGACAACCACCTTTCGAGGGGCAAGGCAACAGTGAGACGTACCCTAGGGGTGGTGTGTGATTTGTGTGTCATTTTCAGATATGTTTATCTTGTTCATGCATTGGTGATCTACGCTTTGTTTTTTATTTTTGGGCATTCATTCTTTCATGCAAGTTATTAACAGTTTAAAAGATGTGGAATTAAAAGTCCTACGCTATTACAAAGGTGCGGGTCTACATCGCCAAATTAATCCAAGACCCGATTTGAAATAAAATAAGATGCGGAAAATAAATGTCTAATTAATCTATTACACGACTTTGGGGCAATTACATTATATTCACAAAAAAGAAATAAAAATAAACTGCGCGAAGAAGTAAAGTCGGGAATGCGAGGGCGTTGGGCCCTTTTAAGGAAATTAAATTAGAATTAATGAATTAATTAAGTTAAATGAGAAAAGGAAATTATTTTTGAGTTTTTGTATTTATGGAATTAAGAAAATTTAAATGAAATTAAAACCCTAATTCTAACTATTTTTACTTTGTTGAGAAAAATGTTTAAATTTAAACTAGTTTTAACCTAATTTTTTAATGGCGAATTTATTTACAAAATATGATTAATAATTAAATATGGTGAAAAAAAAGAAAAAAAAGGATAAAAGTATTTAAAACCCTAATTCTACATTTTTTAGTTTATTAAGAAAAACATTATAATTAAACCTAAAATTAAAAACTAAATTAATTAATAAAGTTTATTTACAAAAACATTTAAATAAAATATATTTATATTTTTTTTGTCTTTCTGATTTTTTATTACTATTTTTTGTTAAAGAAAAAATTAATTTAAGGAGTTAAACTAAAACTAAATAAAACAAATAAAATAGAAAAAATAAAGAGAATGAAAAAGAAGCAAACCAATGGGGGGTGTTGACCCCAATTTAGGAGGTAAAATGCCAGCAATCTGGCCCATTTATTGGAGGCCTCTTTTGACTTTCCTGGCCACGTGCATATGCGTTGACTGGGGTGTTCCCTGGACCTCCCATCCTAGCCTTTAGATTCATCTTCCATGACATTTGGCAAGCTTTGGTAGTGGGTGTATGGTGAACCCCTGGGCGTACACTGCATGGAATCAGGTTAAAACAAAATTCATTGAGAAATATGGGGGACCTGGGAATCGAACCCAGGTCCCAATGCTTGTGTGACAATGCAGCTACCACTTGTGCCATTTTCTTTCTTTGTTATTATGATAGAAAATAAATAATATATAAAACAAACCACGCTAATGATATTAATTCAAAAAGCGCGCTGAAACTTGAATGGTCCAACCACCGGTTGACAACACGCCTTATTCTTTGTTGATTCTTTGCTTCACCTGAAAAAATACATCAAATAGCGGGGGTTTTGAACCCCCACTAACCACTGTACAGAAAAATAGCGATTAGGCCGTATTCAAATATAAAAAGGGCGCAACTAGTGGTTCTGGATCGTCCAAGTGCGCTGAGTTCAATGGTGTAGGTCTCATGTTTCAATTTTTCCAGAGGAACAAAGCCCTCTTTTAAAACCTCTGCAACCCTAAAAGGCTTCCATGGCAAGTTTGCATATAGGCGACGAAAACTCAATTAAACAATATCAATACACTCAGAAGGTCCATGTTAGTAGAAAACAACAATCAAAATGTATGGAAAATGCCCAGAAATTCAAATACGATTATGCATAAAGTATGAGGAATTTTGACTTCTATATACCAATTCTTGATGCTAGAAGCGTGGAAAAGGATTCAGTTAGGTTCCTTGATGCCTTGGCAAGCTATTGGAATGGATTATAGGCTTTGAAACCAACTCTAAGTGCGTTTTCAGTTTTCAATTTTTTCACTAAAAATGCCAAGTTTGTTCTTAGGTTTGGGCGCAGCTTCAAGGGTGTTAGCATTAGGTTTGCATTCTGACTTATGTATGGGACGAATTAGGGTTGCAAATCCATTCCAAAAACCCTTGTAATCATGAATCAAATATTTGATTTTTAATGGCATCTTTTCAAATCTTTTCCTCATGAATAACATGCCAATTTGCTCCAAATCTTCCCTTTTTTGATGTGCACGAGATCTTGAGTAACCAATGAGGGCATATGCTGCATAAAAAGATTCAAACACATTTGTTTAGTATTTTTGTCATATTTTATTTAATTAAATGAATTAATGGTGATAAAAATTCAAATAAATAATAAAAAATGATGAAATAAATCCCCTTTGGGCCAAATGGTCGTGCATAGCCTTTGGATAATGATTCTTGGTTGAAAATGTGGCCCATTAGCAATTTTGAGGCATTTGAAGCAAAGTTGACTTTTCAAAATTCCCAAAAATTTCCCAACTTCCACAAGGCATATCTTGCTCAATTTTTAAGCTTTGATCATGTTATTAGACATTTTGGAAAGGTCTTGAAGTCCTCTAACCAATGCCTTTGGTCCCATGTCATTTTGATTTACCAATCTCACGTTATTGTCTTTGACTTAAAGTCCCTTTTTGTTGACTTTTGAAAATGACCTATAATGTTGAAATTGATAACTTTTTGTGAGAGCATTTCTTGGACTTGAAGTGTGAAGAGGAGTTGTAGGAAATGTCTTTCTCTTAAAAATGATCTTTGGATGGAATTTTTCTGATGAACCATGTGGAAGTTATGCCTTGGTCAAGTTACAGTTGACTTTTTCAACTGTCCAAATATGGAAACTTTTGCATCTTGAGACTTTTTGAGCCATGTCTTGAAAATAATGATCAAGAATTGATCAAATGATGTTTGTGGCTTCAAAATAAGATGTTGACCAAAATTTTTGACTTTTGACTGTCAAATGACCATTTTGCCCCTACAGTTGACTGCTGAGCAATTAGGGCATTTGACTGTGCAATTTTTTGCTGCAAGTCTTGAAACTTAGCATGAGGATGCTTGACCATGTTTATAGGCATGTGGGACTTTATTGGACCCTTGAAAACTTCAATTTCTTTGACAAAACCAAAACCCTAGTTTTTTGACTGTTAGGAGGCCCTTGAACTGTGCAACCCTTAGGATATTTTGAAGCATGCTTTTTGCAAATTTTGAAGAATATGGGAGGGAAAATTTTGGGGTACAACACACTTTGAAACTGAATTTCTCACCAAGTCAGAGTTTTGAAATCCATAATGTGGCCTCTAATCACAAGATTTATATGCGTTTTTGATTTAAACTTGATTAACAAACTTTCCAGAAGTGTTTAGCACCTCAAAACGCAAGGATTAGATGAGTTTTGGTGAAAATAAGATCACACTTCACTCGTGAATCAAGTTTGCACGAATCCCCTCCAAAATGCATCATTCACTCTTCCTTTGGATCCCATTTGCTTCTCCTATAAATACATGAACTATCCCATTCATTTTTTCAAGCTTGGATAGCCAGATCACCCTGTCAAACTTGTTCCATAACTCAGAATTCAGCAACTTCGAAATCCATATACAAGCCTTTTTCAATCCATTTTTTCATCAATTCACCTTCCTTGATCTTCCCTGAAGCTAACCATATAATTACATTCAAGAATCGTGCCCTATATTGCTCCATAGAAGTCCAGTTTCAGAGCTCGGCAACTCAACTTTAACAGGTAGATTCCTTCATCAATTCTTCAAAACTTTGATATCATTATGATGCTCTCATTGCCCTGGTTCTAGTTGCAACACTTGTCTTTTACTGGAAACACGTTTTGACCATGAAATTTCAAATCACTTTTCAAAACTTTATTTCCAAATTGCTTGAGCTACAATTTATATAAATTTGCCGCGAGGGTGTGGTTGTCTTCGTCTTGAAGAGACGAAGCGAATGGCATAGGTCTGAGCTTCTGATTTTACAGTTTGAGAGACCTGCAATTCACGTTGGCTGGAGGTTGAAGATGACCAACGTGATATCTTCCAACCAATGATGGCACACCACTTGTTATTTTTGAATTATGATTTAATAATTGATTCAGTGCTTTATTCACTAATGACGATGATATGCACAATGCGCCAGATCCCTTGGATTTGATTACTAACGTGTTTCGACTCTCATCCAATGGTACACATATTTTTGAATTTTATTTTATTTTCTGATTTTTATATTTAATTGTTTTAAACTTCAAAAAAACATAGAAAATTCATTTTTAGTCCAAAAAATATGAAAAAATTATGAAAAATATTTTTGATTATTTTCTTTCTGATTTTTATGTTTTAACAATTTAACTTTGTGTTTTGGTATTTTTTATTAATTTACTCTTTATTGGAATTGTTTTAAATGTTTAAAAATATTTTTATACATTTTTAAATTTTGAAAAAATTATGGAATGATCCAATAATATTGTGACAAATATTGCTGACCTTATTTTATTTTTGTTTCCGACTTTGCTATTTTTTTATCATTTTTGGTTTATTTTACCCATTTCTTTTAATTTCTAAAATAGTTTCTCACTTAAAAAAATTACCAAAAAATTTATAAAATCATTTGAGCCCTTTTCTGATTTTTCAATGGTTTTACTTTTTATTTCTTGATTAATTTGAACATAGTTGATATTTTTCTCTTTTATTTCTATTTTTTAACATTATTTTTAAACCTTTTTGTATATATTAAAATGTAATATTATTTTGTGACTATTTTCTGGCTGATCTTGGGTCAAATTATTGATCATGAACTTTATTAACATCATTGGATCTATGGTGTTGAGTCTAACTCCACAAAAATGGATGAATGATTTTAATAATAGTTTGATTAAATTTAATACAAAAGTGGTTTGTATATTCTCTCCCACCCCTCTTCACGTCATCCCCTTCTTATTGCATTAAATGTTGTTGGATCATGATCTCTATATCATGTCTCAAAACAAATGGTGCATAGAGTGCTATTGACCGGCCTCAAAATAGGTTCGACTTCTATATAAGTCCACTTACGATTTCTTAACATAGCGCTAAATTTTGTCCCGATTCGATTAAATGATCATTCGTGGCCCAAACTTATGTTTGCAAGCCCAAGTATGTTAATTTGATCTCTTTGATCCAATAAACTTGAGATTCATTGTGTGGAGGCTTTGGATCTACCAATCCTCTAATGGATCTACAATACCTTTGGTCAACGCGGATCACCTAAACACCATTGATCATTAAATGATATTCATAAGGATTCCAAATGGATGATATACTTGACAAAAAGCAAATGCAACTTGTTGTGTGGAGGCTTTGGTTCTACCAATCCTCTAATGAGTTTCAAATGCAAGTTTCAAGATGATCATCCAACTAACCACTAATCACTAATAATTAACTTTATCCTTTATTCTTTTATTATATGCCTCTTTTATTTTTATGCACTATTTACTTTTAGCATTTACATTTCATGCCATTTTCATCTTTGTTCATTTGAGCATTTACTTTCTTGTCATTTTTATTTTGCTCACTTGAGCTTTTCTTTTCTTTTTCTTAAGATACTTAATAATCAATATGAACCATAAAATCGTTAATGATACTTGGACTATTTGGTTACTATCCTCGGCATTATGGAGCATTGGACTTTTTGGACTTAGGATTAGAAACCTTGGCCTATGATTGGAGACCTTGTGATCTTATCTGATTATTTTGTCTAGAGCTCTTGAGGTTTACCTCAAGACATTGGGTTGTTTGTTTGTTTTGTGTGGAGGTTATTATGATTACACCCTTTCTTTGTAATCTGGAATTCATTCGTATACAGCCATTACTCTGCCCAATTTTTTGTGAAGACTTAATACACTTGAAGTTTGGTTCTCTCAAGATGTCTAGTATTTTTTCTTGTTTGGTTTCAATCCAAAGAATGGGAATTCTATCTTGGCATAGTGTCAAGTATTGGCTTCTTGTTGGTTAGATGGTTCTTATCCCTAGCTTTTACATTATGTTTTAGGATAGCCTCTTATTCTCCTCCTATCTTCTTTAATTTCAAAAATATTCTTCCTCCTTTTGAAAACTCTTCTTGTTTTAAACTTGAACCACTTTCATAATAAACTTGGACTTAGGTCCATGAATTTTCAAACATTTTCATAAATAAACTCCAATAAACTTAATAATACTTTGACATCCTTTTTTGTGAGAAGAATAAAAGTCAATCAATCTCATTTCAAACCATTTCTGCCACTTTGGCTGTTATCTTTAAACTTTTCTCAAAAGATTGAACTCTTGTCAATCCTTGTAGTGATACAAACAACTATACTTCTACAATATGTAGTGAAGAGAGATATTTTCCACTAGGGTGTTGAGTGAGGCATTGTTTGATTTTAAAATCCAAGCCATATCCTCCGCTATGAGATGATGCAAATTCTCCTTTCTCATGATTGTGGATAGTAGGTATGTTTTCTACACGGACAATGACAATGATGTTTTATCTCATAAAATTACCCAACACATTTGTGTTTTAAAATTTTTAAAAGAGGAACTACGTGTACCCTGATCCCCTATTGCATGAAAATGTGGTACGTAGGCCCTAAAGGTTCGCAACCGCGGCAGGTGCAAAAATCATAAAAAATATATTTATTTTCTCACCTCCACCATCTATTTTTTATACAACATTTTATAGCCAAAACATACTGATTTTACAAATAGGTTCCTACGGAGTACCGTAGATGTTTAGTGTGCTAATACCTTCCCTTTGCATAACCAACCCCCTTACCTAGAATCTTTGCCCCTCTTTTTGGGTTATTCGCTCTTTTCTCTTTCCTTTGGAAACAATAAAGCTCGGTGGCGATTTTTATTTTGATTTGTATAAGTCTAGTCAACCCAATGGATTAGTCTTAAACATTTCTACCGCTACAACAGGGGAATCGTCGCCCTAATCCTCAAGAACTGACATGTAAGTTCGAATGCCCAAATGAAGTAAATCGCACTGGGATGAAGCTGGGAGGGCGCCAAATTCAAATGATTGAACACCCACATCGGGAAGTTGTTAATAGGAAGCCAAATCCCAAAGTCTTTGAACATGATCTCATACATGGGGAAGGCATCCCGAGTTAACTCCGATCATATGTGAGCGTCTTGTGTCGGCCTCATGATTTTGAAATTTCTTCGAAAACCCTTCTGCCCGCCGCCATACTCGAAGACCGTATAGGCTTGCCTCCTGGTGTAACTGTAGATCGAGAATATCCCTCGGGGTTCCACACCAACCCAATCCAGAGTAGGATCGTCGACGGTGACGAACAGATTAACGCTCTCCTCGATCACGCTGGTTCCCTCGGTGTCCATATGCTCCAATGACTCAGGAGTGTCGGCCATTTACCTGAAAAGTACAGGAAACCGGTGAATTCAAAAACAAATCCACCTTTTCGCGACGCAGATGAGGAGGTTAAGCAACGCCCATACCAGGTTGACGACCATTCGCACAAAAAAGTGAAATACATGGACCTCGATCAAGCAGCGATCCTAACGACGAACGCCTATATCAATCATAAATATACCAGGCACAAGAAGAATATGGAGAGGAGACTATGAATCTCACGACCAAGTTCATAAATTTGTTAGCCAGACACAAGAAGATCTCGGGGAAAACTAGCCTAAATACTGACAAAAGAGTGAATCTCACGGCCAAGTTCATAGATTTGTTGGTTAAACGCATGAATGTCATGGGGATAATCATAAATCACATGCCTAAACGCATGAACGGCACTGGCATGATCATAAATCAAACGCCTAAACGCATGAATTTCCTGGGCGTAACCCCCAGACATGAAACCCTACTACTAAACATCATCAAATTTATCTACAACACAAGATATCAAGGAAAAAGAATGATTACTTGAAGAAAAGACGAAGAGCGACTGTTGTTAAGGTAGGATATGCGGTGGACTATGCGACGGTCTCAAGGATTCTAGAAGAAACGCACAGTGTTGACGGAAGAGAAGGTGTAGAAGCGCGAAAATGTGAAAGTAAGTTATGAGCCCTGGAGCCCTATTTATAGAGCTGATGTGGAATATGAAACATCGTGTTGGGAAGTCACAAGCCGCCTTTCTCCTCGACACCTACATGTATAGGTAATGATAGCCCCTACCCCTTAGGTCATCATTATTGTTCCCAAGAATCACGCCAGGTGTCTGACAAGTGTATCATCTTCTCCCCACGAGTTCTCCTCGAACTCGCTCCAACTGCTGCCTGGAGAAAAATAATGAACCGATGACGTTCTCCATCCACAGTAGAAAAGCTCCAGGTCGAGCATAGCACCCCGCGAAAGTATGAACTTGAATCAAGTCATGCCTCTTTCACCAGGAACAACGACTTAAGGGGGCTCCTGTTCTGGACTGGGCCTGCCCTTGGCCCAATTCTTAGCAAGGCCCAATCCAAGTGTGTTGGCCTGCACCAGGGACCGATACTACCCTCGAGCAACATGGACAACTACCTACCTTTTCCCGTGAGGAGACATCCCCACCACGCATGGACAACGCCCAAATAGACTAAGGACACTCATGCCCCGACCATGCTGGCAGCGAGGACACCTCAACTAGCTCATCGGCTAAGATTGGTCCCCCACCGAGCTCACATCTGGCGAGGATCACTCACGACGAGCAGGCTCTCCTCCCGCAGCTTCCTCATAGGGCTGACTACCAACGGCTCCAGATATTGCAGAATCTTCATGGTCCCGGAAAGATCACATCCATATCCTCATGACCTTGCGGAGGACGTCATCCAGGTATAGGGCCACGTGCGGGTCCCCACTACTCACATAGAACCTAGAAGTCTCTATGTTGGGCCTTCTTGATCATCCTAATAAAGAGACCTTGGCCCAACAGGGGTAATCACAGGAATTGCAGTAGTAGTATCAGCAGGAACAAAAGTAGGAATGGTCACAAGACTAGTAACAACTTTTGGAGGAGAAATCTCAGGGGAGAACACTCTTCAACTTCTTGTTATTTTGCTGGTTCCAACAATGTTGCCAATGTCGGGATCAGCATTTTCAGAAACCTGATCTTCAATAGCCAGCAGGTCTTGCTTGACATCGTGGTAGTAGACATCAGCTTTGTTCGAGGAGTATGGGATTGGCCCTGGCATAGTGATAATCAGTGGAGCTACCTTTGGAGCAGATGTAATCCTAACGTGTCTTTTGGTGAAGACCATGGGAGGATTGGCGGAAATAGTTATGATTGAAATATCTTTGCAAAAAATAGTCGGAACGGGAGTTTTCTCAAACAAAATCTCTCTATCATCCATCAGGCGTTGAACACCTGCCTTCAACAAATGACAACCAGTCAGTAGAGATAAACATGAGTGGCAACCTTTGCCATAGCCTGGAAACAAATCAGCTTTCAACAAGTTCCACTTAACAGTCATGAGAAGAGTAACAAGTTCCTCAATAGAAGTAACAAACATATCATCTTCAATAGAATTAACACCAGGGACGTGCTTGGGCGACGATTCCCCTGTTGTAGCGGTATAAATGTTTAATACTAAGCCATTAAATTTACCAGACTTATACAAATCAAAATAAAATTCGCCACGGCGCTTTATTGTTTCCAAAGGAATGGAAAAAGAGCGAGTAACCCAAAAAGAGGGGGAAAGATTCAAGGTAATGGGGTTGGTTATGCAAAGGGAACGTATTAGCACCCTAAACATCTACGGTACTCAGCCGGAACCTCTTTGAAAAATCTATACATTTTGGCTATAAAATGTTGTATGTAAAATAGATGGTGGAGGTGAGAAAAGAAACATATTTTTTATCATTTTTGCACCCACCGCGGTTGCGAATCTTTAGTGCCTACGTACCACCTTTCGTGCAATAGGGGATCATGGTACACGTAGTTCACCTTTAAAATTTTTTAAAACACAAGTGTTTTGGTTAATTTTATGAGATAAGACATCATCGTCATTGTCTGTGTGAAAAACATACTTACTACCCACAATCATGAGAAAGGAGAATTTGCATCATCTCAAAGTGGAGGATATGACTTGGATTTTAAAATCAACAATGCCTCACTCAACACCTAAGTGGAAAATATCTCCCTTTACTATATATTGTAGAAGTATAGTTCTTTGCATCACTACAAGGATTTACAAGAGTCCAATCTTTTGAGAAATGTTTTAAAATAAAAAAAGCCAAAGTGGCAAAATGGTTTGAAATGAGATTGATTGACTTTTAGTCTTCTCACAAAAATGTCAAGATATTATTAAGTTGATTGAAGTTTATTTATGAAAAAAAGTTTTGAAAATGCATGGACATAAGTCCAAGTTTATTATGAAAGTTGTTCAATTTTAAAAATAATAAGAGTTTCCAAAAGGAGGAAGAAGATTTTTGAAATTTAAGAAGATGGGAGGAGAAGAAGAGACTATCCTAAAGAATAAGGTAAAAGCTAGGGATAAGAATCATCTAACCAACAATAAGCCAATATTTGACATTATGAGTCAAGATAGAATTCTCATTCCTTGGATTAAAACCAAACAAGCAAAAATATTAGACCTCTTGAGAGAACCAAACTTCAAGTGTATTAAGTCTTCAAAAAATTGGCCAGAGTAACGGCTGTATACGGGTGAATTCCAGATTACAAACAAAGAATGTAATCAAAAAAACATACATACAAAACAAACAAACAACCCAATGTTTTAAGGTAAACCTCAAGAAATCCAGACAAAATATCAATTAAGGTCACAAGGTCTCCAACATAGGTCAAGGTTTCTAATCCTAAGTCCAAGAAGTCCAATACTCCAGAATGCCAAGGATAGTAACCAAATAGTGCAAGTATCATTAAATCCTTTTTTAGGGTTCATGTTGATTATTAGGTGTCTTGAAAAAGAAAAGAAAGACTCAAGTGAGCAAAACAAAAATAACAAGGATAGAAATGCTCAAGTGAGAAAAATACAAATACATGAAATGTAATGCTTAAAGTAAATGGTACATAAAGCATAAAAAATAAAAGCATAAAATGAAAAAAATTAATAATTAGTGGTTAGTTGGATGACCATCTTGAAACTTGCATTTGGAACTCATTAGAGGATTGGTAGAACCAAAGCCTCCATACAACAAGTTGCATTTGATTTTTGACAAGTATATAATCCATTCGGAATCCTCATAAGTACCTTTTAATGATCAACGATATTTAAGTGATCCGCGTTGACCAAAAGTTTTGTAGATCCATTAGAGGATTGGTAGAACCAAAGCCCACACACAATGAATCTCAAAGTTATTGGATCAAAGGGATCAAATTAATATACTTGGGCTTGCAAACATAGGTTTGGTCCACAAATGATTATTTATTCGAATAGGGACAAAATTTAGCGCTATATTAAGCAATCGTAAGTGGACTTATATAGAAGTCACACCTATTTCGAGGCCGGTCAATAGCAATTTATGCACCATTTATTTTGAGACATGATATAAAGATCATGCTCCAATAACACTTAGTGCAATAGGAAAGGGATGAGATGAAGAGGGATGTGAAAGAATGCAAACCACATTTGAATTAAATTTTAATTAAACTATTATTAAAATCATCCATCCATTTTATGGAGTTAGACTCAACAACATGGATCCAATGATGTTAACAAAGTTTATAATTAAAAATTCAATCCAAGATCAGCCAGAAAATAATCAAAAAATAATATTGCATTTAATATATACATTAAAAATGTTTTAGAATATTTTAAAATATTAATAAAAGAAAAAAATATCAACTATGTTCAAATTAATCTAGAAATAAAAATTAAGACCATAGAAAAATCAGAAAAAGACTCAAATATTTATATAAAATTTTTGGTAATTTTTTAAAGTCAGAAATTATTTTTAAAATTAAAAGAAATGAGTAGAGTAAACCAAAAATGATAAAAAATAACAAAGTCAGAAATAAAAAATAAATGAGGTCACCAATATTTGTCACAATATTATTGGATCCTTCCATAATTTTTTTAGAATTTAAAAATGTATAAACTTATTTTTAAACATTTAAAATAAATCAAATAAAGTGATAATTCATAAAAAATATCAAAACACAAAATAAAATTGTGAAAAATAAAAATCAGAAAGAGAATAATAAAAAATATTTTTCATGATTTTTTCAGAATTTTTGGACTAAAAATGAATTTTCTATGATTTTTTGAAGTTTAAAACAATTAAATATAAAAATCAGAAAATAAAATAAAAACCAAAAAAGATGTGGACCAATGGATGAGAGTCAAAACGCGTTAGTAATCTAATCCAAGGGATCTGGTGCGCTGTGCATATCATGGTCATTAGTGAATAAAACACTGGATCACTTATTAAATCAGAAATTCAAAAAAAAAAACAAGTGGCGCGCCTTCATTGGTTGGAAGGTGACACATTGGTCTTCTTCAACCTCCAGCCATTGTGAATTGCAGGTCTCTCAAACTGTCAAATCAGAAGCTCAGACCTATGTCATTCGCTACGTCTCTTCAAGACGAAGATAACCACACCTTCGCAAAAATTTGTATAAACTGTAGCTCAAGCAATTTGGAAGGAAAGTTTTGAAAAGGGATTTGAAATTTGATGGTCGAAACGTGTTTCCAGATAAAAGCAAGTGTTACGACTAGAACCAGGGCAATGAGAGCATCACAATGATATCAAAGTTTTGAAGAATTGATGGAGAAATCTACCTATTGAAGTTAAGTTGCAGAGCTCTGAAACTGGACTTCTATGGAGCAATATAGGGCACGATTCTTGAAGGTAATTGTATGGTTAGCTTCAGCGAAGATCAAGGAAGGTGAATTGATAGAAAAATTAGATTAAAAAAAGGCTTGAACACTGATTTCGAAGTTACAGAAAATTAAGTTATGAAACAAGTTTGGCAGGGTGATTCTGGATATCCAAGCTTGAGGAAATGAATGGGGGATGACCCTCTATTTATAGGAGAATTAATGGGATCCTCAAGCGTGTGAAATGATGAAGTTTGGAGGGAAATCATGGGGGGTCTGCAACATGAACAAAGTGTGACTTGTTTATCATCAAAACTCAGCCAAATTGTGCGTTTCATGATGCTAAACACCTTTGGAAAGTTGCTAAACATGATTAGAAGCAAAAACACGTGGAAAACTTGTGATTAGAAGTTGTTGTACCCCAAAATTTGTCCTCACATATTTGTCAATACATGTCAAGTGAGGTCCTCAAAATTACTCAAGAAGGTCCAAGAGTTGACCATACAAACTCTCTCCTAAGACAATCTACCTCAAATTAGGGTTTCATTTTGCATCAAGATGCTTAAGTCCAAAGGATCCTAAATGCTCACCATTGTCCTAATATGTTCTCAAGATTATCCATGTCAAGTTTCAAGCCTTGCAGAGGAAGTTTGCTTAGTCAATTACTCAAATACCTAGAAATCGACTATGCTAGGTCAAAAGTCAATTGTGGCCCACATACAGTCAAACCTCAAGATTTTTGGTAAAAATCCTCATTTTGAAGTATCATTCATCATTTGATCAAGGGTTGATCATGATTCATAAAGGATTGCTCACAATTCATCAAAACCCAAAAGTTGTTAAATTAGGGTTTTTGTAGGAAAAGTCAACACAACTTTGACTAAGCATAACTTTCTCATACTTCATCAATAATGACCCATCCAAAGCTCATTTTGCAGAGGATGCAATTCCCTGCAATTCATATTTATCTCCCAAGTTCAGAATATGCACTCACAAAAAGATATGAATTTTGACATTATAGGTTATTTTGAAAAGTCAACAAAAACACCTTTTGGGTCAAGGCTTCATACATGAACATGGAAGACCCAATTGAGATGAGACCAAAAGGGTTGCTTAAAGGACACCCTAAGATTTCTAAAAAGTCCAAGAACACCTCCCTAGGGTCAAAATTGAGAGAGTTATGTATTGACCAAGTTGACCATTTTTGCAAAATTGCCAAAAGTCAAATGTGTCCAAAATTTCATTTTTTTGCTAACTGGGCCTAATTTTTTATGCTCGCACTGAGTTTTTGATGTGATCCACAACCCATGAGCGTTTCCACTTGTCATTTTTTATTTTTAATATTTATTTTGATTTTATTTCATTTAAATCAAATAAAATCAATATAAAATAATGAAAATATCAAAAATCAATTAAACCTTGAGATTTTGTGCATGGTTGGAGTTATTATACAGCTGGTGCCAAAATCAAATCGTGCAAGGCTTCATATGGACAATAAAAGATTGAAAATGCTTGTTTTGGAAAGATTTGGTGCAAAGAATAAATCAATGATCAATCTTCATAAATGACAAAGATTTAATGCAAATTTTTACCCTAATGCACTCTATTATAGATAGTGAACAAAGGCAGACAAAGGGAAAAAGGCTGGAGGCGTGCAAGGGCAGAGAAAAAGTTCAAATTTATCAAGGAAAAGTGCTGATCAAATTTTTCTCCACAGGCTGTTTCAAGCGTTTCAAAAGATCAATTCAGATTCTTGGATCCTCCCTGAAGCCAAGAAGATCGTTTGCAAGGCCTGGGACGCTCAGAATCACCCTGTAACGTTCATACGGTTTTTCTATTTTCTTGAAATCGAATATATTAATTCTGGCATATTTAGCATGATTGATTGGCATATTTATAGTCTTTGAGATGTTTGCAACGTGACACTATGATTCAATTGCATTTTCAACGCCTGTATGTGCAAATGCCATGGCTAGGGTTTTTTTCCGTTGTTTTTAGGGGTTTCTTATGCAGGAGAAATTGGGCGTTGATAATGGTACCATGATGCTCGTGAGGTTGAAACGAGTTGATTGGTACCATTAGGTTTCATTTATCATGCGCGTACAGGATTTTTGAAATGGACAGCGGCTATACCTGCACTTGATGTCTGTAGGTAAAAGTCACAAAACATAAAACGATGGAATAAGTGAAGAAGACGATGGCGTGGCAATGTGTGAATGGCTCGTTTGATTTTCCGCGGATTTTGGAGGCGTGGCACGTTGTTTGCATTATGTTTCATTTATTTCATTATTATCATAATTAACATGTTAGCGCAGATGGTGAAGATGTTAGCCTTTGATGCACACGTCCTGGGTTCGATCCCAAGCGTGTGCATTTTATTATTTTCTCAACAATTGCAGGTCAATCTAGTGCTTCACATTCTCAAGCGTATCCCATACACCCTCAAAATCAGCCATCTGATGTGCTCCTGGCCAGATCCAATATTCCCATAATGAAGGTTCACCATGCTCCTAAAGTCAACGCCTCCATCAGATCCAGCGCTGACTAGGCTTGATGATAAATGGGCCTTACCAAAAATCATACCTGCACCCCTCCTCCAGCAAATTACACAGGCCCATTCTCACACTTTTTTTTTAATTTAATTTTCTTTACTTCTTTTTAATTCATTTATTTGTTTTATTTTCAAAAATCTGTTTTTAATAAAATCATAAAATCATAAAATCAGAAAATTAGGATTAGTTTTTTTTTAATTTATTTTTTCACTAATTAATTGGATTAACTTAAGTTAGGGTAATTTTAACTCTTTTTTACAATTAAAATTAATTAGCAAGATTAGGTTTAATTCTTGGTTTTAATTATTTTCTTTCTAAAAATAAAAAATACAAAAATAGGATGATTATTTTTTAAGTAATCTAATTATTTTTTTGCAATTAAAATTAATTAGTAATTAGTTTCTTTTATAACTCAGTTAGTCTTTATTTTTCTTAAATAATAAAAAATGACAAAAAATGTTTTTTTATCAACCTCAATTAGGTTTAGTCAAGGGTCAAAACCCTAATCACCTTGTATTCGATTCATCGCGCGTGTTTATTATTTTTACAATATTGATGTAACTGTTCATGGTATGTAATAGTTTAATCTAGGACTTTCTATTATTTATTGTCTTTTGCGGGTTTTTGGCTATGTAATTAATCCCCTTTCCTGAAGCCTTGTAATAGCGTAGATTTACTTTTTCGCATTTTAATTCTTACAAATATTTGACTGTTTAGATGTATGTTAATAGAATTGTATGACAAGAATGCATCACAATTTAATCCAGTTAGAAAACCCTAATATGAAAAGATAAATAATTGAAAAAATCACTCGCACATATCACTCTTAGGGTATGCTCTCACTTCGGTGGCCTTCTGTAAACGATCATTAAGTATAGGGTGTCTTAGTGGTTACCCTTCTGTCTAAATAAGATCAAATGTTGCGTTCAGATGTGGCTTCAGAAATGTTGCCTCGAATATGATCTTAAGACTTTAGGGTTATTACCAAGATATCCTAACATTGCTTTAGTGATCGTACTTCCCTTTCGAATTGACCCTTACAACTCCAACGACGGTGCTACCTATTTCTCAATAATAGGATAACGTTGTCTAAAGGAACGAGAATAGAAACGATCTTTTTTCGAGTAGGTAGATGCTAGTTGGTACTTGCTCAAAACAAATCTTTTCACACAAGGGTCATCACAAAGTCAAACTTTTCAAAACAAAACATATACACAAGAAATTTTAAAATATGAGCAAGTACCTAAGAGCCCATGGATAACCATGGATAGAAAGGGTGCTAACACCACCCCTTTCTATAATCTACCCCCCGTACTCAGAATATCTCGAAAAAGGATTTTTTCTGTACTTTTTTCTTTTCCGATTGGATGATATAAAAGTCGGTGGCGACTCTTGCTTACCGCGACATTTTACAAACACAAAACGCAAAACACAACCCAACATTTCAAAACAGTCGTTTCTGCCACCGTATCACAGAACTGGCGACTCTGCTAAGGACTTAATAAGTGGGGTATACCTTAGGATCTAGTTCATCATAATTGCTTCTCTTGTTTGTTTTGTTTGCTTTACTTTTAAGGGTTTCTGCTTGGTGTTACTATAGATCCTAACCCGGATATGGGGGATACATTTTAGGTATGTAGCAATAGACTGTGAGGGAACTGTACGGCGTAGACCGATATGGTTGAAGCAGTGGCTACATTGGTGTGGAACTTTGGTTGGTATCGGTATCCCTTATGGAGAAACAAGGAGAATACAGGTCTGCCACGTGGTGTCGTTAAGCATCAACTGACCTTAGAACCTTTAATCGCCCAACTTGGCCATTAGAAAGTAGTGAGATAGCCAGCCTCGGTCTAAAGCTGAGAACTGGTTGATACTCGATGCTACACTCATTGAGACCATACTCTCGGGATAGTTCCGGCTACAAGAAAAGATTGTGTGAGCTGAAACCATGACCGATGGAGGATGGTCAGTGATATTGAGATCCCCTAGAACACAGTTACTTTTTCTAGGACAGGTTGAAACCAACTTAACTTCAAGAGGGTATTACCTTTGACCTCATGCAAGCCTTAAACCTAAGGGCTTTGTGTGACTTGTTTGTCTTTGTCATGCCTGTTATCTGCTATACCTGTTGTTTTTTATCATGACATCATGCATCATACCATAGCATACATGCTTCATTACACTAACCATTTCAAAGACCAAGAGAATTTATCTTTGTTCTGTTTTGCAGATCATGACTTCCGCACGTAGAAGGACTATCCGAGTCAACTTTGTGGAGATACCATCCCAACTCAAAGAGCTAGTGTCAAAGATTTCTGAAACCTCTATGTTCATTAAGAGACATGGTCAACTTCTCAGCTTGGTTACTTCAAACCCTGACGAACAAATGATGAGTGTACTTTTTCAGTTCTTCGATCCCGAGCATCACTGTTTCACCTTTCTAGATTATCAGTTGGTACCCACCTTGGAGGAATTCTCTCATCTATTGGGCATATCCATTCTTGAACAAGTACCCTTCACAGGTATAAAAGAACTTCCTAAGCCATAAGTCATTTCCTAAGCTTTGCATTTGAAACGGGTTGGTGTGGTATCCAATTGGGAAACTCGAAGAGGAGTCGAAGTTTTTCTAGCCAAATTTCTGATAGACCAAGCTAAGCTATTCTGGGATGATCTAGATTTTCAGGCTTTTGAAGATGTCTTGGCTCTTCTTATCTATGGTCTGGTTCTCTTCCCTAATATGGATTCCTTTATAGATGTGAATGCTATTAATATTTTCCTCTCTCGCAATCCCGTGCCTACCTTGCTTGGAGATATCTTGCACGACCTCTATACTCGTACCACAAGGAGAAGTGGAACTCTTATGTACTGCATGCCATTGTTGTCCAGGTGGTTTATTTCTCACCTCCCTAAGTCTGTGATGAAGAATGAAGAGGGTTTGGGTTGGTCACACAGAATAATGTCACTTGCTCATACATATATTATTTGGTGTTCCCGAGCTATGGAAGACGTTGTTGTTATTACCGCTGTGTGGGGTACCCTAATGTTCCATTACTTGGTATCAGAGGAGGTATAACTTACAATCCTTGTCTAGATTTACATCAATTTGGTCGTGCTTGGAGAGATGGTCCCCATAGGTTACTTCTCGAGGATATTGCATTCGACTATGAAGAGGATGCTGAAGGGCATCGTCGGAGATTCATACGAGCTTGGGGCATGGTAAATAGATCAGACCCCCATGAGTTAGGGCCAAAGACTTCCCTTCCTATGAAGCCTTATCTCCAATGGGTCTGAGCTCGTGCACAAAAGCTTGTGATGCCATATGCGGCAGTGTTACCAGTGATTGTGGAACCCACTACTGAAGACGATATTCCTTACACAGTTCTCTATCCTTACATGCCTACTGATCTTGGGGAGCTACAAAGGTCTTGGATTCAGCTGAAGAATGAGCGACATACTTACAGAGAGCAGTTCCATGAGCAAGAAAGGAAGGTTTTGAAGCTCACCAGACAACTCGAGGAGGAAAGAGTGCTCAATGACTACATCAACACAAAGAGAAAGCATCCATGGGACTTTTGATTATGCTTTTCTAGTTTTAGATTTATTTTTATTTACTTCTTTGTAACGCCTTAAGGGCATTGTTGAACATTTCAAAGTTAAGCTAATAAAGTTTGTTTATCTTTGGTTTGCAAATTTAAATCTCCCAAAGTCTTTGAAATCATTACATACGCATCCCATTATCATGCACATCATCACAGGTACCACTACAGGTTTCTTATCTTCTACGCTGTTTATTTCAACAGAAATGTCTTCTGATCAAGCCATCAAAGAGCTTCAGGCACAGAACGCCCAGTTCCAATAGATGTTCATAAGTCTGGCTAAGGGACAAGAGGATCTGAAAACTCTCATTCTAAAAGAAAAGAAGAAGAAGAAGAAGGTCAGGCTTCTGAACATGGGCAGAAGGTTTAGAGAAAGGTTGGAGCATCAAGCTGATCTGACCTCTTCATCCAAAGAAGGGGAGAACCAAGAAGAAGAAAAGGGCCCCAGTCCTGCGGTCTCTGATAATGATACTGATTTTGATGATGAGCAATATCCCCCTACCGATGATAGGTACAAGCAGCTAGAAGACTGTCTGAGTGCCATGGAAGTTCAAAAGATACCTGGTTTGGATTTCTAAGAACTAGGACCGGTATTTGGAGTGGTCATCCCTCATAAATTCAAGGCTCCAATTTTTGCTAAGTATGATGGAGTGTCTTGCCCAAAACTCCATCTCCGCTCTTATGTTAGGAAAACTCAACCCCACACAGCTAATAAAAATTTATGGGTGTACTTCTTTCAAGATAGTCTGTCAGGGACTCAGCTTGAAGGGTTCTACCAGTTGGAAGGGGCCAATATCCGAAACTGGAAAGATCTTGCTGCTGCTTTCTACAAGCAGTATCAGTATAATGCCGACCTTGCTCCCACTCGTACTCAACTCCAGAGTATGTCCATGGGTGCAGGCGAAGGTTTCAAAGATTACGCTCAGAAATGGAGAGATTTGGCTAGCAGAGTTCAACCCCCTTTATCTGATAGGGAGTTGGTTGATATGTTGCTGGGGACGCTGTTGGGTCCATTTTTCAACCACTTGATCAGCAGTTCATCGTCTGGTTTCATCGAGTTTATTTTAACTAGAGAAAGAGTGGAGGCTGGAATTCGAAGCGTAAAAATACAGAAGGATACCTCTTCGAGTTCGATAAAGAAACCTTTTTCTGGGAAGAAGGAAGCCAATGCAGTTTATAGCCCGAGGGGCCAAAACAGATCTGAACACCGTCCAATAGTAAGTGTTGTGATGATACCAAGACCCGTTGTTGCTCCACAATGCAAAAATCAATAGAGGGTGGAAAGACCACATCGGTAGTTTACCCGCATTAGCATGACATTGGCTGAAGTGTTACCTCACCTGCTGAAATCTAACTTGACCACATTAAGGGAGGCTCCCAAAAATCCCAACACTATCTCTCCTAGATACAATCCCAACGCCCGGTGCGCCTACCATTCCGAAAGCCCTGGCCATGATATCAATGACTGCTGGGCTTTGAGAAACAAAGTACAAGATTTTCTGGAAGCTAAGGAGATAGAGTTTGATGCTCCATAAAAGCCGAATGTAATAACTACTCCAATGCCCAAACATGGTCGTGGGGTTAATGTTGTTGACAATAATCTGTTTGTGACCTTTGTTGAAGAAATTTATACTCCTCTTATGGCTGTTAAGAGGATCGGGGTATTCCCATATTATGGTGAAGGTTGCCACATGTGCTCGATTCTACCTATTGGTTGCCATTTGTTGAAATCAGGTGTTCATCGCCTGATGGATAATAAAGAGATTCTGTTCAAGAAGATTGTGACCCATGTTGTTCCCAATGAAGACGTTTCCATCATAACCATTTCCGCCAATCCTTCCAAGGTTTCCTCGAGAAAACCTGTTAGGATTACATCCGTTCCAAGAATTGCTCCGCTAATAATCACCGTTCCCGGTTCCATCCCATACACTTCAGACAAGGCTGTCCCATGGCACTATGGTGCTGATGTGTATTACCATGGTATTAAGCAAGAGTTGAAGAATGAAGAAGCTGATACTAATGTACGTAATATTGTCAGGGTTAGTAAAGTCACCAGAAGTGGAAGACTCTTTTCTCCAGAGATTTCCCCTCTGACTGTCCACAAACCTGTTGTCATTCCGTCTGCTAGTACATCAACTATTGTTCTAGTTCCTACTCCAGTTATAACCCCTGTCACCGAGCCATCTGAGACTCGGGGCAAAGAAATCATAGGTGAGCCTGCCCGGACGGAGGTGCCTAGAAAAATTATGGTGGAAGCCTCTAATCAAGAAATAGAGGAAATATTGAAAATTATCAAGAAAAGCGACTACAATATGGTCGAACAGTTGGGGCAGACCCCGTCAAAGATCTCCATGTTTGTCTCTGCTGTTGTGTTCAGAAGCCCATGCGAAGGCTCTAATCGCATTTCTCAAAAATGCACATTGCCGCAGGAAACTTCTGCAGATCAGTTCAAAGATTGCGTGGCTAGCCTGACTACTGACAATGGGCTAGGATTTTCAGATGCGGATTTGACCGCTAAGGGGAGAAATCATAATGATGCGCTGCATGTCTCAATTTAATGCAAGGGCACCACTATGGCTCATGTGCTGGTTGACACCGGATCTTCGCTGAACGTGCTGCCAAAGAAAGCGTTGGACCGTATGGACTGTGAGGGTTTGACTTTGAAGACGAGTAACATTGTGGTCAGGGCTTTTGATGGATCAAAAAGGATGGTGCACGGGAGGTGGATATCCCTGTCAAAGTGGGTTCTCATACCTTTGGATCCACCTTCTATGTAATGGACATCAGACCATCATATTCCTGCTTGCTGGGTCGTCCTTGGATCCATAGGGCTGGGGCAGTCACTTCCACACTCCATCAGATGCTGAAATACCCAGTACAAGGGAAAATTGTCACGGTGCGAGGTGAAGAAGAGTACATGGTAAGTCATCTCAATTATTTCCGTTATGTGGAGATGGATGGGGAGTTCATAGAGACTCCTTGTCAGAACTTCGAGGAGGTCCCCCAGAATTTGGCGTCAACTGAAGTTACCACCAACAAACCTCCGCTGAAGATGGCTTCTCTCAAGGATGTCAGGGATGTTGTTGAAGAAGGTGGGTGTACCAATTGAGGTCGGCTCCCTGATTTCACTCACAAAACTGACAAATTTGGTTTGGGCTTTACTACAGGGGCTCAAAGGACTGTTAGGCGCGTGCGGATTGGAAGACCTCCTCTACACATCAGCAATCGGGGAGTTAATGCAATTGAGGACAGTGAAGAAGATTCAAACATCGACAGCTGGATCTACCCAACAACTAATGGTGGACTGAATAACTGAACGACGAAGGACTTCATACCTGTTTCTTTTATTTCACAGTAATTGACTTTTGTTTTAAGATTTGTAATAAACAGTTTGAAAATTTACGTCCCGGTGCCTTGCCCGAGGCACCTTGGCTTCGCTTGTGAGGGCTTATTATTATTTGTCATTTTCATATATCATCAATAAAACATTGGACGTTTTTCTTGCATTACAAATTTTGCGCTCCTTGTCTTTATTTTCCGTCTCCCATTTTATCTAAACATCTATTCTCATACACACACTCACATACCATACTGCAGATCCATATCCACTCTGGATCCCATTGATAACAGTTCTTCTACTGCCAGTTATGACTTTGAAAATCTGATCAACCAAACCGAGGAAGAAGGTGAGGATGATTGTGAGGTGCCTGTAGAAATTGATAGACTACTACAGTAGGAAGAAAGAGCCATACAACCTCATGAAGAGCCAGTCGAGTCATTAAATTTGGGTACAAAGGAAGACAGGAAAGATGTTAAAATAGGTGTGAATCTGGAGCCTAGTGTCAAACAACGGCTAATACAGATGTTGCACGATTATGTTGAGATCTTTGTCTGGTCCTATGAAGATATGCCTGGGTTAGACACTAATATTGTGGTACATCGTCTGCCAACCAAAGAAGATTGCCCTCCGTTAAAGCAGAAGGTCCGCCGTATGCGCCCTGAGATGTCAGAGAAAATCAAGGCTGAGGTCATAAAATAGTTTGACGCTGGATTCTTAGCTATCACTTCTTATCCGTAGTGGGTTGCCAACGTCGTTCCGGTACCTAAGAAGTATGGTAAGCTATTGATGTATGTGGAATACAGAGATCTGAACAGGGTGAGTCCCAAGGACGACTTCCCACTTCCTCACATTGATGTCCTAGTTGATAACACCGTGTATCACAATATCTTCTCCTTCATGGATGGTTTTTCTAGCTACAACCAGATCAAGATGGCTCCGGAGGATATTGGAGAAGACAACCTTCGTTACACAGTGGGGTACCTTCTGTTACAAGGTAATGCCTTTTGGGTTGAAGAATACTGGGGCAACTTATCAGCGCGCCATGATCGCCTTGTTCCACGATATGATTCACCACGAGATTGCGGTTTATGTTGATGACATGATATCCAGGTCTCAAACCGAGGAAGAGCATCTCGATCATCTCCAGAAAATGTTTGACAGGTTGAAGATATACAAGCTGAGGTTGAATCCAAACAAGTGTACCTTCGGGGTCTGATCTGGTAAGCTTCTGGGTTTCATCGTCAGTGACAAAGGTATTCAGGTGAACCCTGCGAAGGTAAAGGCCATACAAGAGATGCCGGCTCCCTGCACAGAGAAGGAAGTTAGAGGTTTCTTGGGATGTCTAAATTACATCGCCAAGTTCATTTCACATCTGATTGCTACTTGGGAGCTAATCTTCAAGCTACTGAAGAAAGATCAAGTAGTAAAGTGGAATGATGAATGCCAGACCGCTTTCGAAAGATTCAAGGAATACCTTCAAGAACCACCAATTCTGATGCCTCCAGTTGAAGGAAGACCTTTGATATTATACTTGACAGTGCTAGATAGTTCAATGGGGTGTGTGCTGGGGCAGCATGACGAGTCTAGTCGAAAAGAGCATGCAATTTACTACCTTAGAGAAAAGTTTACCGACTGTGAGACCCAATACTCATTGCTCGAGAAAACTTGTTGCGCTTTGGCATGGGCTGTTCGCCGACTGAGACAGTATATGCTGACTCACACTACCTTGTTGATATCAAAGATGGATCCGATCAAGTATATTTTTGAGAAGCCCGCCTTATCTGGAAGAATAGAAAGATGGCAGATGATCTTAACCGAGTACGACATCTAATACACTACCCAAAAAGCAACCAAGGGGAGTGTATTGGTGGATCATTTGGCACATCAGGCCGTGGATGACTACCAGTTTATGAATTTTGAGTTCCCAGACGAGAACATCATGTTGGTAACCGACTGCGAAGAACCTGGACCGGAGGAAGGACCCGAGGAAGGATCCCGATGGTCTATGTATTTTGATGGAGCATCAAACGCATTAGGGAATGGAATTGGCGCCATAATTATATCTCCTGAGGGGTGTCATACTCCGTTCACCGCCCGATTATGTTTAAGCTGCACCAACAATATGGCAGAGTATGAAGCGTGCATCATGGGGCTCCGAGCTCCTATTGACCTAAGGATTAAGTTCTTGAGTGTATTCGAAGATTCCGCTCTAGTGATAAGTCAGATCAAAGGCGATTGGGATATGAAGCACCCGAATCTTATTCCTTACAAATAATATGTACTGACATTGCTCCCGTACTTCGAGGAGATAACCTTTGAACATTTCCCCAGAGAAGAGAACTAGTTAGCGAACGCGTTAGCTACCATGTCTTCGATGTTCAAAGTGAGATGGGACAATGAAGCTCCCCAAATTACCATTGAGAGGTTAGACGAACGCGCACATTTCTGTGACATTGAGACTGAGGAGGTAGCAGATAAACCCTGGTTTCACGAGGTAAAGAGGTATCTTGAGGCTCAAGAATACCCCGAGGGAGCATCTGCTAATGATAAAAAGTTCCTGAGGAGGTTCGCTGCGAAGTTCTTCATCAGTAATGGGATCCTCTATAAGCGTAACCATGACTCAACTTAACTGTGGTGTGTGGACAAGAGCGAGGAAGAAAGGATCATGGTAGAGTTACATGAAGGTACCTTCAGAAATCATTCCAGTGGACATACCATGGCGAAGAAAATCCTACGGGCAGGATATTACTGGTCTACTATAGAAGCCGATTGTTATCAACACTCTCGAATCTATCATAAATGCCATGTTTATGCTGATAAGGTGCATGTACCTCTGGTTCCTTTGAATGTTTTGACAGCTCCTTGGCCCTTTGCAATGTGGGGCATCGACATGATTGGCAAAATCAGGCCCACTTCGTCTAACGGACATCGTTTCATTCTGGTAGCCATTGATTACTTTACAAAGTAGGTTGAGGAAGCTTCCTTTGCTACAGTAACCAAGAACGTCGTGGCGCGGTTCATCCGACATAATCTGATTTTCCGATATGGTGTGTCAGAGAGGATCATTACTGACAATGGTACGAATCTCAATAATACGATGATCATCGAACTCTGCAAACAATTCAAGATACAACATCACAACTCTTCTCCCTACCGGCCGAAGATGAATGGGGTTGTTGAAGCAGCTAATAAGAACATCAAGAAGATTGTGCAGAAGATGACGGTGACATACAAAGACTGGCACAAGATGTTACCATTTGCTCTTCATAGGTACCGTACCTCAGCGCGGACGTCAACAGGGGGAACACCTTACTCTTTGGTGTATGGCATGGAGGAAGTCCTACCCATTGAAGTCCAGATACCCTCTCTCAGGATTATGAAGGATGCAGGTTTGAACAAAGACGACTGGATCCAAACCCGACTTGATCAGCTGAATCTAATCGATGAAAAGAGGCTTACTGCTATCTGTCATGGCCAGACATATCAAAAGCGAATGATCAAGGCTTTTAACAAGAAAGTCAGACGCCAAGAATATCAAGTCGGGGATCTAGTGATCAAACGCATCATACTGCCGCAAGGTGTTCCCAGGGGCAAATGGACCCCTACATAAGAAGGGCCATTTGTGGTTAAGAA
The DNA here is from genome assembly GCA_948472305.1 of Vicia faba. Taxonomy (NCBI): domain Eukaryota; kingdom Viridiplantae; phylum Streptophyta; class Magnoliopsida; order Fabales; family Fabaceae; genus Vicia; species Vicia faba. The sequence continues at coordinate 247,955 of CATIWC010001983.1, forward strand.
CATTTTCTCGGGAGGAGCTATGATTCTAACCACCATGGATGGTGACGACCTTCCTCACCCCGTCAATGCAGACATAGTGAAAAGATACTACGCCTAATCAAAGACTCGCTAGGTCGACTGGCATAGGCAAAAATAAGGGCTTCCCGACGAACCAAAAGGGTTCGAGCAAAAGTAAGGGATGAAAATAAAAAAACTGTACACCCGGCAAGTCGAAAACCTGAAAAGGCGACTTGGGCAAAAAAGGGTATCCCGATGGACTGAAAACCCGAAAGGGAGGTCCAGGAAAAAGTAAGGGATTAAAGCGTAATACTATGTCTCATTGGATCATCTTGCAACTAGACATCGATATCAACTATCAAATATCAAGCTCAGACGGCGCCAATCAATCTGATATACCTTCGACCAAACAACAAAGTGATGAGATGCTTGAAGATATAAAGGCAATATCAGAATTGGAACCCAATGGGATTATTTCACATAGTTGTTTTTATTTTTAATTGTAATTTCCATCTTTCGGAGGCGTTCTCTTACTAGAGTGTCAGCCTCTTTGTACAAAATGCCTATTACAGGCCAACTTCAAAAATCAATACAATTCATTTTCACAAGAAATTTCAATTTGCTTTTCTTTTTTCTGTTTTGTTTTGCAAGAACGTCCAATGATTCATTTTTGATATATGCATTTGAAAATAATTGTTTCTCATAAATATTTACATGAAAAACAAAAGACAATTACTCGTAATTCCAGGAGCAGGGAAAACAAGAAGTGCCCAAACCTTACGGCTACTCTGCCCATCAGGTATCAGGATCGAGCCAGCTTGAGAACATGAGCAGAGGTATATACACTCCCCACAGAGTAAGAAATATCCAAAGACGGTGATGTCAGCTTCCCCGAGCAGGGCATGACTCTCCCCGACTGAGGTTCACAATCGCAAGTGAAATGGTAAATTTTTCCCCAAGCAGAGTTTATTTCGCTCACAGGTAGAAATTCAATCCCCGACAGAATTCATTATCACCAGCAACGGTAATTCGTCTCCAGCTGAGTTGTTTCTCCAAGTTAGCAGATCTATCAACAGAGTATCTCCTCTCTAACACAGTTATTCCCCACAGGGTTATCCTCAGGCAGAGTCTCATCCGGCAGAATATTTACCAGCCAAGGGGCAAACCCCCATCTAGTCATCTATGTTCATCATCCCCAACATAAGCAGAGGAATTGTGGTTGTTACAACACTCAAGAATACCATTTCTCATACTCTGCAAACAAGCAATCAGGGATTTATTTTCCCAGATTCAGATTATTACGTCAGCATTTCATGTTCATACATCATGACGTGTGCATACATCACATATAACATAGTCTCATTTATTTTGAGAATGTCATCATACAATGCATCTCATGCATCGCACATAACTAACCCTGTATTTATTTCAGGAAAAGACAGTTATTATCAATAATTTCCAACAGGTACATAATCAACACTCGAAGCTAAACAGAGTAATCGTCAGCGCGACAAATGCAACCTTCTGCAGGTTTCTCGGTAGCCCTACCACCCAGGATTTCATCTCGAAGTAACCCTACTATTCAGGTTCCTTCTCGCAGCCCTACTACCCAGGCTTTCATCTCGAAGTAACCCTACTATCTAGGTTCCTTCTTGCAGCCCTACTATCCAGGCTTTCATCTCAAAGCAGCCCTACCACCCAGGATTTCATCTCGAGAAGTAACCCTACTATCCAGGTTCCTTTATGTAGCCCTACTACCCAGGCTTTCATCTCGAAGTAACCCTACTATCCAGGTTCTTTCTCGCAGCCCTACTACCCAGGCTTTCATCTCAAAGCAACCCTATTGTCCAGGTTCCTTCTCCCAACCTTACTATCCGGGTTCGGCCTCCTTATTCCCAGACAACCATCCACAATGCTGTAAGACTGGGACCTGATCAAACACAAATTGATTTCACATTTCCCCAGTAGGTCGGGGTGCAACATATACCCCGACCAAACACAAGATCACCTCCGCTTCCCAAATTAGAATTATTCCCCCAGTAGAGTAACGGACAACTGAAGCTCCTAAAACTCTACTTCTCTCGGGACAAAGACCAATATTCCCCAGCGAAGTCCTCCTCAACAACAGGTATAGGGATTCTCGCAAAGGAATCTCTTGCGCGATCGACACTTATTCGGATGGAATCTCTAAGCCCATCCCCGACGATTCTCTAGCAACTTCCGAATGACATCCATAAGCCCATTCCCTATATCACAAATCAAGCACCACTTCATGCGAGTGCAAATTTCTGGGCACTCTAGTGTCCAATCATCTTCTACCTTCAGATCACGAAAGGTAGACAAGCCAATCTACATCCTCAGGTTTAAGAAGATTGAACATGAGCAGCTGTTGTACCCCAAAATTTTCCCTCCCATATTTCTCAATACATGTCAAGTGAGGTCCTTAAAATTGCTCAATGAGGTCCAAGAGTTGACCAGACAAACTCTCTCCTAAGACAGTCTACCTGAAATTAGGGTTTCATTTTGCATCAAGATGCTTAATTCCAAAGGATACTAAATGCTCACCATTGTCCTAATATTTTCTCAAGATTATCCAGGTCAAGTTTCAAGCCTTGCAGAGGAAGTTTGCTCAGTCAATTGCTCAAATACCTAGAAATCGACTATGTTAGGTCAAAAGTCAATTGTGGCCCACATACAGTCAAACCTCAAGATTTTTTGTCAACATCCTCATTTTGAAGTATCATTCATCATTTGATCAAGGATTGATCATGATTCATCAAGGATTGCTCACAATTCATCAAAACCCCAAAGTTGCTAAATTAGAGTTTTTGTAGGAAAAGTCAATTCAACTTTGACCAAGCATAACTTTCTCATACTTCATCAAAAATGAACCATCCAAAGCTCATTTTAAATATGATGCAATTCCCTACAATTCATCTTCAGCTCCAAAGTTCAGAATATGCACTCACAAAAAGATATGAATTTTGACATTATAGGTCATTTTGGAAAGTCAACAAAAACACCTTTTGGGTCAAGGCTTCATACATGAACATGGAAGACCCAATTGAGATGAGACAAAAAGGGTTGCTTAAAGGACATCCTAAGATTTCTAAAAAGTCCAAGAACACCTACCTAGGGTCAAAATTGGGAGAGTTATGTATTGACCAAGTTGACCATTTTTGCAAAATTGCCAAAAGTCAAATGTGTCCAAAATTGCATTTGTTTGCTAAATGGGCCTAACTTTTTATGCTTGCACTGAGTTTTTGATGTGATCCACGACCCATGAGCCTTTCCACTTGTCATTTTTTATTTTTATTATTTATTTTGATTTTATTTCATTTAAATCAAATAAAATCAATATAAAATAATGAAAATATCAAAAATCAATTAAACCTTGAGATTTTGTGCATGATTGGAGTTATTATACAACTGGTGGCAAGATCATATCGTGCAACGCTTCATATAGACAAAAAAAGATTGAAAATGCTTGTTTTGGAAATATTTGGTGCAAAGAATAAATCAATGATCAATCTTCATAAATGGCAAAGATTTGATGCAAATTTATACCCTAATGCACTCTATTATAGATAGTGAAAAAAGGCAGACCAAAGGGAAGAAGGCTGGAGGCGTGCAAGGGCAGAGAAAAAGTTCAAATTTCTCAAGGAAAAGTGCTGATCAAATCTTGCTCCACAAGCCGTTTCAAGCGTTTCAAAAGATCAATTCAGATTCTTGGATCCTCCCTGAAGCCAACAAAATCGTTTGCAAGGCCTGGGACGCTCAGAATCACCCTGTAACGTTCATACAGTTTGCCTATTTTCTTGAAATCGAATATATTAGTTCTGGCATATTTAGCATGATTGATTGGCATATTTATAGTCTTTGAGATGTTTGTAACGTGACACTATGATTCAATTGCATTTTCAACGCCTGTATCTGCAGATGCCATGGGTAGGGTTTTTTTCCGTTGTTTTTAGGGGTTTCTTATGCAGGAGAAATTGGGCGTTGATAATGGTACCATGATGCTCGTGAGGTTGAAATGAGTTGATTGATACAATTGGGTTTCATTTATCATGCGCGTATAGGATTTTTGAAATGGACAGGGGTTATACCTACACTTGATGTCTGTAGGTAAAAGTCACAAAACCTAAAACGACGAAATCAGTGAAGAAGACGATGGCGTGGCAGTGTGTGAATGGCTCATTTGAATTTTCGCGTGTTTTGGAGGCATGTCACGTTGTTTGCATTATGTTTCATTTATTTCATTATTATCATAATTAACATGTTAGTGCAGATGGTAAAGATGTTAGCCTTTGATGCACACGTCCTGGGTTCGATCCCAGACGTGTGCATTTTATTATTTTCTCAACAATTGGAGGTCAATCCAGTGCTTCACATTCTCAAGCGTATCCCATACACCCTCAACATCAGCCATCTGATGTGCTCCTGGCCAGATCCAATATGCCACAATGAAGGTTCACCATGCTCCTCAAGTCAACGCCTCCATCAGATCCAGCGTTGACCAGGCTTGATGATAAATGGGCGTTACCAAAAATCATACCTACACCCCTCCTCCAGCAAATTACACAGGCCCATTCTCACACTTTTTTTTATTAAATTTTCTTTACTTCTTTTTAATTCATTTATTTATTTTATTTTCAAAAAATCAGTTTTTAATAAAATCATAAAATAAGAAAATCAGAAAATTAGGATTAGTTTTTTTTTAAATTTAATTTTTTACTAATTAATTAGATTAACTTAAGTTAGGGTAATTTTAACTCTTTTTTACAATTAAAATTAATTAGCAAGATTAGGTTTAATTCTTGGTTTTAATTATTTTCTTTCTAAAAATAAAAAATACAAAAATAGGATGATTATTTTTTAATTAATCTAATTACTTTTTTACAATTAAAATTAATTAGTATTTAGTTTCTTTTATAACTCAATTAGTCTTTATTTTTCTTAAATAATAAAAAATGACAAAAAAATGTTTTTTTATTGACCTCAATTAGGTTTAGTCAAGGGTCAAAACCCTAATCACCTTGTATTTGATTCATCGCGCGTGTTTATTATTTTTACAATATTGATGTAACTGTTCATGGTATGTAATAGTTTAATCTAGGACTTTCTTTTATTTATCGTCTTTTGCGGGTTTTGGGCTATGTAATTAATCCCCTTCCCTGAAGCCTTGTAATAGCGTAGATTTACTTTTTCACATTTTAATTCTTGCAAATATTTGACTGTTTAGATGTATGTTAATAGGATTGTATGACAAGAATGCATGACAATTTAATCCAGTTAGAAAACCCTAATGTGCAAAGATAAATAATTGAAAAAATCACTCGCACAAATCACTCTTAGGGTATGCTCTCACTTTGGTGGCCTTCGGTAAACGGTCATTAAGTATAGGGTGTCTTAGTGGTTACCCTTTTGTCTAAAAAAGATCAAATGTCCCGTTCAAATGTTGCCTCGAATACGATCTTAAGACTCTAGGGTTATTACCAAGATATCCTAACATTGCTTTAGTGATCGTACGTCCCTTTCGAACAACTCCAGCGACGGTGCTACCTATTTCTCAATAATAGGATAACGCTGTCTAAAGGAACGAGAATAGAAACGATCTGTTTTCGAGTAGGTAGATGCTAGTAGGTACTTGCTCAAAACAAATCTTTTCACACAAACACCTTTCAAACAAATTTTAAAAACAAACTTCATCACACCCCTGAGGATTGATACAAGGGTTATCACGAAGTCAAACTTTTCAAAACAAAACATATACACAAGCAATTTTAAAAGATGAGCAAGTACCTAAGAGCCCATGGATAACCATGGATAGAAAGGATGCTAATACCTTCCCTTTCTATAATCTACCCCCCCGTACTCATAATATCTCGAAAAAGGATTTTTTCTGTAATTTTTTCCTTTCCGATTGGATGAAATAAAAGTCGGTGGCGACTCTTGCTTACTGCGACATTTTGCAAACACAAAACGCAAAATGCAAACCAGCATTTCAAAACAGTCGGTTCTGCCACCGTATCACAAAAGCCAAAACAAAGATTTCAAAATCTTACTTTTGATGAAACTTCAGTTTCAAGCTACCAATTTCAAAACAATGGCATTTTCAGTTCAAGGGGTCTTACGACATGATTCTTGATTCTTGATATTCTTATTAGCAGCTTCAACAACCCCATTCATCTTCAGCCTGTACGGAGATGAGTTATGGTGGACAATCTTGAATTCCTCACAAAGTTCTGTCATCATCTTGTTGTTCAGATTCGAGCCATTGTCGATGATAATTCTGCTTGGCACACCATACCGACATATAAGATTATTCTTAATAAAGCGCACAACCACTTGCTTAGTAACATTAGCTTATGAAGCTGCCTCCACCCATTTGGTGAAGTAATCAATTGTTACCAAAATAAAGCAGTGTCCATTCGAAGCTTTGGGTTCTATCATTCCAATCATGTCAACACCCCACATAGAGAAAGGCCATGGGAAAGAGATCATATTGAGATGTGTCGGAGGCACATGAACCTTATCCGCGTAAATCTGACACTTATAACACTTCTTTGCAAATTTGTAACAGTCTGATTCCATTGCCAGCCAACAGTAACCTTCCCTTAGCATATTTTTAGCCATCGAATGTCCATTGGAATGAGTGCCAAATGAACCTTCATGAACCTCATGCATCAACATGTCTGCTTCGTATCTATCCACGCGTCTGAGCGGGACCATGTCATGATTTCTCTTGTACAACACGTTTTCACTGAGGAAGAAACTGCCTGCCAATCTTCTCAATGTCTTTTTATCTTTATTCGATGCACCAATCGGGTATTCCCGAGTCTAAAGAAAATGCTTGATATCATAATACTAAGGTTTCTCATTTGCTACCTCCTCTGTTGTAAACACATGAGTGGGCCTATCCAGTTGCCGAACTATAATTCGAGGTATATCATCCAAGTATTTACTTGATACATAGAAGCCAGAGTTGCCAGAGCATCTGCCATTTGATTTTCATCTCTAGGGATGTGATGGAATTCAACTTTATTAAAGAAGGGTAACAATCTTCTAGCATAATCTTTAAAAGGGATCAAGCCAGGGTGACGAGTATCCCACTCTCCTTTAATCTGATTTATTACCAAAGTTGAATCGCCATACACATCTAGAATTTTAATTCTGATATGAATAGCTTCCTCGAGACCCATGATGCAAGCCTCATATTCTTCCATATTATTAGTACAATCAAATTCCAACCTTGCAATAAAAGGAATGTGTGATCCATGTGGAGTGACGATCACAACACCAATTCCTTTACCATAAGCATTCACAGCTCCATCAAATATCATACTCCAGCAAGACTCAGGATCGGGACCTTCCTCAGGAAATGGTTTATTACAATCTTTCACTTTCATAAACATCACATCCTCATCGGGGAAATCATACTTCACAGACTGATAATTCTCAACTGGCTGGTGAGCAAGATAACCTGCCACCACGATGCTTTTAATAGCTTTTTGAGTGTGGTATTCTATATCATATTCAGATACCAACATCTTCCAGTAGGAAATTCTCCCAGTAAGAGCAGGCTTTTCAAAAATGTACTTGATTGGATCCATTTCGGAGATCAACCAAGTAGTGTGATTCAACATATACTGCCGCAAACATTTTTCCGCCCAGGCCAGAGCACAACATGTCTTTTCAAGCATGGAATACCGCGACTCACAATCAATAAACTTTTTACTGAGATAATATATGGCGTACTCTATCTTCCCCGTTTCATCTTATTGTCCCAGAATACAGCCCATGGAATTATCTAACACTGTCAAATACATAATCAATGGTCTTCCTTCAACAGGAGGGAGCAAGATAGGAGGTTCAAGCAGATATTCTTTAATACTTTCAAATTTCCTTTGGCAGTCATCTGTCCATATGTAACCTTGATCTTTCTTTAACAACTTAAAGATCAGTTTAGACGTTGCAGTTATGTGGGAAATGAATTTGGAAATATAATTCAAACACCTGAGGAACCCTCTGACTTGATTTTCAGTTCTCGATGCTGGCATTTCTTGAATTGCTTTGACTTTATCAGGGTCAACTTCAATCCCTCTCTGGCTAACAATGAAACCCAACAATTTCCCTGACCGAACACCGAAGGTACATTTATTTGGATTCAAGAGAAGACGATACTTCCTCAAATGCTGAAACAACTTCAACAAATCTTCTACATGCCCTTCTTCAGTCTGGGATTTAGCAATCATATCAACAACATATACCTCAATTTCCATGTGCATCAGATGGTGGAATAGGGTTGTCATAGCCCTCTGGTACGTTGCACCAGCGTTCTTCAACCCGAAGGGCATTACTCTATAACAAAATGTTCCCAGGGTGTGATGAACGTTGTTTTTTCCATGGCCTCAGGAGCCATTCTTATTTGATTATACCCGGAAAATTCGTCCATGAACGAGAAAACTTTGATTTTTTCTGTTCTATCCACTAATATATCATTGTGTGGCAATGGAAAATCATCTTTTGGACTAGCGTTATTTAGATCTCTGTAATCTACGCACATGCAAACTTTTCCGTCTTTCTTCGGTACTGGGACAATATTGGAAATCCATTGAGGGTACACTGATGTCACAAGAAAACCGACATTATTCTGCTTTAGAACTTCCTCTTTGATCTTCACTGCCATATCTGGGTGAGTTTTTCGCAACTTCTGTTTGATTGTCGGACACTCTGGCTTCAACGGAAAATGGTGCTCTACAATATCAGTATCTAGACCAGGCATATTTTGGTAATACCAAGCAAAAATATCTACATACTCTTTCAAAATATCAATAAACCTGCTCTTCACATCAGGATGTAACAATGCTCCGATCTTGAATTCCTTCGGATCTTCTTCTGAATCCAAATTGATTACTTCCAATGTCTCTTTATATGGCTGAATGGCATTCTCCTCACGCTCAAGAAACCGTGAGACCTCTTCTGGAATCTCATCAAGTCTTCTTCTTCAGCCCCATACACAAGACATTCAAAGTTGGGAGAGGGTGCAAGGTCATTGTATTCAACTGGTTTTTTAATTAATTTGCACATATGATTTATGACTGCTTTTAGAAACTGACACATATAACAAGTGATCATGCATATTGAATTTCAGTTATTATTTATTTTGAAAGGTTTTTTCTGATTACCATTTTCCAAGAAAAAGCAGAAAATAAAGACACAATTTGGGAAACAAAGAGAACTTTTATTATTGATTTTAAAAGTCACAGCAAACAGATAAGCCCATACAATATTAATACTTTCACCTTGGGTAGACTGAAAACTTTTCAAAAAGATTAACAAAAAAAATTACTTTGAAACATTTATGCAAGAGGGAACATTAATGGTGATCCAGTTCTGAACCCTAACTTCGTGCGTCACATAATTCGGAATTTCTGGCTCCGCTTCATCTTCCACAATGGCATTATTCCCGGAGACAGTTGGATGAAGATAACCCCCGCTACAGAAGATATATTGATACTTGCCTGCAGCAGACTTCGTCTTCATGATCTTACCTTATCATTCTTCAAAGAGAACCCCAATCCAGCTACGTTCTTGTTTACAGGTGGATCCACAATTTATCCCCATACCTCACTATAACCATTACTCACAACCTGTCGCGCATCCTTAAGTGAAACCATAGAATTCTCATTTCCCCTTATGTTATCAATGGATAAAGCTTGGAACTGGGTTCCAACAGCAACCTCATCTGCCTCCATAATGCTGAAAGAGGACAAATGAGATATCAATAATGCCTGTTCTCCATTTATAATCACCATTTTTCCTTCACGTACAAACTTCAGCTTTTGGTGTAAAGTCGAAGTGACAGCCCCTGCCCCATGTATCCACGGCCGTCCCAGCAAGCAGCTATAAGCGGGTACAATATCCATGACCTGGAAAGTAATCTGAAACAAATGTGGGCCTATATGCATATATAAGTCCACTTCACCAATAATAGATTTCCTTGATCCATCAAACACTTTCACAATAGTGCCACTTGGGCGCATGGGCGTTCCTTGATATTTCAACTTCATAAGTGTACTCCTTGGTATAACGTTCAAAACGGATCCATTATCAATCAACACATTGGATAGTGAATCATTTTTGCAGTTCATAGAAATGTGGAGGGCCAAGTTGTGATTCCTTCCTTCATCTGGCAATTCATCGTTGCAAAAACTCAGGTTATTACATGATGTAATGTTCCCTACTACACTGCTGAATATGTCTATAGGCATGTCACTTTCCTCAAAAGCTTGGTCCAATACCCTCATAAAAGATTCCCTGTGAGCAGAGGAGTTCATCAATAAAGCCAATATATATATTTTTGAAGGAGTTTATAGTAGCTGATCCACAACTCTGTAGTCGCTTATCTTGATTATCTTCAAAATATCATCCACTTCCTTCTCTAGCGTAGCTCCACTAGATTCACCCATTGCCTTCTTCGGTTCAATATTTTCAACAATTTTCTTTGCAGTACTCACATCTCCTCGTACAACTGGTGCGAATACACGACCGTTATGGGTCACTCTGCTAGTCTCAGCAATATTTCTAACATCAGGCATTGGCTGGATGGGAACTTCCACACCATCCTCCAAAATTGTAGCATTATATTTGTAGAGTACTGCCGTATTTGAGTTGTAGGGGACAGGACCCGACAAACTAATCAACAATGGAGTAATAGTTGGCTTGCTATGATACTCAACTTCAAAACGGGCAGGTGTACCAAACCAAGGCACAATAACGTTTACCCTTTCTTCAACACAGTCAGTCATTATTGAGTCATCTTTGAAAAACAAATCCTCATCCGAGGAGAAATACTCATCTGCAAAGGCATACTCATCCTCCGACTCTTCTTCAGTAAAACAAGCCTCAATCATATCAAATTCATGGTAATCATCCCTTTGACATGTAACCTTCATGGTTCCATTATCCAACAACAACTGAACACCTTTCCTCACAATTGAACATCCTCGAGAGTCTTGGAAGCAAACTCGGCAAGATCCATGCTGATGTTCCACCTGACCAACCATGTGGCTGAAAGTAGCATGCAATTGCACAAGGTCCTCATTCATATACTCCACATAAAAAATTCTGAACTCTTCAGGACATCCAGAAACCATGTTCACTTCCTCTTCATACTCTGCCCAAGGCCTGATTATGTGGATGAGGCCCTCATCCATCATCTCCTGCAAATCAGCCTTTATCTTGTCGCAACCTTGTATGTCTATACTGCAAATAGCACAACTGGCATGGTCATACGTATAGTAGCTAAATTCACAAAGGTCTGCATGAATTTTTCACCAAATATCCTCTAACCAGATTAATATAAAAAATCTGGAAGTCGCCTGGACAACCGGCTACCATATTCACAACATTTGCTCCTTCATGCTTGGGTAGAGGATTGTCTTTCACATTAGGGCCCATATCTTTGAAGGATAGAATACCGGACTTCACCAATTTCTTCACCTCAGTCTTCAAAGGATAGCAGTTCTCAACATTATGCCCTGGTGCTCCCTGATGAAAAGCACATGTTTGGTCTGCCTTATAATACCAAGGCAATGGTGATGGTACAGCGGGAGGTGGTCGGATCTGAACCAACTTCTTCTAAATTAATGCCTGTAGTAACTCAGTATAACTCATAGGAATAGGGTCATAAATATCCCTTCTCTGATTATACCCTTGATTCCCCTGCTGGGATGGTCTCTGAAAGCAACGGTGGTTGGAGCTATACCAACAACTAAAGTAACTGAGGCGACTTGCTGATGAAACTGATAACTTCTTCTAGGAGGATTAACTCTCCTCTCTTGCATAACAACATTTGTATCTCCTTCCTTCTTTTTGGTAAACTCATAGGACGACTTCATCGTTTTTTCAGAACCTTCACTCTTTGTTAAACGGCCCTCTCTTACAGTCTCTTCTAACCGGATACCCATGTCTACCATTTTAGTAAAGTCACTTGGCGCACTCGCTACCATCCTCTCATAGTAGAAAGAACCCATAGTTTTCAATAAAATCTTAGTCATCTCCTTCTCTTCCATGGGAGGAATCACTTGGGCGGCTACCTCACGCCATCTATGTGCATATTCTTTGAATGATTCCCTGTCTTTCTGGACCATGGCCCTGAGTTGATCACGGTCAAGCGCCATGTCCATATTGTATTTGTATTATCTGATAAATGCTTCTCCCAAGTAATTGAAAGTATGGATTTTGACACTGTCCAAATTCATATACCACTTTAGCGGAGCACCGGTCTAACTATCCTGAAAAAAGTGAATCAGCAGACACTGATCATTAGTATGGGTGGACATTCTTCTTACATACAACACCAGATAAGCACGAGGGCAAGTGTTTCCCTTGTAATTTTCGAATTCCGGGACTTTAAACTTCACAGGCATCTTAACATTTGGAACCAAGCATTATTCATTCACGCTCTCCCTGAATAATTCCTTTCCCCCGAGGGCCTTCATCTCCCTCTGCATCTTGTAAAATTGTTCTTGAAAGTCATCCATTCTGTCATAGAGACCCAAGTCTTCACTTGGTGGAGGAAAATGGCGACACATATCATCATTAGCAAATGGAACCATATTCACCGAAGGAGGTGCAGCAGGATTAACATGCACTACAGGAGGTGCCGGAGTAATAGTAGTCTGAACAACTGGAGCTTCTTGAGGACCAAGATTGAAACTTTTGACGGAAAGTTCTCTGGAATTCCCCATGGATAACCTTGAGGCATGCAATTCTGAACAACAGCTGGAGTTGCAAACACAGGAACTGCCAGAGCTTCAGCAGTAACCCTTGTTGGTTGAGGTTGAACACTCGGTAGCTGATTTTTAGCAGCCACTAGAGATTCCATCAGAGCAGTAAGATTGGCCACACCGGCCTTCAGAGTAGAAACCTCCTCGCGTAACTCGCGATTCTCTTGTTCTAAGTTGTCCATCTTCCTTATGAAATTAGCTCGAGTGTTGTAGTGGTGGGTCAGCTTGTTGAACGAATTAAAGAAGCTCGGTAAGACACCTGGATATGCATAACAAATTCAAGAAATACGTGAAATATGATGCATGATATGCAATGCACATGATTAATTTTTATTATTAATATTTCAAGGGACTTAAAGATTTGTAGACATATTGCAAATATCAAAGTAATAACACATTTGAAATAGTAAATTTTTTTATTATAATAACTTTAAAATGGATTACAAGTTTCAATAATTCCAAGTGCAAGATGAAAATAAAGTCTAAAACCCTAAGAAGTAAAGCTGGCGGAGATCACTCTATACGCTGGCGCTTCCTTGTAAGCTTGGTAATCTGAGCCTTCAACCTCTGGTTTTCTTCAGCATATTTGGTGGCCAGCTCCTTCCAATCACCTGAATCAGGAAGTGAGCAACTAGCATCTGACTGAGGCTTAGGAGAAAATAAATCCCCTTGCCTCTCCATGATCTCTACATCCCGACTCTCAAGGATCTCAATCAAGTCATCTTTCTCCTTCAAGTATGCTCTATAAGAAATCTCTAAAGTTTGGCACTTATTCTCCCAAGCATCCCTTTCTTGTTGCATCTTGACTAAAGCAAGTTGTAGTTCTTCTATATCTTCCAATAAGGGAGGAGTGGTTTTCACAAGCAAATCAGGCATAGGTGCTTCCCGAGAATACGACATCTTAAACTGAATAACTCTCGTTTGGACCCACTGAAGATAAGGTTCCAAAGAATCAGCCCCACTAGCTCCCAAGTCTTTGTTACTCTTCCTATGAATTTGACACCAGGCCTTCACAATCTTCTCCCTAGCTTCCTTATAGTATTCTCCCTCCTTCAGAAAGAAACTACTCAAATTAATACTATTTGGTTTATCCGTCATCGGATAACCAAGCTATCGTCGTGCAAGAACAAGGTTATAGTTAATTCCTCCCTTTGTACCAAGAAGAGGTACATTGGGGAAACTACCACAACTGTCGACAATCTCTACATTCTGGTAAGCTCGATGATACTAATCAATATCCGAGTGAGTAAGTTCCATGATCTTAGGAGCCTAACGGGGTTCCTTCCTGATATCCCAAAAAGCATCAGACTGGGGCATATGAGAGATAAACCACTGGTACAACAGAGGCGTACAACAGATAATCATTCCCCCAAGATAAGAACTCTGAAGATGAATAGAGTAATAAGCATCACCAACAATGTAGGAACTGGGTTTCCAATCATGAATATATTGATAGCATTAACGTCAACAAACTTGTCCACATTAGGAAATAAGAATAACCCGCAAGCAAGTAGAGCAAAGATGGCCTCAAAAGCGAATGTACTCTTCATCCTAGCAAAGTAACGAGCTTTCTTCAATAAGAACTAAGTTGGTAATCCTCTAATCCCTCCTTTGGTAGTCATATGGGCTTCAACCTCAGAATTCCCCAGATGGATCAAGGAAGCAATCTCATGTGGTTTTGGCTCACCCTCCAAACCAGTAAAAGGAACACGATAGGTAACAGGTCACACCAATAAATAAGAATACTCCTCTAGTGTAGGCATCAACTGATAGTGAGGGAAAGTAAAGCAATGATACATCGGATCATAAAGCTGGACCAAGGTCGAGAGAATACCCTCCTTCATCCTAAGCTTCATGAGAGGAATGACGGATCCATACTTCTTCCAAAAATCTGCAGAACACTCAATCTCGGGAATTAGACTGATCAACTCATCTATCTTGGGATCCTTGAAACTGTATTTTGCGGTCTTTCTTTTTCTAGAATCCATGGTCAAAAGGTACCCGAGATATTCACAAATGGTCAATGTTGTACCCCAAAATTTTCCCTCTCATTTTACTCAATACATACTCCTAGAGATCCTCAATTTTCTCAAGTTTGCCCAAGAGTTGACCAGACAAACTCTCTCGTAAGGCAGTGTGTCTCAAATTAGGGTTTCCATTTTCACAAAGATAGGTGGACTCCAAATACCTCATATGCCATCCATGGTCCTAATATGTTCTCAAGACCCTCCATATGAAATTTCAAGCACTTCACAAGAAGTTTGCCCAGTCAACTACTCAGATGCTTAAGAATCGACTGTATTAGGTCAAAAGTCAAATGTGGCCCACATACAGTGAAACTTCAAGATTTTTGGTCAACATCAACATTTTGAAGTGATATCCATCATTTGATCAAGGGTTGATCATGATTCTTCAAGGAATGCCCTAAATTCATCAAAACCCAAAAGTTGCTAAATTAGGGTTATTGAGGTAAAGTCAACCAAACTTTCACCAAGCATAACTTCCTCATATTTTATCAAACATTTTCCATCCAAGGCTCATTTTTAAGAGGATGCAATTCCCTATAACTAATATTTATCCCACAAGTTCAAAATATGCACTCATAAAAAGATATGAATTTCTACATTATGGGTCCTTTTGAAAAGTCAACAAAAAACACCTATTGGGTCAAAGCTTCTTACATGAACATGGAAGACCCAATTGAAATGAGACCAAAAGGGTTGCTTATGGGACATCCTAAGCTTTCCAAAAAGTCCAAGAACACCTCTCTAGGGTTAAAAATGGAGGAGACATGCCTTGTCAAAGTTGACCTTTTTTGCAAAATTGACAAAAGTCAAATGGGTTCAAAATTACATTTTTTTGCCAAATGGGCCTAACGTTTTATGCTTGCACCTCACTTATAACATGGTCCACGACCCAATTACTTATCCACGTGTTATTTGCTTCATTTTCCATTTTATTTTGATTTTTTATTAATTAAAAATTGAATAAAATCAAATAATTGGTAAATAATATCAAAGATATGTTTTGATATGATTTTTGGACAGGATCTCAATCAAATTATGCTGAGATATCAAGACCAAAACGAATCAGGGCTGATTGGTACAAGAAAAGGATAATTTGGCTCAATATAGCAAGTTTGCATATGGCATGGAAATCAAATCAAATCTTCCATAATTGCAAAGATACATATGGTTTTTAGAACCCTAATTCGTTCTAGCATATATATTGAACAAGACCAAGCACGAAAAAAGGGTTAGCAGTCGTGGAATTGCCTAGAACAAAAAGCTCAAAATTGGACAAAAGTGGTGAATCAGTTTCAATCATACAGGCCATCTCAAGCCATCCTAGTGTTGCCAATAGATTGCTGGACGTCTCAGGAAAGTGTTCCAATCACTAGCAAGCCTCCCCACTCCCTGAAACACTTTGTACGAGCATCACGATTTGCCCTATTTTTTGGAATTCGATTATCATGATTTATGCATTATAAATATATTTTGATTATGTATTTCTGTTTGTTATCATGTTTACAATGTATTGGCATGCTTTGATTGAAGTTTGAGTGCAGATATGGGCATCTGCCATTCCTAGGATTTCAAGCTCCATTTTAGGGTTTCTTAATTCAAGCGAAATTAGGCCAAGAACAGAGTATTGGGATGATCCTGGCATCAAGACCAATTGATACCTGGTCTTTAAATTCATTTATCATGTGTATTTTTTGATGTTTGAAGCACGCGTGTTTTAGTTACAGACATGGTCTGTAGGTATAGGTTACATACCTAAGACGACGGGCTGGAGGTAGAAGAAGGTGATTTCTCACCACCTCATTGGATTATTCAAATCAGCGCGCCGTTTATGTTTTCCCACTAATCGACTTGTTTTTTTATATTATATTTTGTTTTCATTATTTTTACAACAAAGCATGATGGCCCAGTGGTGAAGCGTGTTGGTGGGGAGTATGAGGACCTGGGTTCGATCCCAGGTCCCGACAATTTTCTTTGTTTTGCTTTCACTTTGCAGGATTAGGTGCATCAACCTTGCAAACGCTTTCCATACACCTCAGGTAATCACCAATGGATCACAGCCTCTCCAGATCCAATGCCTACTGTTGTACCCCCAAATTTTCCCTCTCATTTGATCAACACTTTCTCATCACAAGACTCTTGGAATTCAGGATCAAGCTAGGGTTTGCTCTGCTCAAGACCCCTCCTTGCACTGTTAACCCAAATTAGGGTTTGAGTTTGCACAAGGATATTTTGACCTACAATACTCAAATTGACTTTCATGCTCCATGTTAGGTTCACAAGTTTTCCCATACCAAGTTTCAAGCCTTGATTCAAATCTTTGCCCAGTCAATTGGACAGTTGACCTAGAAATCATCTGTATTGGGGAAAAGTCAATTATGGCCAATTGACAGTCAAACCTCATGAAATTTGACCCACATCAACATTATGAACTAATATGAACCATTTGATCAAGTTTGGATCACAATTCCACAAGAAATTTGATCAGATCACCAAAAGGGCAAAATGGTCATTTTTAGGGTTTTGACTGCACAAATGCAATTTTTGACTGTTTGACCTAACCAATGGCAAACCAAGCTCACATATGGACTCAAGGACTCAATGACATTGTCTTGACCCATTCAACAAGTTCAAAAGATCTCAAATGCATAGGATTGACAGATGAATTTTTTAGTCAACTGATCAAAATTTGACTGTATACTGAAAAGTCAAACTTTGACTTTTTGGTCAAAATCAAGTGTCAAGGGTCATTTTTCATCAAGACATGTAAAATTATGAAACTTTTTCTTCAAGAAACCCAAAAATGCAAATTAGGGTTTAAAATGGAAAAATTTCATAACTTAGAATTTTTCTAAGTTATGAAATTTTCTTATTTTTTCCTAACTTTGTCACATTTTTTCACCAAGATGAAATGGATTCAAACAAAACTTGAAACATGAAAGTTGTAGCCCATCACAAAGTCTACAAATTTGATTCACAATGTTTTCTCAAAAGAAGTTTGTATCTCAAGTTATGATTTTTGGAACAAGGGTACTTAAAACTTTTAATTTAGAGAAAATTTGCCCTAATCTAGGCAGGATTTTGACCCATCTTCTTGGCCATTTTTCACATAGTTCCACTTGGAGTTTCAAGTTGAATTACCAAGATGGATTGTATTACATGATCCAAGCTTTCCAAATTGTCCAAGAACTCCTCAAACACCCTTGTGGTTAGAGAGAATCGAATTCTTGAAGTTGGCAAAAACTCACTTTTGTCCATGGCCAATACATGTTCATAACAACTTGCAATTCTGATCTAGCTAGCTTGGTTTGACATTACAGGCCTCAAAACCAATTTGCACTCTATAATTTAATGCTAATCCATCAGTCTAAGCCTTTGTTTTGTTCACTTGGACATTATACACAAGATTAAGCCTTAAGTAGAAAAAGGCAAATTTCCATTTTTGCTTAAGTATGCTTTATGTCAAACCAACAATCCTTGAGCATTGGTCCAAGATCTCTTGCAGCAAAACAAATCCACAAATCAGAGGGGCCAAGAGCAAGGTATGCAAGCATATTTGACAGCCTATACAAGCCTGTAACTTCACTTCCACATTTTGAACTTCAAGTAGAGAAAACTTGCAAAAGATAAGCAATCTCTCATATCTGTTAACAGGAGCTTAGGCAAACATTGCATACAAGTTCCATACCTCCCAACAAGCCTAAAGCACGACCCTTTCACCCCTAAAACCTCCTCATACTCAGAACCACTGTTTTTCTGCAAAACAGGGCAGGTTTTGCATTTTGCAAGCCACAACAAAATTCCATCGTGCGTTTTGTCCCAAGATAGTTCCAACACCTTCCAATCAACTCACCTGAACTATCCCAGGCCCCCATTGCAAGCTGTAACACCTCTAACTCACTTTTCCATTTTCATTTCAAAGCTCTGTGGGTTGAGTTCTACAGCACGATTCAAGTTGTTTCAAAGCAAGCCAAGCATTAGAGAAGCTTCATTGGACCTCAGGCAAGCTCAACAGATGCTCAAACACCATTGAAGGTTACTACATTGTCCAACTCGAAGTCAACTGAAACAGGTATTTCATGGACTTCTATCTCCCTATCTAGGAATGGTTATGCTTAGGTTTGTGAATGAAATATGTTGTACTCATAGCCCTGAAGCCATACATATGCTTAGTTTTCATTTACATTAATCGTGCTGAGAGAATTTCACTCATGAACTTTCTGAAAAAACTAGGTTAAAAATTAGGGCCAGAGAAATTTTCTCTGGTCTTTGAAAGTTAATCTAAGTTTTTTATATGGTTGAATTCGTTGTTTAATTCTCTACAATGTTCATGTTATGGGTTTTGTCAAAAAATCAAAGAATCAGGAGTTAGCCATTGATATATTTTATCTTATTAAAAAATTAGGTCAAAAATACAAAAATATTACATTTTCATTTTTATTATTATTTTGGACTAAAAATATCATTTTTATAATATACTTTTATTTTTTGTATAAATTAGTATATTATTGCACATAATTAATAAATAATATTATTTATTAAGAATTAGGGTTTCTTGCCCTAAATATGAAAAATAATTAAAATTGATCTTTTACTTTTCACATTGAAAAAATACTTTTTACATACTAAAAACATTTTGGCATAATACATTTTATTTACATTTATTTATTGTATTTATTTCAATTATTGTACATTTAAATATTGTATCTTGTACATTCAATTTGGTTGTAATAGTAATCTAGGGTTTAATTTCTTGTCAAATACCCCCAATTCAAATTTGTACCCCCTCCCTATATCATGTTGTAATAGTGTAGCATTTAAATTCTCGCACATTTAAAAGCTTTCAATTATGCCATGTTAGATCTAGGGTTTGTATGCAAATAAAATCAACAACTAGCTTGACCTAATCCAAGATAAATATGCATGAAAAACAAACACAATGCACACTTGCACCCCTAGGGTTACCATCCACTTGTTGCCTTCAAAAATAGGCCATGGTTGCATGTTGAGTACTTTGGAAAAACAAAAAGAAACAAAAAGATCATAGTCCCTCGATGACGCTATCTGAGTTGCCTAAACAAAATGATCAAGTCCCTCAAGAAAATTGCCAAAGATACTTAACACTATTGCTATCATGGTCTATACGATGACCCACGCCTTTCCTGTTAACATCCTAACACAAGGTTGTTCACCAAATAAAATGGTGAAACAACACTAATAAAAGGGTTAAAACATAATAAAGATCTTTGAGTAAAATAGGGTAGATAGCTCTTAGCTACTTGATCAAGCTTGCAAAAACATCCTTGCTACTTTTCAAAACACACTCCACAACACAATTTCAAAACCCTACTTTCAAACATTGAAAACCTTTCAAAAGACAAAAACACCTTTGTATACATTCAAACAAGAATCATTACAAAGGTTGCCACAACGATGGCCTCTTTTCAAAACATTTTCCAAAATCACACACAAAGCACCATTTCAAACAATTGAAAAGCACCATTTCAAACAATAGAAATGCAAAGCAAGTGATCTAAGCAAGTAACTAAGAGCCCATGGATAACCATGGATAGAAAGGGTGCTAATAACTTCCCTTTCTATAATATACTCCCCGAACCCAAGAAAACATCTCAAAGGTCTTTCCTGTGCTTTTTGACCTTTCCTTAGGATAAAATAAAAAGTCGGTGGCGACTCTTGCTAAACCGAAACATTTGCGAACACAAATTCAAAATCCCAAGTCAGTTCTCCCACCGTATCACACCTACCATTGAAGGACTATGGTGCACGTAGAAGTCAACGTCACACAGAATCCAGCACTGACTGGGCTTCAGCACTTTTGGGCCTAATAATTTCAACATGACACCCCCATTCAGCATTATATAGGCCCACTTCTCTTCTTTTTTGTTTTCAATTTCTTTATTTATTTCTTTAATTATTTTCTTTTTAATTAACATTAAAATTTATTTTTTATTTAATCAAAAATCACAAAAAAATATCAAAAATCTTTTTTTTAATAAAAATATTTTATTTCTTAATTAATTTAGTTTAATTAATTTAGGGTAATTTAATTCTTTTTTCACAAATTAAAAGTAATTAGAATTAGGGTTTTAATTTTACATAACCTAATTAATTTTCTTTCTAAAAAATAACATAATATTTTTCGTAATTAGATTTTTAGGATTTTTAACCATTCTCGCATTTAATTCACCGCGCACAATTTAATAGTTTTTTTATTTATTATTTTGTAACTGCTGATGGTTTGTAATAGTTTTAAATTAGGGTTTTATTTACTGATATTTTTCCCCAGTTTTGGTTATGTAATCCCCCTCCCCAAGGCCTTGTAATAGTTAGGGTTTACTTTCTCGAACTTTAATTTCCGTAATTATTAACTGTTAGATGTATGCTAATAGGATTGTATGGCAAGAATACATGAAAATTAAAACGGTAGATAACCTAAATGTGTAAAGACTAATTAATTGAAAAAATTCACATGCACATATTCACTCCTAGGGTTTTCCTCACTTCGGTTGCCTTCGGTAAACAATCATTAAGCATAGGAGATTTTAGTGGTTTCCCTCCAGTCTAAAAGATCAAAGTGACCCATTCGGATGTTGCCTCGGAAATGTTGCCTCAGAAAGATCTTAAGACCCTAGGGTTACTACTAATGTTTCCTACCCATTGCTTTGGTGACCGTACTTGTCCCTTTCGAACGTCCCTTAAAAACTCCAACGATGGGGCTACCTACTCCTTAATAGTAGAATAGCGCTGTCAAAAGGAAACGGGAACGAACAATCTTTTTTCGAGTAGGTAGAATCTTAATTACTTTCTCAACAAAACTTTTCACAAAAACACCTTGCAAAACAATTTTCGAAAACAACTTCGTCACACCCTTGAGGATGATACAAGGGTTATCACAAAGCGAAACTTTTCGTAACAAGCACACACACAAGCAATTTTAAAAAGCTGAGCAAGTACCTAAGAGTCCATGGAAAACCATGGATAGAAATGGTGTTAACACCTTCCCTTCCTATAATCTACCCCACGTACTCAGAATATCTCGAAACAAGGTTTTTTCTGTTCTTTTTCCTTTTCCTTGATTGGATGAAATAAAATTCGGTGGCGACTCTTACTTACCGTGACATTTTGCAAACAAAAAACGCAAAATGCAAACCAGTATAACAGTCGGTTCTGCGACCGTATCACAGAACTGGCGACTCTGCTGGGGACTAATTAATAAAGTGGGGTATACCTTAGGATCTAAGTCATTTTTAAATTGCTTTCTTGTTTGCTTGCTTTATTCTTAAAGGGGTTTTTCTTGGGTTACTATAGATCTTACACCCGGGTCTAGGGGCACTCATTAGGTAAACAACAATAGATCATGGAGACTGTACGGCATAGATCGATATGGTTTAAGCGGTGGTTGTGTTGGTGTGGAAATTTGGTTGGTACAGGTATCCTTCGTGGGGAAACTAGGAGAATACAGGGCCGCCACGTGGTGTCGTGAAGCACTAACGGACCTTAGAACCTTAGTTGAACAAACTTGGCCATTAGAAAGTAGTGAGATAGCCGGCCTCGATGTAGAGCTGAGATTGGTTGATACTCGATGCTACCCTCATTGAGATTAGACTTTCGGGATATTTCGGCCGCAAGAAAAGATTGCTTGAGCCAAGACAATGCCCGATAAAAGATGGTCAGTGATATTGAGATCCCTTAGAACCTGATTACTTTTTAATATAAGTTTGAAACCGACTAAACTTCAAGAGGGTATGACCTTTAACCTCATGCAAACCTTAAACCTAAGGGCTTAGTGTGATTTGACTGTGTTTTCTATACCTGCGGTTTATCATGACATCATGCATCATAACATAACATCCATTCTTATTGCACTAACCATTTCAAAGACCAAGGGAATTTATCTTTGTTCTGTTTTACAGATCATGGCTTCCGTTCGTAGAAACACTATCCGAATCACCTTTGTGAAGATACCTTCCCAACTCAAAGAGCTAGTATCAAGGGTTTCTGAAACTTATGCGTTCACTAAGAGACATGGTCAACTTCTCAACCTGGTTACTTCAAACTTTGATGAAAATATGATGAGTGTACTCTTTCAGTTCTTTCATCCCAACCACTACTGCTTCACCTTTTCAGACTATCAGTTGGTGCCTACCTTGGAGGAATTTTCTCAGCTGTTGGATATACCCATTCTTGAATAGTTGTCCTTCACAGGTCTAGAAGAAGTTCCTAAGCCAAAAGTCATTGCCCCAGCTTTGCATCTGAAACAAGCCGACGTGGTATCCAATTGGGAAACAAGAAGCGGAGTCAAGCATTTTCTAGCCAAGTTTCTGATAGACAAGGCCCAGCTGTTTTGGGATGATATGGATTTTCAGGCTTTTGAGGAGGTCTTGGCTCTTCTAATATATGGGTTAGTCCTATTCCATAATCTGGACTAATTCGTAGATGTGAATGCTATCAAGATCTTCCTTTCCCGCAACCCTGTGCCTACCTTGCTCGGAGATATTTTGCACACTCTCCATACTCGTACCATGAAGAGAAGAGGGATTCTTATGTGCTGCATGCCATTGCTGTCGAGGTGGTTTATTTCTCACCTCCCTAAGTCTGTACTGAAGAACGAAGAAGGTTTGGGTTGGTCGCAAAGGATAATTCACTCGCTCACATGGATATTCTCTGGTGTTCCCGAGCTATGGAAAACACTGCTATTATTGACCGATGCGGGAAGTACCCTAATGTCCCATTACTTGGTATCAGAGGGGGGTATAACATACAATCCTTGTTTAGCTTTGCGACAATTTGGTTACACTCGAAGAGATGGTCCCCATGAGTTACTTATCGAGGGAATTGTATTCAACTATGAGGATGATGTTCAAGAGCATCGCCGCAGGTTCATACGAGCTTGGGGCATGGTAAACAGATCTGGCGCCAAGGCTTTGGGGCCAAAGGCTTTCATTCCTATGGAACCTTACCTCCAATGGGTACGAGCTCGCACCCATAAGCTTATGATGCCATATGTGGCCGTTTTACCAGTGATTGTGGAACCCACTACTGAAAGGGATATTCCTTACACGGTTCTCTATCCTTGTATGCCCACTGATCTTGGAGAGTTACAGAGGTCTTGGATTTAGTTGAAAGAGGAGCAGGATACTTACACGGATCAGTTCCATGCTAAGGAAAGGAAGGTTTTAGAGCTCACATAGCAACTCCATGAAGAAAGAGGACTCAATGCTTATCTCGGCACAAAGAGGAAGCATCCATGGGAATTTTGATTTCTTTTCTAGTTTTAGATTTGTTTTTAATTGTAACTCCTAAGAGGAATTTGAACTTTGAATTCAGCTAATAAAGTCTTTGTTTTATTTTGGTTTTCAAATTTAAATTTCCCAAAGTCTTTGAAATCATTGCATGTGCATCCCATTCATAACATTGCATGTACAGGTACCATTACAGGTTTCTCATCTTCTTCGTTGTTTATTTCAGCAGAAATGTTTTCCGAACAAAGCATCAAGGACCTTCAGGCACAGAACGCCTAGTTCCAACAAATGTCCATAAGTCTGGAAAAAGGGCAGGAGGATCTGAAAGCCCTCATCCTGAAAGAGAAAAAGAAAAAGAAGAAGGTTGCCGGTATTCTGAATATGGGCAGAAGGTTTGGAGAGCAGTTGAAAGGGAGAATCAAGAAGAAGAGACGAGGGAGAAGGATCCCAGTCCTGCAGTTTCTGACAACGATACCGACTACAATGATGAGAAATATCCTCCTGCTGAGGATATATACAAGAAGTTGGAAGATCATTTGAGTGCCATGGAAGTTCAGAGGATACCTGGGCTGGATTTGAAAGAGTTGGGATTGGTGTCGGGAGTGGTCATCCCGCAGAAGTTCAAAGCTCCAGTTTTTGCTAAGTACGATGTGGTGTCCTGCCCAAAACTCCATCTCCGCTCTTATGTTAGAAAGATCCAGCCCCACACCGCTGATAGAAATTTGTGGGTTCATTTCTTTCAAGATAGTCTGTCAGGGACTTAGCTTGAATGGTTCTACCAACTGGAGGGGGCCAATGTCCGAAATTGGGAATATCTGGCTACTGCTTTCTACAAGCAGTATCAATATAACGCCGACCTTTCTCCTACTCGGACTCAATTCCAGAGTATGTACATGGGTGCAAGTGAAGGCTTTAAATACTATGCATAGAAATGGAGAGACTTGGCTGGAAGAGTTCAACCCCCATTATCTGATAGGGAGTTGGTTGATATGTTTCTTGGGATGCTGTCTGGTCTATTCTTCAATCACCTGATTGGTAGCTCCTCAGCTGGTTTCACCGAGCTGATATTAACTGGAGAAAGGGTAGAAGCTGGGATCCGGAGTGGCAACATACAGAAAGATACCTCGTCAGGTTCAATGAAGAATCCCTTCACGGGTAAGAAAGAGGTCAGTGCCATCTATAGCCCGAGGGGCCAAAACAGGGTTGAACATCATCAGACAGTAAGTGCTGTAATGATACCTAGGCATGCAGTTGCTCCACAATGCAACAATCAACAAAGAGTGGAAAGACCACAACGAAATTTTACCTAAATCAACATGACATTGGTTGAAGTTCTACCTCATCTGCTGAGATCCAACTTGGCAACCTTGAAAGAGGCTCCCAAGAATCCAAATACTACATCTCCCCAATATAATCCAAATGCTCAGTGTGCCTATCATTCTGAGTCCTGGCCACGATACAAATGATTGTTGGGCTCTGAGGAACAAAGTACAAGACTTGATTGAAGCCAAGGAAATAGAGTTTAATGCTCTGGAGAAGCCAAATGTCATAATTGCTCCCATGCCTAAACACGGTCGTGGAATTAATGTTGTTAATACTGATTTGTTCGTTACCTACTTTGATGAAGTTTCTAATCCTCTCATGACTGGCAAGAAGAATTTGTTGTTGGCCGGTTTATTTCCGGGTTGTGGTGAAGGTTGCCACGTGTGTTCATTTCTACCTTCTGGTTACCATTTGCTGAAGTCGAGTGTTTAACGCCTCATGGACATCAAAGAAATTTTGTTTGAGAAAACTTTGGTTCTTGTTGTTCCATCTAAAGACATTGCCATTATAACCATTTCCGCCAATCCTTCCAAGGTCTCCTCGAGAAGACCTGTTAGGATTACATCTGCTCCAAGAATTGGTCCGCTGATAATCACTGTTCCTGGTCCTGTCATGTATGTCTCGAACAAAGTTGTCCCCTGGAATTATGATGCCGATGTGTACTATCATGGCATCAAACAAAATTCGAAAGATGAGGAGGCTGATCCTGATATTGGTAACATTGTCGGAACCAGCATAGTTACCCAAAGTGGAAGGCTCTTCTCCCCCGAGATTTCCCCTAAGACTGTCAACACGCCTATTGTCATTCCATCTGTTGTTCCTGCTAGTACATCAACTACTGCTCATGTTCTTACTCCATTTATTACCCCCATCAGCGAATCGTCTAATACCCGCGGAAAAGAAATAATAGGTGAGCCTGCCCGGACGGAGGCGCCTAGGAAAATTGTTGTGGAAGCCTCTAAGAAAGAGATAGAGGAAATACTAAAAATAATTAAGAAAAGAGACTACAATGTGGTCGAGCAGCTGGGGCAGACCCCGTCAAAGATATCCATGTTGTCTTTGTTGTTGTGTTCCGAAGCCCATGCGAAGGCTTTGATTGCATTCCTCAAGATTGCGCATGTGCCGCAGGAAACTTCAGCTGATCAGTTTAAAGATTGTGTGGCCAGCCTGACTGCTGATAATGGGTTGGGTTTTTCAGATGCAGTCTTAACACCGAAGGGAAGGAAGCATAATGATGTTCTGCATGTCTCGATTGAATGCAGGGGCACCACTATGGCCCATGTGCTTGTAGATATTGGGTCTTCGCTGAATGTTCTGCCGAAGAAGGCGTTGGACCGGTTGGATTGCGAGGATTTGACTCTAAAGCCTAATAACATTATGGTAAGGGCTTTTGACGGATCAAAGAGAATGGTGCACGGGGAGGTGGACATCCCTGTAAAAGTGGGTTCTCAGACTTTTGGGTCCACCTTCTATGTGATGGATATCAGGCCATCATATTCTTGTTTGTTGGGTCGTCCTTGGATCCACGAGGCTGGGGAAATTATTTCCACACTCCACCAAATGCTGAAGTATCCGGTGAAAGGGAAAATTGTCACTGTGCGGGGTGAAGAGGAGTATATGGTGAGCCACCTCAATTCCTTCCGGTACGTAGAGATGGACGGGGAATTCATCAAAACTCCTTTCCCTCAAATCTTAGCATCGACTGAAACTACTGCCAACAGCAAACCTCCTCTAAAGATGGCTTCCCCCAAGGACGCCAGGGCCGTGGTTGAAGAAGGTGGGTATGCCAATTGGGGTCAGCTCCCTGATTTCACTCACAAATCTGACAAATTTGGTTTGAGCTTTACTACAGGGGCTCAAAGGGTTGTTCGACGCGCTCGGGCTGGAAGACCTCCCTTACACATCAGTAATCGGGGAATTAATGCCATTGAAGACAACGAGAAATACTCAGCCATTGACAGATGGATCTACCCAACTACCAACGGTGGACCGAGTAACTGGACGGCTAGGGATTTTATACCAGTTTCTTTTATTCCACAATAATTGTCTTACTTGTTTTGAGATTTGTAATAAACAATTTGAAACTTTATGGCCTGGTGCCTTGCCCGAGGCACATTGGCTTTGCTTGTGAGGGCTATTATTGTCATTTCATATATCATTAATAAAGCATTGGACGTTTCTTGCATACAAATTTTGCGCTCTCTGTTTTTGTTTTTTGTTTTCACTTTATCAAAACAACTATTCTTTTACACACACTCACATATCATAATGCAGATCCATATCCACTTTGGATCCCATTGCTAACAGCTCTGCTATTGCCAATTATGACTTCAAAAATCCAATCAACCAAGCCGAGGACGAAGGGGAGGATGATTATGAGGTTCCTGGAGAACTTGCTAGACTATTACAGCAGGAAGAAAGGGCCATACAGCCTCATAAAGATCCAATTGAGATAGTGAACTTGGGTACTAAGGAAGAAAGAAAAGAGGTTAAAATAGGTGAAAATCTGGAGCTTAGCGTCAAACAGAGGTTGATACAGATGTTGCACGACTATGTTGAGATCTTCGCTTGGTCCTATGAAGACATGCCTGGTTTGGACACTGATATTGTGGTACACCGCCTGCCGACTAAAGAAGATTTTCCTCCGATTAAACAGAAGGTTCGTCGTATACGCCATGAAATGTCAGAGAAGATCAAGGCAGAGGTCATGAAACAGTTCGACGCAGGATTATTAGTTATCACTTCTTATCCATAGTGGGTTGCTAATGTCGTTCCGGTACCTAAGAAGGATAGTAAGGTACGGATGTGTGTAGATTACAGAGATTTGAATAGGGAAATCCCCAAGGATGACTTCCCACTTCCTCACATTGATGTTCTGGTCGACAACACCACGCAACACAAAATATTCAACTTCATGGATGGTTTCTCTGGCTACAACCAGATCAAGATGCCTCCTGAAGACATGGAGAAGGCAACCTTCGTTACACAGTGGGGCACCTTCTGCTACAAGGTGATGCCTTTTGGATTGAAGAATGCTGGGGCAACTTATCAGCGTGCCATGATTGCTTTGTTCCACGATATGATTCATCATGAGATCAAAGTCTATGTTGATGACATGATAGCCAGGTCTCAGATTGAGGAAGAGCATCTGGACCATCTCCAAAAGTTGTTCGACAGGTTAAATATTTATAAGCTGAGGTTGAATCCGAACAAGTGCACCTTTGGGGTAAGGTCTGGTAAGCTTCTGGGTTTCGTTATCAGCAACAAAGGAATCCAATTAGATCCTGCAAAGGTAAAAGCTATACAAGAAATGTCAGCTCCCCGTACAAAGAAGGAAGTTAGAGGTTTCTTGGGATGCCTGAATTATATCGCCAGGTTCATTTCACATCTGACTGCTACTTGTGAGCCAATCTTCAAGCTTCTGAAGAAAGATCAAGTGGTAAAGTGGAATGATGAATGCCATACCGCTTTTAAAAGAATCAAGGAATACCTTCAAGAACCACCAATCCTGATACCTCCAGTTGAAGGAAGACCTTTGATATTATACTTAACAGTGCTAGATAATTCAATGAGGTGTGTGTTGGGGCAGCATGATGAGTCTGGATGAAAAGAGCACGCAATATACTACCTTAGCAAAAATTTTACCGACTGTGAGACACGATACTCATTGCTCGAGAAAACTTGCTGCACTTTGGCATGGGCTGCTCGCCGACTGAGACAGTATATGCTGACTCACACTACTTGGTTGATATCAAAGATGGATCCGATCAAGTACATTTTCGAGATGCCCGCACTCCCAGAAGGATAGCAAGGTGGAAAATGATCTTAACTGAGTACGACATATAATATACAACCCAAAGGGCAATAAAAGGGAGTGAATTGGCTGATCATTTGGCTCATCAGGCCGTGGATGACTTCCAGTCCATGAATTTTGAGTTCCCGGATGAGAATATCATGTTAGTGTTTGACTATAAAGAACCTGGACCGGATGAAGGGCCTGAGGAGGGATCTCGATGGTCTATGTATTCTTATGAAGCCTCAAACGCACTGGGTAACAACATCGGTGCTGTAATCATATCTCCCGAAGGCTTTCATACTCCGTTTACTGCCCGATTATGTTTTAATTGCACCAACAACATGGCGAAGTATGAAGCGTGCATCATGGTTCTTCGAGCTGCTATCGACCTAAGGATCAAGTTCTTGAGTGTATTCAGGGATTTCGCTTTGGTGATAAGTCAGATCAAAGGCGAGTAGGATACGAAGCACCCGAATCTGATTCATTACAAAGAGTATGTATTGACATTGCTCCCACACTTTGAGGAGGTAACCTTTGAACATTTCTCACGAGAGGAGAACTAGTTAGCAGATGCACTAGCTACCATGTCTTTTATGTTTAAGGTTAGGTGGGACAATGAAGCTCCCCTAATCACTATTGAGAGGTTGGATGAACCAGCACACTGCTGTGAAATCGATACCGAAGAAGTGGCAGACAAACCCGGGTTTCACGAAGTCAAAAGGTATCTCGAGACTCAAGTGTATCCCAAAGGCGCATCTGTCAACGATAAGAAGTTTCTGAGAAGGTTCACTGCAAATTTCTTCCTCAGTAATGGAATCCTCTATAAACGCAACCATGACTCCACACTACTACAGTGTGTAGACAAGAGAGAAGCAGAGAGGATCATGACAGATCTACATGAAGGCACCTTCGAAACCCATTCCAGTGGACACATCATGGCTAAGAAGATCCTACGGGCAGGATATTACCGGTCCACTATGGAAGCCGATTGTTATCAGCACTCTCGAACTTGTCATAAGTGCCAAATCTATGCTGATAAGATGCATGTGCCTTCGGTCCCCTTAAATGTCTTGACAGCTCCGTGGCCCTTTGCGATGTGGGGCATCGACATGATCGGAGAAATCAGGACCACCACTTCCAATGGACATCGCTTCATCTTAGTAGCCATTGATTAATTCACGAATTGGGTTGAGGCTGCTTCCTTTGCTACATTAACCAAGAACGTCGTGGCGCGGTTTATCCAACACAATCTGATCTATCGATATGGTGTTCCAAAGAGAATTATTACTGATAATGGTATGAACCTCAACAATACAATGATCACTGAGCTCTGTAAACAGTTCAAGATACAACATCATAATTCTTCTCCCTACCGGCCAAAGATGAATGGCGCTGTTGAAGTAGCTAACAAGAACATCAAGAAAATTATACAGAAGATGACGGTGACATACAAAGACTGACATGAGATGTTACCATTCACTTTTCATGGGTACCTTACCTCAGCACGGACGTCGACAGGTGCAACACCCTACTCTCTGGTATATGGCATGGAGGCAGTCCTACCCATCGATGTCCAGATACCTTCTCTCAGAATTATGAAGGATTATGGTTTGAGCGAAGACGATTGGATACAAACCCGACTTGATCAGTTAAATTTAATCGATGAAAAGAGACTTACTGCTATCTGCCATGGTCAGACGTGCCAAAAGCGAATGATCAAGGCTTTTAACAAGAAAGTCAGGCGTCAAGAATATCAAGTCAGGGATCTAGTGATCAAACCCATCATACTGCCTCAAGGTGATCCCAGGGGAAAATGGACCCCCACGTACGAAGGGCCATTCGTGGTTAAGAACATTTTCTCGGGAGTGTAGCGGTAGAAATGTTCAAGACTAAGCCATTGGATTGACTAGACTTTATACAAATCAAAAATGAAAATCGCCACCGCACTTTATTGTTTCCAAAGGAATGGGAAAAGAGAGAATAACCCAAAAAGGGGGAAAGATTCAAGGTAAGGGGGTTGGTTATGCAAAGGTAAGGTATTAGCACCCTAAACATCTACGGTACTCCGTAGGTACCTCTTTGTGAAATATGTATATTTTGGCTATATAAAAATGTGTTGTATATAAAATGGATAGTGGAGGTGAGAAGAGAAGTATTTTTTATGATTTTGCATCCTCCGCGGTTGCAAACCTCTAGTGCCTACGTACCACCTTTAGTGCAATAGGGGATAAGGGTACACATAGTTCCTCTTTTAAAAAATTTGAAACAAAAGTGTGTTGGTTAATTTTATGAGATAAGACATCATCGTCATTGTCTGTGTGGAAAATATACTTACTACCCACAATCATGAGAAAGGAGAATTTGCATCATCTCAAAGTGGAGGATAATGGCTTGGATTTTAAAATCAACAATGGCTCACTCAACACCCAAGTGGAAAATATCTCACTTTGCTACATATTATAGAAGTATAGTTGTTTGCATCACTACAAGGATTGACAAGAGTCCAACCTTTTGAGAAAAGTTTAAAGATAAAAGCCAAAGTGGAAAAAATGGTTTGAAATGAGATTGATTGACTTTTAGTCTTCTCACAAAAAGTGTCAAAGTATTATTAAATTGATTGAAGTTTATTGATAAAAATGTTTTAAAAATGCATGGACCTAAGTCCAAATTTATTATGAAAGTGTTTCAAGTTTAGAAACAAGAAGAGTTTAAAAAGGAGGGAGAAGATTTTTGAAATTAAAGAAGATGGTAGGAGTAGAAGAGGCTACCCTAAAGCATAAGGTAAAAGCTAAGGATAAGGACCATCTAACCAACAAGAAGCCAAAACTTGACATTATGAGCCAAGATAGAATTCTCATTCTTTGGATTAAAACCAAGCAAGCAAAGATACTAGACCTCTTGATAGAACCAAACTTCAAGTGTATTAAGTCTTCACAAAAATTGGGCAGAGTAACGGCTGTATGCGGGTGAATTCCAGATTACAAACAAAGGATGTAATCACAAAAACCTGCACACAAAAAACAAACAAGCAACCCAATGTCTTGAGGTAAACCTCAAGAGCTCCAGATAAAATAATCAGATAAGATCACAAGGTCTCCAAGATAGGCCAATGTTTCTAATCCTAAGTCCAAGAAATAGTCCCATGCTCCATAATGCCAGAGATAGTAACCAAATAGTCCAAGTACCATTAAGAGTTTTTTAGGGTTCAAGTTGGTCATTAAGTATCTTAGGAAAAGAAAAAGAAAATATAAATTCTCAAATGAGCAAAGATTAAAAATGGCATGAAATTAAAAATGCTAAAAAAATAAATAGTGCATAAAGCATAAAAGAATAAAACCATAAAATAAAACAAGTCAATAATTAGTGGTTAGTTGGATGACCATCTTGAAACTTGCATTTTGAACTCATTAGAGGATTGGTAGAACCAAAGCCTCCACACAACAAGTTGCATTTGCTTTTTGTCAATTATATCATCCATTTGGAATTCTCACAAGTACCATTTAATGATCAACGATGTTTAAGTGATCCGCGTTGACCAAAGGTGTTGTAGATCCATTAGAGGATTGGTAGAACCAAAGCCTTCACACAATGAATCTCAAGGTTATTGGATCAAAGAGATTAAATCAACATACTTGGGCTTGCAATCATAAGTTTGGGCCATGAATGATCATTTATTCGAATTGGGACAAAATTTAGCGCTATGTTAAGCAATCGTAAGTGGACTTATATAGAAGTCGCACATGTTTTGAGGCCGGTCAATAGCAATCTATGCACCATTTATTTTGAGACATGATATAGAGATCATGCTCTAACAATGTTTAGTGCAATGAGAAAGGGATGAGATGAAGAGGAATTAGGGTAAAAAGAGAAACCACATTTGAATTAAAAATTTAATCAAACTATTATTAAAATCATTCATCCATTTTGGTGGAGTTGAACTCAACACCTAAGATCCAATGATGTTAATAAAGCCATGATCAAAAAATCAACCCAAGATAGCTAGAAAATAATCACAAAATTATATATATTTAATATATACATTAAAAGGTTTAAAAATGTTTTTTTTAAAAAAGAAAATAATGAGGAAAATATAAATTATATTCAAATTAATCAAGAAATGAGAAATAAGACCATAGAAAAATCAGAAAAGAGGCCAAGTAATTTTACAAAATTTTTGGGAATTTTTTAAAAGTCAGAAACTATTTTTAAAAATTAAATTAAATGGGTAAATTAAACAAAAATAGTAGAAAATAGTAATGTCAGAAACAAAAATAAAATAAGGTCACCAATATTTGTCATAATATCATTGGATCATTCCATAAATTTTTTAGAATTTAAAAATGTGTAAAAGTATTTTCAAACATTTTAAACAAATCAAATAAGTGAAAAATTAATAAAAAATATCAAAACAAAAAATTAAATTGTGAAAAAATGAAAATCAGAAAGAGAATAATCAAAAATATTTTTCATAATTTTTTCAGATTTTTTGGACTAAAAATGAATTTTCTATGATTTTCTGAAATTTAAAACAATTAAAATATAAAAATCGGAAAAAGAAAATAAAAGAAAAAGATGTGGGCCATTGGATGAGAGTCAAAACACGTTAGTACTCAAATCCAAAGGATCTGGCGCGCTGTGCATATCATGGTCTTTAATGAATAATGTATAGAATCATTAATAAAATCAGAATTTGAAAATAACAAATGTCACGCTTTCATTGGTTAGAAGATGACACGTTGGTCATCTTCAACCTCCAGCCTTCACGAATTGCAGGTCTCTCAAACTGTAAAATCAGAAGCTCAGACTTATGCCATTCGCTTCATCTCTTCAAGACGAAGACAACCACACCCTCGCGCCAAATTTATATAAACTGTAACTCAAGCAATTTGGAAAGAAAATTTTGAAAAGGGATTTGAAAATTAATGGTCAAAACGTGCTTCTAGATAAAAGTAAGTGTTGCAACTAGAACCAGGGAAAAGAGAGCAACACAATGATACCAAAGTTTTGAAGAATTGATGAAGGAATCTACCTATTGAAGTTGAGTTGCAGAGCTCTGAAACTGGACTTCTATGGAGAAATATAAGCTACGATTCTTGAATGTGATTATATGGTTGTATGATACGGTGGGAGAACTGACTTGAGGTTTTGCGTTTGTGTTCACAAATGTTTCGGTTTAGCAAGAGTCGCCACCGAATTTTTATTTTATCCTAAGGAAAGGTCAAAAAGCACAGGAAAGACCTTTGAGATGTTTTCTTGGGTTCGGGGAGTAGATTATGAAAAGGGAAGGTGCAAGCACCCTTTTCATCTATGATTTTCCATGGGCTCTTAGTTACTTGTTTAGATCACTTGCTTTTGCTTTTCAATTGTTTAAAATGGTGCTTTGTGTGTGGCTTTGAAAGATGTTTTGAAATGAGGCAATCGTTGTGGAAACTTTTGTAATGATTCTTGTTTGAATGTATACAAATGTGTTTTTGTCTTTTGAAAAGATGTTTCAATGTTTGAAAGTTTGCTTTGGGAAATGTTTTGAAATTGTGTTGTGAAGTGTGTTTTAAAATAGCAAGGATGTTTTGCAAGTTTTGACCAAGTAACTAAGAGTTATCTACACTATTTTACTGAAAGATTGTTCCTATATGTTTTTAACCCTTTTCACAGTGTGGTTTTACCATTGCATTTGGTAAACAACCTTGTATTAGGATTTTAAACAGGACAGGCGCGGGTCATCGTATAGACCATGATAGCAATTGTGTTAAGTATCTTTAGCAAATTTTTTAGGGACTTGATCATTTTGTTTAGGCAACCAAAATAGCGTCATCGAGGGACTATGATCTTTTGTTTTGTTTTTTTTTGTTTTGCCAAAGTACCCAACATGCATAACATGGCCCATTTTTAAGGCAACAAGTGGATGTAACCCTAGGGGTGCAAGTGTGCATTGTGTATTGATTTTCATGCATTTTTGTCTTTGTATTAGTCAAACTACTTGTTGAATTTGGATTTTTGCATACACACCATAATCTCTAATCATGGCATAATTAAAAGCGTAAATGCGTAAAATAAATCTATACTATTACAACATTTGATTATGGGAAGAGGGATACAGTTTTGAATGGGGATTATTTTGCAAGAAATTAAAACCCTAGTTTTACTATTACATCTAAATTAAATCAAATGGAATATATAATAAATGGACAATATTTAAATAAACAAATTAAATAAATATACAAAATAATATGAATATTCAAAAAAGGTTTTTGTTTATTTTTATGTATGCAAAAATATTTAATGTAAAAAGAAAGGAATAATAAAAAAGGATTATTATTTTTTATTAAGAGTAAACCCTAATTTTCTTTTGAGAATACAAATATATTAAATATATTATTTATATACAATAAAATAAAATAATGTATATACAAAAAATAGAATATATTTAGAAAAAGTATTATTTAAGTATAAATAATAATAAAAATAAAAGTATAGTATTTATATGTTTTTATTCTAAAGTATCTATTAAATAAAATAAAAAGTATGTATATATATATATATATATATATATATATATATATATATATATATATATATATATATATATATATATATATATATATATATATATATATATATATATATATATATATTAATTATATTAAATATATACAATAAAAAATAAAATAAAATATATACAAGACCAAAATATATTTAGAACAATATTTTTTTAGTGTAAATAAAATAAAAGAATAAAAATAAAAGTATAACATTATTATTTATTATTTTCAAGTTTTCAATAAAAGTATATACTATCAAATTATTTTTATGTCTAAAAAAAACAATAAAATAATAAAAATAAATGTGAGAAATTATGAAAATATTTTTGGATATTTTTATGTTTGAAAAATATAAAATAAAAATCAGAAATGATAAATAAATACAAAAGTATAAAATATAAAGAAATTGGGCCAGGGGGTGCATTCAGTAAAACGGGGTTGTCAATAGTGAGCCAGGACCAAGCCCATCCCACCACACTTCATCTTCAACCTCTGTTCTCAGAAACGCGCGCGCCTGGTTCAAACACGAACAACCTGCATACGTGCTCTAATGCAAAAACACATAACATCAGAGTTGTAGAGCTTTCCAAGACGGAATTCAATCATATAAAAAATCTGTCCTAACTCTCAAAGACCAGAGAGAATTTCTATGGCCCTAAATCTTAACCTATTTTTTTCAGGATGTTCATGGACCAAATTCTCTTAGCATGCTTAACTAGAATGAAAACTGAGCATATATACAGCTTCATGGCTATGAATACTACATTTCTTATTCACAAACCTAAGTCTAAATTTTCCTAAATAGAGAGATAGGGAGTTTATAAAAACCTGTTTCAGCTGACTTCGTGTATGGCAATGTGGAGCTTTTCAAAAAGGCCTGAGATGTTTGGGAGCTTGCTTGAACTTCCCTTGATCTTCTCCAATGTCTAGCTTGCCTTGAATGTGCTTGAATAAGCCTACAGAACTCAACCTGCACAAGTTGAAATAAAAAATGGAAAACCCTTTAAATGGAGTTACAGTCAGCGTTTAAGGGGTGGGATAGCTTTGATAGGGTGTATGGAATGTGTTTGAACAAATTTGGGGAAAAACGCACGAGCAAATTGTGTTATGGAAATCAAACTGCAGATGTTTCCCTGTTTTACCAATGGAAGGTGATTTTGTACTATGGGAGGTTTGAGGGCTCAAAGGGTCGTGTTTCTGGATCAAGGGGATGTGAGAAAGTTGTCTCAAAAGTTTGCACAAGTTGGTTTTCACAGATGTTCAAGTTCTAGTGTTTTGTACATGTTTATTGTCTTTTAAGCCAAAATGAACAATGATGTAATACAAGCCTGTACAGTCTATCTATCAGCCTGCTTCTTGTGATCTTGGCCACTCAAGTTGGTGGATATGATTTTCTGCACAAGATATGGCTCTATGCTGAAGGATTGTAGTTTTGACATAAAGCAAACTTTGGCAAAAATGGTAATGTACCTTTTACCATTTAGGGATTAATCTTGTATGAAATGCCCTAATGACCAAAACAATGCCTTAAACCAATGTATTTGCATTTAATTATTGAGTGTGGAATGGTTTTGAGGCCTGTAATCTAGTGCAAAGCAAGCTGATTTGAATTTGCAACTTGTATCAATATGAACATGCCATGGATAAAAAGTGAGTTTTTGCCAACTTCAAGCCTTCGATTATCCCTAACCACAAATTATTTTGGAGAGTTATTTGACATTTTGGAAAGCTTGCAACATGATCTACAATCCATCTTTGAAATGCAATTTGAGATTCCAAGTGGAACTATGTGAAACATGGCCATGAAGATAGGTCAAAATCCTGCCTAAACTAGGGCAAAATTTCACTAAGTTAAAAGTTTTATGGACCCTTATTCCAAAAATAATAACTTGGGATCCATGCTTCTTTTGGGAAAACTTTGTGAATAAAAGTTGTAGATTTTGTGGAGGACTACAACTTTCATTTTGTAAGTTTTGTTTGAATCCAATTGCATCATGTTGAAAATGTTGGGCAAAGTTAGGAAAAATAAAGAAAATTTCATAACTTAGAAAAATTCTAAGTTATGAAATTTTTCAACTTTAAACCCTAATTTGCAAAAATGGGTTTCTTGATGAGAAAGTTTCATGTTTTGACACATCTTGATGAAAAATGACCCTTGGCACTTGATTTTGACCAAAAAGTCAAAGTTTGACTTTTCAGTGTACAGTCAAATTTTGATCAGTTGACTGAAAAATTCATCTGTCAATCTAATGCATTTGAGATCTTTTGAACCTTGTGAATAGGTCAAGATGATGCCATTGAGTCCTTGAATCCATGATTAAGCCCAAATTGCCATTGGCTAGGTCAAAAGTCAGAAATTGTCCTTGTGCAGTCAAAACCCTAAAAATGACCATTTTGCCCTTTTGGTGATTTGATCAAATTTCTTGTGGAGTTGTGGTCCAAACTTGATCAAATGGTTCATATGAGTTCATAATGTTGATGTGGGTCAAAATTTATGAGGTTTGACTGTAAATTGGCCACAATTGACTTTTTCCCCAATACCGGTGATTTCTAGGTCAACTGTCCAATTGACTGGGCAAAAATTTGATTCAAAGCATGAAACTTGGTATGGGAAATCTTAAGTCCAAAATTAAGTATGAAAGTCACATTAGGAATTGAAAGTCCAAAAATCCATGTGCAAACTCAAACCCTAATTTAGGTCAATAGTGCAAGGAGATGTCTTGAGCTAAGCAAAAACCCTAATCCTGTCTGGAGTTCAGGGAACCTTGTGAGGGGAAATCTTGATAAAATGAGAGGGAAAATTTTGGGGTACAACAACTGCCCCTGTTCAATCTTCTTGAACCTGAAGAGTTAGATTGGCGAGTTTGCCTTTCGTGACTCGAAGGTAAAAGAGGATTGGACACTAGAGTGCCCATAAATTTGCACTCGTCAAAATGTAGCTGAGGGAATGGGTTTAAAGATTCCATTTGGAGATGGTAGAATCTTGCTGGAGATGGGCTTAAAGATGCCATCCAATATTTGTTTGTTGAAAATCAGGAGAATGAATGTCATAATGGTATCCGTGTTTGGAACGTATCTGAGTTGTATCTGGAGATTGGATCTATATGAGCAAGGGAATGGCATCCGTGTCTGGAGCGTATCCGAGCTGTAACTGTATTTGATTCTTGAATGAATAACAGAATCACTGCCATGTCTAGAGTGTATCTGTATTGTATCTGAAGTTGATATTCGTATGAGTAGCAGAATGACTTCCGTGTCTGGAGTGTATCCGTATTGTAACTGGGATCTGGATAAGTGACAAAATGACTTATGTGTCTGGAGTGTATCTGAACTTGAAGTTGATAGTTAAATCTGAATGAGAAATAGAATGGCTTCCGTGTTTGGAGCATATCTAGTCTGTATCTGATTGCTGAAGTCTGTATGAGTAGTAGAATGACTGTCGTGTCTGGGGTGTATCCATACTGTATTTTGACTTGAAATTCTGAATGAGTAATAGAATGACTTCCGTGTCTGGGGTGTATCCATATTGTATCTGAAATCTTTGAACATTTGTTAAAGGTAGCGTTTAATCTTATCCTGAGAAGGGTAAAATGTTAGCTGAAAACACAAAGTTATGTTGCATGAAATGTATGGTGCAATAAATGTGTTTTATCAATGTTTATGATATATGAATGTAATGTATGCGCATGTAAGCTGATTAGCTGTCTTGCTGAGGAAAATAAATCCTTGACAGCTGGAGATAATGAAATCTTTGACTGCTGCCGGGGAACATGAACCCTTGACTGCTGTTAGAGATTCAAAACCTTTAATTTTTGAGACTGAGGAATCCTTTGGACCACTATTGGGGATTGAAAATTCTTGGTGGCTTGTGGGGAATAACAAGAGCTTTGACAACTTCTGCAGGGAATTGAGAATCCTTCATGACTTTCCTGGCGGATAAGGAAAACTCTAACGATCTCTACTGGGGAATTAAAACCTGGGAGGCTTCAACTGGAGAAATGAGAACAAAAATCTTTGTTCTGTTGGGAAATAACTTTGTGGGGAGAATGTTTATCCTGTTTGGAGAGTTTTCAAAAGCTTGGGTTAAAACCAAGCAAGCAAAGATACTAGACCTCTTGATAGAACCAAACTTCAAGTGTATTAAGTCTTCACAAAAATTGGGCAGAGTAACGGCTGTATGCGGGTGAATTCCAGATTACAAACAAAGGATGTAATCACAAAAACCTGCACACAAAAAACAAACAAGCAACCCAATGTCTTGAGGTAAACCTCAAGAGCTCCAGATAAAATAATCAGATAAGATCACAAGGTCTCCAAGATAGGCCAATGTTTCTAATCCTAAGTCCAAGAAATAGTCCCATGCTCCATAATGCCAAAGATAGTAACCAAATAGTCCAAGTACCATTAAGAGTTTTTTAGGGTTCAAGTTGGTCATTAAGTATCTTAGGAAAAGAAAAAGAAAATATAAATTCTCAAATGAGCAAAGATTAAAAATGGCATGAAATTAAAAATGCTAAAAAAATAAATAGTGCATAAAGCATAAAAGAATAAAACCATAAAATAAAACAAGTCAATAATTAGTGGTTAGTTGGATGACCATCTTGAAACTTGCATTTGGAACTCATTAGAGGATTGGTAGAACCAAAGCCTCCACACAACAAGTTGCATTTGCTTTTTGTCAAGTATATCATCCATTTGGAATTCTCACAAGTACCATTTAATGATCAACAATGTTTAAGTGATCCGCGTTGACCAAAGGTGTTGTAGATCCATTAGAGGATTGGTAGAACCAAAGCCTCCACACAATGAATCTCAAGGTTATTGGATCAAAGAGATTAAATCAACATACTTGGGCTTGCAATCATAAGTTTGGGCCATGAATGATCATTTATTCGAATTGGGACAAAATTTAGCGCTATGTTAAGCAATCGTAAGTGGACTTATATAGAAGTCGCACATGTTTTGAGGTCGGTCAATAGCAATCTATGCACCATTTATTTTGAGACATGATATAGAGATCATGCTCTAACAATGTTTAGTGCAATGAGAAAGGGATGAGATGAAGAGGAATTAGGGTAAAAAGAGAAACCACATTTGAATTAAAAATTTAATCAAACTATTATTAAAATCATTCATCCATTTTGGTGGAGTTGAACTCAACACCTAAGATCCAATGATGTTAATAAAGCCATGATCAAAAAATCAACCCAAGATAGCTAGAAAATAATCACAAAATTATATATATTTAATATATACATTAAAAGGTTTAAAAATGTTTTTTTTAAAAAAGAAAATAATGAGGAAAATATAAATTATATTCAAATTAATCAAGAAATGAGAAATAAGACCATAGAAAAATCAGAAAAGAGGCCAAGTAATTTTACAAAATTTTTGGGAATTTTTTAAAAGTCAGAAACTATTTTTAAAAATTAAATTAAATGGGTAAATTAAACAAAAATAGTAGAAAATAGTAATGTCAGAAACAAAAATAAAATAAGGTCACCAATATTTGTCATAATATCATTGGATCATTCCATAAATTTTTTATAATTTAAAAATGTGTAAAAGTATTTTCAAACATTTTAAACAAATCAAATAAGTGAAAAATTAATAAAAAATATCAAAACAAAAAATTAAATTGTGAAAAAATGAAAATCAGAAAGAGAATAATCAAAAATATTTTTCATAATTTTTTCAGAGTTTTTGGACTAAAAATGAATTTTCTATGATTTTCTGAAATTTAAAACAATTAAAATATAAAAATCGGAAAAAGAAATAAAATAAAAAGATGTGGGCCATTGGATGAGAGTCAAAACGCGTTAGTACTCAAATCTAAAGGATCTGGCGCGCTGTGCATATCATGGTCTTTAATGAATAATGTATAGAATCATTAATAAAATCAGAATTTGAAAATAACAAATGTCACGCTTTCATTGGTTAGTAGATGACACGTTGGTCATCTTCAACCTCCAGCCTTCACGAATTGCAGGTCTCTCAAACTGTAAAATCAGAAGCTCAGACTTATGCCATTCGCTTCATCTCTTCAAGACGAAGACAACCACACCCTCGCGCCAAATTTATATAAACTGTAACTCAAGCAATTTGGAAAGAAAATTTTGAAAAGGGATTTGAAAATTAATGGTCAAAACGTGCTTCTAGATAAAAGTAAGTGTTGCAACTAGAACAAGGGCAACGAGAGCAACACAATGATACCAAAGTTTTGAAGAATTAATGAAGGAATCTACCTATTGAAGTTGAGTTGCAGAGCTCTGAAACTGGACTTCTATGGAGAAATATAAGCTACGATTCTTGAATGTGATTATATGGTTGTATGATATGGTGGGAGAACTGACTTGAGGTTTTGCGTTTGTGTTCACAAATGTTTCGGTTTAGCAAGAGTCGCCACCGAATTTTTATTTTATCCTAAGGAAAGGTCAAAAAGCACAGGAAAGACCTTTGAGATGTTTTCTTGGGTTCGGGGAGTAGATTATGAAAAGGGAAGGTGCAAGCACCCTTTTCATCCATGATTTTGCATGGGCTCTTAGTTACTTGTTTAGATCACTTGCTTTTGCTTTTCAATTGTTTAAAATGGTGCTTTGTGTGTGGCTTTGAAAGATGTTTTGAAATGAGGCAATCGTTGTGGAAACTTTTGTAATGATTCTTGTTTGAATGTATACAAATGTGTTTTTGTCTTTTGAAAAGATGTTTCAATGTTTGAAAGTTTGCTTTGGGAAATGTTTTGAAATTGTGTTGTGAAGTGTGTTTTAAAATAGCAAGGATGTTTTGCAAGTTTTGACCAAGTAACTAAGAGTTATCTACACTATTTTACTGAAAGATTGTTCCTATATGTTTTTAACCCTTTTCACAGTGTGGTTTTACCATTGCATTTGGTAAACAACCTTGTATTAGGATTTTAAACAGGACAGGCGCGGGTCATCGTATAGACCATGATAGCAATTGTGTTAAGTATCTTTAGCAAATTTTTTAGGGACTTGATCATTTTGTTTAGGCAACCAAAATAGCGTCATCGAGGGACTATGATCTTTTGTTTTGTTTTTTTTTTTGTTTTGCCAAAGTACCCAACATGCATAACATGGCCCATTTTTAAGGCAACAAGTGGATGTAACCCTAGGGGTGCAAGTGTGCATTGTGTATTGATTTTCATGCATTTTTGTCTTTGTATTAGTCAAACTACTTGTTGAATTTGGATTTTTGCATACAAACCATAATCTCTAATCATGGCATAATTAAAAGCGTAAATGCGTAAAATAAATCTATACTATTACAACATTTGATTATGGGAAGGGGGATACAGTTTTGAATGGGGATTATTTTGCAAGAAATTAAAACCCTAGTTTTACTATTACATCTAAATTAAATCAAATGGAATATATAATAAATGGACAATATTTAAATAAATAAATTAAATAAATATACAAAATAATATGAATATTCAAAAAAGGTTTTTGTTTATTTTTATGTATGCAAAAATATTTAATGTAAAAAGAAAGGAATAATAAAAAAGGATTATTATTTTTTATTATGAGTAAACCCTAATTTTCTTTTGAGAATACAAATATATTAAATATATTATTTATATACAATAAAATAAAATAATGTATATACAAAAAATAGAATATATTTAGAAAAAGTATTATTTAAGTATAAATAATAATAAAAATAAAAGTATAGTATTTATATGTTTTTATTCTAAAGTATCTATTAAATAAAATAAAAAGTATGTATATATATATATATATATATATATATATATATATATATATATATATATATATATATATATATATATATATATATATATATATATATATATATATATATATATATATATATATATATATATATATATATATATATATATATATATATATATATATATATATATATATATATATATATATATATATATATATATATATATATATATATATATATATATATATATATATATATATATATATATATATATATTATATTAAATATATACAATTAAAAATAAAATAAAATATATACAAGACCAAAATATATTTAGAACAATATTTTTTTAGTGTAAATAAAATAAAAGAATAAAAATAAAAGTATAACATTATTATTTATTATTTTCAAGTTTTCAATAAAAGTATATACTATCAAATTATTTTTATGTCTAAAAAAAACAATAAAATAATAAAAATAAATGTGAGAAATTATGAAAATATTTTTGGATATTTTTATGTTTGAAAAATATAAAATAAAAATCAGAAATGATAAATAAATACAAAAGTATAAAATATAAAGAAATTGGGCCAGGGGGTGCATTCAGTAAAACGGGGGTGTCAATAGTGAGCCAGGACCAAGCCCATCCCACCACACTTCATCTTCAACCTCTGTTCTCAGAAACGCGCGCGCCTGGTTCAAACACAAACAACCTGCATACGTGCTCTAATGCAAAAACACATAACATCAAAGTTGTAGAGCTTTCCAAGACGGAATTCAATCATATAAAAAATCTGTCCTAACTCTCAAAGACCAGAGAGAATTTCTCTGGCCCTAAATCTTAAC
This sequence comes from Vicia faba, assembly GCA_948472305.1. NCBI lineage: Eukaryota > Viridiplantae > Streptophyta > Magnoliopsida > Fabales > Fabaceae > Vicia > Vicia faba. The sequence continues at coordinate 292,256 of CATIWC010001983.1, forward strand.
CTATTTTTTTCAGGATGTTCATGGACCAAATTCTCTTAGCATGCTTAACTAGAATGAAAACTGAGCATATATACAGCTTCATGGCTATGAATACTACATTTCTTATTCACAAACCTAAGTCTAAATTTTCCTAAATAGAGAGATAGGGAGTTTATAAAAACCTGTTTCAGCTGACTTCGTGTATGGCGATGTGGAGCTTTTCAACAAGGCCTGAGATGTTTGGGAGCTTGCTTGAACTTCCCTTGATCTTCTCCAATGTCTAGCTTGCCTTGAATGTGCTTGAATAAGCCTACAGAACTCAACCTGCACAAGCTGAAATAAAAAATGGAAAACCCTTTAAATGGAGTTACAGTCAGCGTTTAAGGGGTGGGATAGCTTTGATAGGGTGTATGGAATGTGTTTGAACAGGTTTGGGGAAAAACGCACGAGCAAATTGTGTTATGGAAATCAAACTGCAGATGTTTCCCTGTTTTACCAATGGAAGGTGATTTTGTACTATGGGAGGTTTGAGGGCTCAAAGGGTCGTGTTTCTGGATCAAGGGGATGTGAGAAAGTTGTCTCAAAAGTTTGCACAAGTTGGTTTTCACAGATGTTCAAGTTCTAGTGTTTTGTACATGTTTATTGTCTTTTAAGCCAAAATGAACAATGATGTAATACAAGCCTGTACAGGCTATCTATCAGCCTGCTTCTTGTGATCTTGGCCACTCAAGTTGGTGGATATGATTTGCTGCACAAGATATGGCTCTATGCTGAAGGAGTGTAGTTTTGACATAAAGCAAACTTTGGCAAAAATGGTAATGTACCTTTTACCATTTAGGGATTAATCTTGTATGAAATGCCCTAATGACCAAAACAATGCCTTAAACCAATGTATTTGCATTTAATTATTGAGTGTGGAATGGTTTTGAGGCCTGTAATCTAGTGCAAAGCAAGCTGATTTGAATTTGCAACTTGTATCAATATGAACATGCCATGGATAAAAAGTGAGTTTTTGCCAACTTCAAGCCTTCGATTATCCCTAACCACAAACTATTTTGGAGAGTTCTTTGACATTTTGGAAAGCTTGCAACATGATCTACAATCCATCTTTGAAATGCAATTTGAGATTCCAAGTGGAACTATGTGAAACATGGCCATGAAGATAGGTCAAAATCCTGCCTAAACTAGGGCAAAATTTCACTAAGTTAAAAGTTTTATGGACCCTTATTCCAAAAATCATAACTTGGGATCCATGCTTCTTTTGGGAAAACTTTGTGAATAAAAGTTGTAGATTTTGTGGAGGACTACAACTTTCATTTTGTAAGTTTTGTTTGAATCCAATTGCATCATGTTGAAAATGTTGGGCAAAGTTAGGAAAAATAAAGAAAATTTCATAACTTAGAAAAATTCTAAGTTATGAAATTTTTCAACTTTAAACCCTAATTTGCAAAAATGGGTTTCTTGATGAGAAAGTTTCATGTTTTGACACATCTTGATGAAAAATGACCCTTGGCACTTGATTTTGACCAAAAAGTCAAAGTTTGACTTTTCAGTGTACAGTCAAATTTTGATCAGTTGACTGAAAAATTCATCTGTCAATCTAATGCATTTGAGATCTTTTGAACCTTGTGAATAGGTCAAGATGATGCCATTGAGTCCTTGAATCCATGATTAAGCCCAAATTGCCATTGGCTAGGTCAAAAGTCAGAAATTGTCCTTGTGCAGTCAAAACCCTAAAAATGACCATTTTGCCCTTTTGGTGATTTGATCAAATTTCTTGTGGAGTTGTGGTCCAAACTTGATCAAATGGTTCATATGAGTTCATAATGTTGATGTGGGTCAAAATTTATGAGGTTTGACTGTAAATTGGCCACAATTGACTTTTTCCCCAATACCGGTGATTTCTAGGTCAACTGTCCAATTGACTGGGCAAAAATTTGATTCAAAGCTTGAAACTTGGTATGGGAAATCTTAAGTCCAAAATTAAGTATGAAAGTCACATTAGGCATTGAAAGTCCAAAAATCCATGTGCAAACTCAAACCCTAATTTAGGTCAATAGTGCAAGGAGATGTCTTGATCTAAGCAAAAACCCTAATCCTGTCTGGAGTTCAGGGAACCTTGTGAGGGGAAATCTTGATAAAATGAGAGGGAAAATTTTGGGGTACAACAACTGCCCCTGTTCAATCTTCTTGAACCTGAAGAGTTAGATTGGCGAGTTTGCCTTTCGTGACTCGAAGGTAAAAGAGGATTGGACACTAGAGTGCCCATAAATTTGCACTCGTCAAAATGTAGCTGAGGGAATGTGTTTAAAGATTCCATTTGGAGATGGTAGAATCTTGCTGGAGATGGGCTTAAAGATGCCATCCAATATTTGTTTGTTGAAAATCAGGAGAATGAATGTCATAATGGTATCCGTGTTTGGAACGTATCTGAGTTGTATCTGGAGATTGGATCTGTATGAGCAAGGGAATGGCATCCGTGTCTGGAGAGTATCCGAGCTGTAACTGTATTTGATTCTTGAATGAATATCAGAATCACTGCCATGTCTAGAGTGTATCTGTATTGTATCTGAAGTTGATATTCGTATGAGTAGCAGAATGACTTCCGTGTCTGGAGTGTATCCGTATTGTAACTGGGATCTGGATAAGTGACAAAATGACTTCTGTGTCTGGAGTGTATCTGAACTTGAAGTTGATAGTTAAATCTGAATGAGAAATAGAATGGCTTCCGTGTTTGGAGCATATCTAGTCTGTATCTGATTGCTGAAGTCTGTATGAGTAGTAGAATGACTGTCGTGTCTGGGGTGTATCCATACTGTATTTTGACTTGAAATTCTGAATGAGTAATAGAATGACTTCCGTGTCTGGGGTGTATCCATATTGTATCTGAAATCTTTGAACATTTGTTAAAGGTAGCGTTTAATCTTATCCTGAGAAGGGTAAAATGTTAGCTGAAAACACAAAGTTATGTTGCATGAAATGTATGGTGCAATAAATGTGTTTTATCAATGTTTATGATATATGAATGTAATGTATGCGCATGTAAGCTGATTAGCTGTCTTGCTGAGGAAAATAAATCCTTGACAGCTGGAGATAATGAAATCTTTGACTGCTGCCGGGGAACATGAACCCTTGACTGCTGTTAGAGATTCAAAACCTTTAATTTTTGAGACTGAGGAATCCTTTGGACCATTGTTGGGGATTGAAAATTCTTGGTGGCTTGTGGGGAATAACAAGAGCTTTGACAACTTCTGCAGGGAATTGAGAATCCTTCATGACTTTCCTGGCGGATAAGGAAAACTCTAACGATCTCTACTGGGGAATTAAAACCTGGGAGGCTTCAACTGGAGAAATGAGAACAAAAATCTTTGTTCTGTTGGGAAATAACTTTGTGGGGAGAATGTTTATCCTGTTTGGAGAGTTTTCAAAAGCTTGGGTTGTATGCCAATCAATTGAGGAAGCAAGAATGAGAATCTTCATTCATGCGTTTGGGTCAGGAGGTTGGGTGTATATCAATCCTCTGGGGTTTTAAGAACGAGAATCTTCATTCTGTTAAGGGTGTCAGGAGCTTGGGAGTATGCCAATCTACTGGGGTTTTATCCTTGGTTAGGGATAAGAGTTAATTGGGGATTTGTAGTTCAAAGTCTTTTGGTTCCGCTGAGGATTGGGAGTTTAGAAACTTTAGCTCTGATGGGAATTTTGAAACTTAACTCCACTGGGGATGTGTATTTCAAGGTTTTAGCCCTGTTGAGAATCTGGATGACATACTGCAGGGGATTTCCTCCGGAATAGCATAAAAACGTCTTCCTATACTTTCAACCTATCAGTAATTATCCTTTCTCATTCCGTTTTATTTGTAAGCAGTGATTATATTCAAATGCATATGCTCATTTAATAAATCATTGGACGTTTTTCAAATAAAAAACAAGTGTAAAAAAGAAAGAACAAACAAATTTCTGCACTTTGAAATATCTTTGTATTAACTTTGTGTAAGTATCTTGTACAAAGGAGACAGACATCCTAGTAAGAGAATGTTGTCATAAAAAATGAGAAAAATTTATATAAAGAAAGATGGCTATGTGTAACAATTCCATGGGGTTCCCATTCTGCTATAGTCTTCACAACTCTGAGTATCTTGTCCATTCGTTGCTTCGTCCGCAGATGATTGGATTGATTAGAAGCCTGGAGCTTGTCTGTGAAGAGATTGTTCTTAAAGTGATCCGACGAGACATAGTCATACAATTTAATTCCATAACTTTTACCTGGATCGCCCTTTCGGGTTTTCGATCCACCGGTAAACCCTTTTTTGCCCAAGTCGCCCTTTCGGGTTTTCAACTTGCCGGGTGTACAATTTTTTTTTATTTATCCCTAATTTTTGCCTGAACCGCCCTTTTGGGTTTTTGATTCACCGGGATGCCCATTTTTGCCCAAGTCGCCCTTTCGGGTTTTCAACTTGTCGGGTCGTTTTATGCGTAGTATCTTTTGACTATGTATGTGTTCGCAGGGTGCGGCAGGTCGTCACCGTCCATGGTGGTTAGAATCATAGCCCCACCAGAAAAGATGTTTTTGATCACAAATGGTCCTTCGTAAGTATGATTCCACTTTCCTCTAGGATCACTTTGTGGCAAGATGATCCGCTTGATTACGAGATCTCCGACTTGATATACTTGGCATCTGACTCTCTTGTTGAAAGCCTTGATCATCCGTTTTTGATACGTCTGACCATGACTAACAGCAGTAAGTCGCTTTTCGTCAATCAAGTTGAGTTGATCAAGCCGGGTCTGAATCCAATCGTATTCACTCAAACCAGCATCCTTCATGATCCTCAAGGAAAGGATCTGAACTTCCATAGGTAAAACAACTTCCATCCCATATACCAAAGAAAAGGGTGTTGCCCCAGTTGAAGTGCGTGCCGTGGTACGATATCCGTGCAGAGAAAACGGTAACATCTCATGCCAGTCCTTGTAGGTGAATGTCATCTTTTGAATGATCTTCTTGATATTTTTGTTCACAGCTTCAACAACACCAATCATCTTAGGCCGATTGGGAGATGAATTATGATGTTGAATCTTGAACTGCTCGCACAGAGTGGTGATCATAGTATTGTTCAAATTTGTACCGTTGTCCGTAATGATCCTGTCGGGGATACCATACCGGCATATGAGGTTCTGCTTGATGAAGTGGGCAACCACATTCTTTGTAACGGATGCGAAGGAAGCTGCTTCGACCCACTTGGTAAAGTAATCAATGGCCACCAGGATGAAACGGTGTCCATTGGATGTTGTAGGCTTGATCTCTCCAATCATGTCGATTCCCCACATCGCGAATTGTAACACCCTCTAAAACCCCGCATATAATTTTCGCAAATATTAAAAATTATAAACTCAGAGTACATGTAATAATCGAGGAATGCTACAATTCTCTTTTATTAAAATAAATTCCTGTCATGCATAATTTTAGTGGTAACTCGTACATGTCTACACAGCGGAATAATTTATTTAATAAAATCAAGTGTTATAATAATTTCCAAGTCATCAGGGATTAACACCTGGAAAGTCAACATTATATCATAACAAATAAAAAAAAGAATAAACGAGTCTGACTAAAGCAGCTCGACAACCAAACGTTCCCGGAGTTACAACTATCAGAGCATGACCCGGACATACTAAAACGAAACTAAACTAGACACGATAAGCCTTCGCCAAGCACCTGAGCGAAGCTCCTCAATCTGAAATATTCAACAGTAAGGGTGAGCTTCTCAATTATACATTTGGTTATACATTCATAACAATCAATTCACGAAATCATAAACATCACCCAATCAATAGCATATTTCATAGTTTACAAAATCTTTACAATTCGCATATATCCATGACATGTTGCCTTTCATTTTTTTGCAAACATTCATCAAAGATCCTCAACTATTTATCAAATCATACGTGCATACAGACAATCAAACATAACATTGGAAAAATCATCCATTCATGTTATATTCGAGTAATGCAACACACCCATGCATGTGGTACCACTACACCGCCCCATTAAATCTCGGGTCACGGATAACTCACCGTTCCATTATATCGCGGACACGGCTACCACCTCAACGTTCCATTAAATCGCGGACACGTATATTGGCCACCATGTTAATTCCACACAATGGGAATTAACAAATGCAACATGATATGTAAGTATGTAACACTCAGCATACTATGAACATCGATCAACATATCATGCACATCAACAATATCAAACATAACATGATATGAAATAGCATGTAACCACTCAGCATACCATTTAAACATAAATCATATCAAGTTACGAATAGCATGTAATCACTCAGCATACTATTCAAACATCAACAAATCACATCAATTATATCATAATTCATGCTCGATACATATCTAAAAGCATGGCAATAAAAATCCGACATCAAAACACTGAAATCAAAAATTCAGAAAATCAACACAGCAGAGCAACACGGGCACCCGTGTTGTGCAACACGGCCCGTGTTGTACAGCACGTCCAGAAGAAAATGCACATTTAATTTTATCAGTACAGGGGCTCTGACACGGGTACCCGTGTTGTGCAACACGGCCCGTGTCGTGCCACCAGGAGCACACCCCTTCCAACTCAGAGGAGCAACACGGCCACCCGTGTTGTGCAACACGGCCCGTGTTGCTGAGCGCGCACAGGATTTTCCTGAACCTGCAGCAGCTCAGAAACGGCAGTCCAAACGCGGGAAAACGTCCGCCAAAACGCGCATTTCAGTACCTAACGCATCGAGTTTGTACAATTCACAACAACATCACAATATCCAAGTTACCAACGATTATCATAATAACCTTAATCGGAAACTAACCGTCCTTTTGGGGAATTCTACTGACACTGAGGTTATCCCTACCACTTCCAAGGTAAATTCACGATCATGATATATACTCCCAATTCCTCATTTGGGACCTAAAACTCTTAATCGATTCATAAAAATTGGGAACATAACCCTTTTCTAACAAAGTTTAGTCCTACGGTTATCGATCCCTAGAAACATCTAACAATTGGGATTTTCCTACAATTACCCGAATCAACCGTACATAAACCCATAAACAAATATAAATCGAGTATAAACCCCCCGTACCTTATCAATTAGCAGCTTTGAGTTCTTGGGCGGTGTTCTTCGTTCTTCGTTCTTCAGAGCTCTATTTTCCCAATTCTAACTTCTGTTCTTACGTGAAAACCAAAAATGAGAAAATGGCCTAAGTCCCAAACATAACTTTATTTCTCTGCACCCCCACTCTTTACTAATCCACATCTAAGCCCAATGACTTAAAAATCTCAATATTCCTTATTTCTTTTATTTTCCTCAAATATTCCAAAATAATAATTCTTTTTATTTTATTAATTCTAATAAAATAAATTCCCAAATTTAAATAAATCAATTAATTGAAAACGGGGTGTTACAACTCTCCCCCACTAAAAGAGTTTTCGTCCTCGAAAACATACCTTAGACGAACAGCTCCGGATAAGCCTCTTTCATCTGGCTCTCCAGCTCCCAAGTGATATTTCCATCTGCTGGACCTCCCCAAGCAACCTTCACCAATGCTATCTCTTTACCTCTTAACTGTTTCACTTCCCGATCCTCTATCCTCATAGGCAATGCTTCTACTGTCAGGTTATCTCTTACCTGTACATCATCTATTTGGATTACATGAGATGGGTCTGGAATGTATCTCCTCAACTGAGAAACATGAAAAACATCGTGCAAATTCGCAAGTCTCGGAGGTAAAGCAATACGATAAGCAACTTCTCCAACTCTTTCCGTAATCTGAAACGGACCAATAAAACGCGGAGTCAACTTCTTAGATTTCAACGCCCGACCAATACCCGTCATCGGAGTAACTCTCATAAACACATGATCTCCGGCACTGAATTCTAAATTCTTTCTCCTCTTATCATGATAACTTTTCTGACGACTCTGAGAAGCTCTCATCTTTTCTTGAATCAATTTGATCTTTTCAGTAGTCTGCTGAACAATCTCCGGCCCAACTACCGAACTCTCTCCAGATTCATACCAACACAAAGGCGTCCTACACCGTCTACCATACAATGCCTCAAACGGAGCCATACCAATACTCGAATGGTAACTGTTGTTATAAGTAAATTCAATCAATGGCAAATAGCTATCCCAAGCTCCACCTTGCTCTAAAACACAAGCACGCAATAAATCTTCCAACGATTGAATCGTCCTCTCCGTCTGTCCATCAGTCTGAGGGTGGTAAGCTGAACTCAATCTCAACTTAGTACCCAAAGCCTTCTGCAATCCTTCCCAAAATTTCGAAGTGAACCTCGGATCTCTATCTGACACAATACTAGAAGGAACTCCATGCAAACTCACTATTTTCTCAATATACAACTGTGCCAATCTCTCCATCGAGTAATCCATTCGCACCGGTATAAAATGAGCAGACTTAGTCAACCTATCCACAACGACCCATATCGCTTCACAATTCATAGGAGTCCTCGGCAACCCAGATACAAAATCCATAGAAATACTATCCCACTTCCATTCTGGAATAAACATTGGTTGCATAAACCCAGACGGCTTCTGATGCTCAATCTTCGATTTCTGACAGATTAAACATGCATACACAAATTCAGCTATTTCCTTTTTCATTCCCGGCCACCAAAACAATTTCTTCAAATCATGATACATTTTCGTGGCACCCGGATGAATACTCATCCCACTGCGATGTCCTTCCTCTAATATACTTTTCTTGATTTCTGCAATATCAGGAACACAAACTCTATCGCCAAACCTCATAACATCATTTTCATCAATCCTAAACTCACCACCTTGACTTTGGTTGATCAATGTCAATTTATCAACTAAATTAACATCGGATTTCTGCCCGATTCTGATCTCTTCTAGAATACCACTAGTAAGTTTCAACATACCCAAACGAACACACTTCGGAGTACTTTCACAAACCAAACTCAAATCTCGGAATTGCTCAATTAAATCCAATTCACGAACCATCATCATAGACATATGCAAGGATTTCCTGCTCAAAGCATCTGCAACTACATTTGCCTTACCAGGATGGTAATTCAAACCAAAATCATAATCTTTGAGAAATTCTAACCACCTTCTTTGCCTCATATTGAGCTCTTTCTGATCGAAAAGATACTTCAAACTCTTATGGTCACTATACACTTCAAATCTCGAACCATACAGATAATGTCTCCACAATTTCAAGACAAACACAACTGCTGCCAGTTCTAAGTCATGAGTAGGATAGTTCCTTTCATGAACCTTCAACTGTCTCGAAGCATACGCAACTACCTGTTGATTCTGCATTAAAACGCCACCTAAACCCAACAGAGATGCATCACAATAGACCACAAAAGATTCCACCGGATTCGGCAAAATCAGAATAGGAGCACTTGTCAATCTCCGCTTCAATTCTTGGAAACCTTTCTCACAATCAGAATCCCAAATAAACGCTTGTCCTTTACGAGTCAACTTCGTCAACGGCAATGCTAACTTTGAGAATCCTTCGATAAACTTTCTATAATAACCTGCAAGACCAAGAAAACTTCTGATTTCCGAAACAGTCTTCGGCGCTTCCCACTGAGATACTGCTTCTACTTTTGTAGGATCCACTGCAATACCATTCTTAGAAATCACATGTCCAAGAAAACTAACTTCATTCAGCCAGAACTCACATTTGGACAACTTTGCATACAACTTCCTATCTTTCAACAACTCTAACACAATTCTGAGATGTTCCGCATGTTCTCCGTCATTCTTGGAATAAATCAGAATGTCATCAATAAAAACCACAACAAACTTATCCAGGTATGGGTGAAAAATCCTATTCATATATTCCATGAAAACACCAGGTGCATTAGTAACTCCGAACGGCATAACAGAATATTCATAATGCCCATACCTCGTTCGAAAAGCAGTCTTTTGAATATCTTCCGCTTTCACACGAATCTGATGATATCCAGATCTCAAGTCAATCTTACTGAATACACTAGCTCCAATTAGTTGATCCATCAAATCATCAATCCTCGGTAACGGATACCGATTCTTAATGGTTACCTTGTTCAATTGCCTGTAATCAACACACAGTCTCATAGAACCTTCTTTCTTCTTAACCAACAATACCGGGGCACCCCAAGGCGAAACACTTGGACGAATAAACTTCTTCTCCAGTAAATCTTCCAACTGACTCTTCAATTCAGCCAATTCAGACGCAGACATACGATATGGCGCCATCGACACCGGTCTCGTACCAGGAATTAAATCTATAGAAAATTCCACTTCTCTCTCAGGAGGTAACTCGCCAACATCATCAGGAAAGACTTCTGGAAAATCACACACCACTGGCAATTCTACACTCCTGACCTTTCCTGTTGCATCCAACGAAGCAAGTAACATAAACACATTAGCACCATCTTCCATTGCTTCTTGTACCTGCCTAGCAGTCATAGTCAAATTCTCGACACCAACTGCTTCTGGAAAAATCACCGTCTTAGCAAAACAGTTCAGATGAACCCGGTTGAATTCCAACCAGTTCATCCCAAGGATAATATCAATTTGTTCAAGCGGTAGGCACACTAAATCCATACCGAAACTTCTACCAAAAATCTCAATAGGACAATTCCTACATACAAGTGAAGTTGTCATTGAACCCGATGCAGGAGTATCAACAACCATGCTACCTTGCATACCAGATATGTCCAGTTTCAACCTCTCAGCACAATCCAAAGAAATGAAAGAATGAGTTGCACCAGTATCAATAATTGCAACTAAAGGTGTGCCATGAATAAAACACGTACCTTTAATCAATCGATCCTCTGGAGTAGTCTCAGATCCGGACAAAGCGAACACTCTTCCACTTGACTGATCCTTCCTAGGCTTAGGACACTGCGGACGAATGTGACCTTCTTCGCCACAATTGTAACAAGTAACAGACTTCCCTTTGCAATCACTAGACAAATGACCGGTCTTTCCACATTTATAGCACTTCTTCTCATCACTCTTGCAATCTCGAATGTGATGACCAGACTCACCACACCTGTAGCATCTGATAGGAGCCTTAGAATCTCCCCCACTAGGCCTTTTCCAACCGCCTGATCTCTGGTTATCTCTACCATATGGCTTGCCACGGTCCATATGTTGCTTTCCTCTTTTGTCAACAGCCCCACGAGAGTGAGACGACCTATTCTTGGTAATATCTTCTTCCAAGATTCTGCTACAATCCACCAGATCAGAAAATCTACGAATACGCTGGTACCTGATTCCCTGTTTAATCTCATCTCGGAGACCATTCTCAAATTTGATACACTTAGAGAATTCTCCAGCCTCATCATTGTTGTAGTGCGCATAATACTTTGCCAGCTCAGTGAACTTAGTAGCATACTCACTAACAGTCAGATTGCCCTGCTTAAGCTCCAAAAATTCAATTTCCTTTCTTCCCCGAACATCTTCAGGAAAGTACCTCCTCAGAAAAGCTCTTCTGAAGTTAGCCCAAGTCAGTGCCTCTCCATCCTGAACCATTTCAGTCCTTGTGGCAACCCACCAGTCGTCGGCTTCTTCTGCCAACATATGCGTACCATATCTGACTTTCAGATCTTCAGCACAATCAATCACACGGAAAATCCTTTCGATTTCCTTCAGCCACTTCTGAGCACCTTCAGGGTCATGTGTACCTTTGAACAACGGAGGATTGTTCCTTTGGAAATTTCCCAATTGTCTATCAGCACCAATCACGCCTCCAGTTGGGTTTCCAGCAAGTACACCAGCTAACATCCCCAAAGCCTCAGCGAGTGCAGCATCATTTCGTCCGTTACCTCCAGCCATATTCCTGAGAATTAAAACATACTCCACATCAGAATACAGTATCGACAGTGTTACCTTGCACTAGTCGCATACGAAAAGGAATGACTGACTCAAGACTCTGGTCACAACGACCGACTATGCTCTGATACCACTATTGTAACACCCTCTAAAACCCCGCATATAATTTTCGCAAATATTAAAAATTATAAACTCAGAGTACATGTAATAATCGAGGAATGCTACAATTCTCTTTTATTAAAATAAATTCCTGTCATGCATAATTTTAGTGGTAACTCGTACATGTCTACACAGCGGAATAATTTATTTAATAAAATCAAGTGTTATAATAATTTCCAAGTCATCAGGGATTAACACCTGGAAAGTCAACATTATATCATAACAAATAAAAAAAAGAATAAACGAGTCTGACTAAAGCAGCTCGACAACCAAACGTTCCCGGAGTTACAACTATCAGAGCATGACCCGGACATACTAAAACGAAACTAAACTAGACACGATAAGCCTTCGCCAAGCACCTGAGCGAAGCTCCTCAATCTGAAATATTCAACAGTAAGGGTGAGCTTCTCAATTATACATTTGGTTATACATTCATAACAATCAATTCACGAAATCATAAACATCACCCAATCAATAGCATATTTCATAGTTTACAAAATCTTTACAATTCGCATATATCCATGACATGTTGCCTTTCATTTTTTTGCAAACATTCATCAAACATCCTCAACTATTTATCAAATCATACGTGCATACAGACAATCAAACATAACATTGGAAAAATCATCCATTCATGTTATATTCGAGTAATGCAACACACCCATGCATGTGGTACCACTACACCGCCCCATTAAATCTCGGGTCACGGATAACTCACCGTTCCATTATATCGCGGACACGGCTACCACCTCAACGTTCCATTAAATCGCGGACACGTATATTGGCCACCATGTTAATTCCACACAATGGGAATTAACAAATGCAACATGATATGTAAGTATGTAACACTCAGCATACTATGAACATCGATCAACATATCATGCACATCAACAATATCAAACATAACATGATATGAAATAGCATGTAACCACTCAGCATACCATTTAAACATAAATCATATCAAGTTACGAATAGCATGTAATCACTCAGCATACTATTCAAACATCAACAAATCACATCAATTATATCATAATTCATGCTCGATACATATCTAAAAGCATGGCAATAAAAATCCGACATCAAAACACTGAAATCAAAAATTCAGAAAATCAACACAGCAGAGCAACACGGGCACCCGTGTTGTGCAACACGGCCCGTGTTGTACAGCACGTCCAGAAGAAAATGCACATTTAATTTTATCAGTACAGGGGCTCTGACACGGGTACCCGTGTTGTGCAACACGGCCCGTGTCGTGCCACCAGGAGCACACCCCTTCCAACTCAGAGGAGCAACACGGCCACCCGTGTTGTGCAACACGGCCCGTGTTGCTGAGCGCGCACAGGATTTTCCTGAACCTGCAGCAGCTCAGAAACGGCAGTCCAAACGCGGGAAAACGTCCGCCAAAACGCGCATTTCAGTACCTAACGCATCGAGTTTGTACAATTCACAACAACATCACAATATCCAAGTTACCAACGATTATCATAATAACCTTAATCGGAAACTAACCGTCCTTTTGGGGAATTCTACTGACACTGAGGTTATCCCTACCACTTCCAAGGTAAATTCACGATCATGATATATACTCCCAATTCCTCATTTGGGACCTAAAACTCTTAATCGATTCATAAAAATTGGGAACATAACCCTTTTCTAACAAAGTTTAGTCCTACGGTTATCGATCCCTAGAAACATCTAACAATTGGGATTTTCCTACAATTACCCGAATCAACCGTACATAAACCCATAAACAAATATAAATCGAGTATAAACCCCCCGTACCTTATCAATTAGCAGCTTTGAGTTCTTGGGCGGTGTTCTTCGTTCTTCGTTCTTCAGAGCTCTATTTTCCCAATTCTAACTTCTGTTCTTACGTGAAAACCAAAAATGAGAAAATGGCCTAAGTCCCAAACATAACTTTATTTCTCTGCACCCCCACTCTTTACTAATCCACATCTAAGCCCAATGACTTAAAAATCTCAATAATTCCTTATTTCTTTTATTTTCCTCAAATATTCCAAAATAATAATTCTTTTTATTTTATTAATTCTAATAAAATAAATTCCCAAATTTAAATAAATCAATTAATTGAAAACGGGGTGTTACACGAATGGCCAAGGAGCTGTTAAGACATTAAGAGGGACTTGGGGAATATATACCTTGTCAGCATAGATTTGGCATTTGTAAAAAGTACGAGAATGTTGATGACAATCAGCTTCCATGGTAGACCAATAGTAGCCTGCCCGTAGAATCTTTTTAGTCATCGTATGATCGCTCGAGTGGGTGCCAAAGGTGCCATTATGTAGTTCAACCATGATCTGCTCAGCTTCAATCTTTCCCACACAATGAAGTAGGACACAATCAAGATTGCGCTTGTATAGGATACCATTTCTCAAAAATAACTTGGCCGCGAACCTCCTTAAGAACTTTTTGTCGTTGACTGAAGCTCATTCAGGGTATTCTTGTGCTTCGAGATACCTTTTGACGTCATGAAACCAAGGTCGGTCCACCACTTCTTCGGTATTAATCTCGTGACAATGTACAGGTTCGTCCATTCGTTCAATGGTGATTTGAGGTGCCTCATTATCCCAGTTAAGTTTAAACATGGATGACATTGTAGCTAGCGCATCTGCTAGATGATTCTCTTCTCGCGGGAAGTGCTCGAAGGAAATCTGCTCGAAATGTGGTAACAATGTCACGACATGTTCTTTGTAAGGGATGAGGTTAGGGTGTTTAGTATCCCACTATCCTTTAATTTGACTGATAACCAAAGCTGAGTCCCCAAATACAACCAGAGATTTGATTCCCAAGTCAATAGCAGCCTTGAGACCAAAGATACAAGCTTCATACTCGGCCATGTTGTTGGTACAGCTGAAGCAGAGTCTAGCAGTGAAAGGTGTATGGAAACCTTCTGGAGAGATAAGTACCGCGCCGATACCATCGCCAAGTGCATTTGAAGCACCATCAAAGTACAGGGTCCATCGGGATCCTTGTTCAGGTCTGTCATACGGTCCATTACTTTTAATGATGTCCAATGTCATAATATCCTCATCAGGAAAGTCGAACCTCATGCATTGGTAATCTTCGACAGCTTGATGAGCTAGATGGTCAGCTAGTACACTCCCCTTTATAGCTTTTTGGGTTGTGTATTGGATAACATACTCAGTCAGGATCATCTGCCATCTAGCGATTCTTCTGGATAAAGCAGGCTTCTCGAAGATGTACTTGATCAGATCCATTTTGGAAATCAGCAGAGTGGTATGTGTCAACATATACTGCCTTAGCCGGAGAGCAGCCCATACCAAAGCGCAACAAGTTTTCTCGAGCAGTGAGTAGCGGGTCTCACAGTCGGTAAACTTTTTGCTAAGGTAATAAATGGCATTCCTATTTCGGCCAGACTCGTCATGTTGACCCAGTATGCACCCCATTGAATTATCCAAAACAGTCAGATACATGATTAACGGCCTTCCTTTGACGGGTGGCATCAAGATACGAGGTTCTAGCAAATACTCCTTGATTTTATCGAAAGCAACTTGACAGTCGTCATTCAATTCAACCACCTGATCTTTCTTTACCAGCTTGAAGATTGGTTCATAGGTAGATGTTAGGTGAGAAATGAACCTTGCAATGTAGTTTAGGCGTCCCAAGAAACCTCTGACCTCCTTCTCAGTGCGAGGGGCAGACATTTCTTGTATAGCTTTGACTTTATCAGGATCAACCTCGATGCCTTTGTTACTAACGATGAATCCCAAAAGTTTACCAGACCTGACTCCGAAAGTGCACTTTCTAGGGTTCAGTCTGAGCTTATACTCCTTTAACCTGACAAACAGCTTTTGTAGATGGTCGAGGTGTTCTTCTTCTGTCTGTGAACGGGCTATCATGTCGTCTACATAGACTTCAATCTCATGATGTATCATGTCATGAAACAAAGCTACCATGGCACACTGATAGGTTGCCCCGACATTCTTCAGTCTGAATGGCATCACTTTATAGCAGAAGGTACCCCAATGCGTAACAAAAGTAGTCTTCTCCATGTCTTCGGGGGCCATTTTGATCTGGTTGTACCCTGAAAATCCATCCATGAAAGAGAATACCTTGTGTTGAGCTGTGTTGTCAACCAAGATGTCAATATGTAGTAGTGAAAAATCATTTTTAGGGCTAGCCCTATTTAAGTCTCTGTAGTCCACACACATTCTCACTTTGCCATCTTTCTTAGCACGGGCACAATGTTAGAAACCCATTGTGGATATGAAGTAACAGCAAGAAAGCCAGCATTGAACTGCTTCATCACTTCAGCTTTGATCTTTTCGGACATGTCGAGCCTCATTCAGCGGACTTTCTGTTTGATTGGTGGACAATCTGCTCTTGTAGGGAGACGGTGAACCACAATATCTGTATCCAGTCCCGACATGTCTTCATAAGACCAGGCGAAGATATCAACATACTCATTCAACAACTAAACTAAGCGCTCATTGACTCTGGGCTCCAGGTTGGCACCCACTTTAACCTCTTTTTTGTCTTCGGCAATACCCAAATTGATAGTCTCTAACAACTCTTCATGGGGCAGAATAGCCCTTTCTTCTTGTTGCAAAAGTCTAGCCATCTCTCCAGGAACTTCACAGTCTTCATCACCTTCGTATTTGGCATGATTGACCAGGTCTTCAGAGTCACTGAAGACCATAGCAGAATTGTTACCCATGGAATCCGGAGTGGATGGGTACCTGCATTTTGTGAGTGTGGGTGTGTGTAAGGGATAACCACCTTTAAACAAGATAAAATGTAAAAAGAAAGAAAATGAACACAAAAGTTTATAGATGAAAACGTCCATGATTCATTAAAAATGGCATATGAAAATGAAGAATCAAAACCCTTACAAATGGACCTATATGCCCCAGGTAAGGCATAAGGCGAAAAGAGTGTACGAATTGTTTAATAATTATTACAGACCAACCAGGAAATGTTCAAAAGATAAATTACTGATTGATGAAAGTAATGGGAACGAAGTCTTTCGCCTCCCAGTTGTTCAGTCCTCCTTCAATGGTTGGAAAGATCCAGTCTTCAAAATTTCTTCCTTCTTCATCACCTTCTAAAGCATGAACTCAATGATGAGTGATTTTCAGTGGCGGTCCTCCAGCCTGGGAGCGACGCACAACTTTCTGGCTAGCAGCAGTGAAACCCAATCCATACTTATCTGCCTTGTAAGGAAAATTTGGCAGTTGACCCCATACTGTACTTCCTCCTTCCTTGATTACAGCCTCCACATCTTTAAGGGATGACATCCAGGACACAGGCTTGGTAATGATGGGTACATCAGTCATTTTCTTGGCTACCGCAACTTCAGGAGAAACCTCTTTAAAGTGTTGGAAAGGTGTTTCTATGAATTCACCATCTAACTCCAGGTAGCGGAAAGAGTTAAGGTGGATTATCATATACTCCTCCTCACCATGAACTGTTATGATTTTACCCTAGACTGGGTCTTTGAGCATCTGGTGTAGAGAAGAAGTGACTGCCCCAGCGTTGTGGATCCATGGCCTTCCCAACAAGCATGAATATGAAGGACAGATGTCCATCACATAAAATATAGAGTTGAAAATTTCTGTTCCCACCTTATTTGGGATGTCCACTTCTCCGTGAACCATCCGCTTAGAACCGTCGAAGGCTCGAACAATGATATTACTGGGCTTTAGGGTCAAACCTTCACAGTCTAGCCTGTCCAATTCTTTCTTTGGTAGAACATTTAAAGATGAACCGGTATCAACCAGAACATGAGAAAGTGTAGTCCCTCTGCACTCTACCGAGACATGCAGCGCATCATTATGCTTTATTCCTTTAGATGTTAGATCGAAATCAGAGAAACTAAGACCATTATCGGCTGTAAGGCTAGCCACGCACTCTTGAAACTGATCCGCAGAAGTTTCTTGAGGCACGTGTGCCGTCTTCAGAAATTTGATCAAGGCTTTGGCATGCGCCTCGGAGCAGAGCAATAGAGCCAGCATAGAGATTTTTGAAGGGGTTTGCCCCAACTTCTCTATGATATCATAATCGCTCTTCTTAATTATCTTTAAAATCTCCTCCATCTCCTTTTGGATGGTCTCGGGGATAACCAAAGTCTGAGCCCTCGTCCTGACAGGCGCTTCTTGGATACCCTTACCTTTATCAGCAGTAACAACATAAGGTATAACTTCGGGAGTAACAATTTCTTCAATCACTGGACTTTGCACAGATATCTTTACAGGCACAGGAGCACTTGAGGGTCCGAAGACTGCCCGTGGAGGAGCAATCTCCGGAGAGAATATTCTTTCGCTACGAGTGATCTTACTTGTCCCCACAATATTCCCCACATCAGGAGTCTCTTCATCGGAATTTTCTTCAACTGATTCGATCTGTTTCACACCGTTATAGAAGATCTCTCCTTCATAATTCCACGGTATAGTCTTTTTGTACTTATATGGGATAGGCCCCGGCATGGTAATCTTCAGTGGTACAAACTTTGGATCGGGTGTAATCTTAACAAGCCTTTTGCAGGTGTTGGAAAGATTGTCGAAAATGGTGATTATAGCAACATCATTGATTGGAGTAACAGGAGTAACATGAGTGATAGTAGCAAAAAGAGTTTTCTGAAAGAGGATCTCTTGAGTATCCATCAAGCATTGAATGCCTGATTTCAATAGCGGACAGTCAGATTGCAAGGTTGAACAAAAGTAACAATCTTTTTCATAGCCCGGGAAAATCCCGGCTTTCAACAGATTCATCTTGATTATTGGAAATGGAGTCATTAAGTCATCAACAGCGGTAACATGAAGATCTTCTACAATAGCATGGACATTATGACCATGTTTTGGCATCGGAGCGGATATAACATTAGGTTTTTCGAGGGCATCAAACTCTACCTCCTTGGCATCTATTAAATCTTGGTTCTTGTTTTTAAGGGCCCAACAGTTGTTGGTGTCGTGCCCCACACTGTCCGAATGATATGCACATTTTACATTTGAATGATAATAGGGAGAAGAGGTATTTGGTTTTTTCGGCGCTTCATTCAAGTTGGTAAGGTTTAACTTTAACAGATGAGGAAGGACCTGAGCCGGTGTCATATTGATCCGGGTGAATTGCCGTTGTGGCCTTTCTACCCTTTGCTGGTTAGCTCTGGGTTGACTGCTTCGAGGTTGATCGGATGAGGAGTTTTGGATCATCACAGCCCCCACCGCTGGTCGGCGCTCTATTCTCCCTTGATTTCTCTGGGTGTGAACAACAGAAACTTCCTTCTTGGCTGGGAAGGTCTTCTTGATAGCAATGGAAGCAGAGGCATCCTTCTGAATTTTACCACTCTTAATGCCAGCTTAGACCCTTTCATCAGTCAGAATTAATTCGGTGAACCCTGCAGATGAGCTCCCGATCAAGTGATTGAAGAATGGACCTGACAGGGTCCCTAAAAACATGTCAACCAGCTCTCTATCCGACAAAGGTGGTTGCACCCTTCCAGCCAAAATCCCGCCACTTATGGGCATACTCCTTAAATCCCTCATTAGAGGCCATACCCATACTCTATAGTTGAGTATGAGTAGGCGCTAAATCTGTGTTATATTGGTATTGTCGGTAGAAAGCATCAACCAAATCCTCCCAGTTATGAACATCAGATCTCTCAAGTTGATAGAACCAGTCTAATTGCGTACCCGACAAACTATCTTGAAAAAAGTGGACCCAAAGATCCTTATCAGAAGAGTGAGGTTGGATCTTTCTGACGTAGGACCGCAGATGCATCTTTCGACAAGACAAACCGTCGTATTTAGCAAATGTAGGCACTTCGAACTTGGGAGGAATGATGATCCCAACGACTAACCCTAGTTCTTCGAAATCCAGCCCAGGTACCCTTTGTACCTCCATGGTTGCCAACCGATCCTCAAGATTTTTATACTTATCGTCCGCCGGAGGGTACTTCTGTTCGGAGTAATCTTCATCCTCTTCCTCTTCTTTTTCTTCAACTTCAAACTCAGAGGGCATTGCAACTCCCTTTCCTTTACCAACCCCTTCGTCAGACGTCGAGGGGAAATCCAAAACTCTCCTAGCCAGATTCTCAAATATTCTTCCCATAATGGCCACACCAATTCTTTTCTTTTTCTTCTTTTCCTTTTCCTTCTCTTTCTCTAATAGTGCTTTAAGATCCTCTTGACCCTTTGCCAAGGTTATGAGGAGTTGTTGGAATTGCAAATTCTGTGCTTACGGATCTTTGACTGTCTGCTCTATATCCATCTTGTTGAAATAAACAACAGAAAGATAAGGAAACCTGGTGTGAAGACCTGTTAATGCATATGATGAATGATGTGTATTCATGTAATGCATTCAAGGATTCAGAAATTCAAATTTGCTGTAAACAAAAATAACACACGTCATATTAATAAGAAGAAATTTGTTAGTACATAAAAGCCATATGGGAAAAATATTACAAAGCTTCTTAATGTAAAAAGACGTTGCGCATCCTTTTTGGTGCGATGTAAGTGTTAAGAGTCTCCTCTTCGTGAAGTCGGCGGGTAAGTTCCAAAACCTTCTTCTCACTGGCATAGAAGCTGGCTTCAAAAGTGTTCCATTCTTCCTTGAGCTGTATCCAACTCTTTTGCAATTCTTCCAATGATGTTGGCATGTCTGGATGTAGGAGGGTGTATGGAAACTCTCCTTCCATAACAGGCTTTTTGATCACGGGGAGAATGTGGGGGTAAGGCATCATAAGACTCTGGGCGCGGGTTCGTACCCACTTGAGATAAGGCTCAAGGGGGATAGAATTCTTGTTCCCCAGTGTCTTACTATCCACTTTGTTGGGCATCCTCCAAGCTCGGATAAACCTTTATCGTTGTCCTTAAGCGTCGTTGTCGAATTCAAAAACCAAGTCAGGAATCAGCATATCATGAGGGTCATCCCTTCGGGCATACCCAAATTGCCTCAGAGCTAAACAGGGGTTGTAGGTAATGCCTCCCCTAATGCCAAGTAGTGGGACATTAGGGGATTCTCCACAACGATCAATGATAATGACATTTTCTCTGGACCGAGAACACCAATGAACATCAGAATGTGTGAGGGTCATCAATGTTGTGACCACCTTAAACCCTGCTCATTCTTCAAAACTGATTGGGGAAGGTGAGAAATAAACCACCTTTCTAGAAGAGGAGTACAACATATGAGAACACCTCTTTTCCTCATTGTTCGTGTGTGAAATGAGTGTAAGATGTCCCCAAGCAATGTAGGCACAGGATTCCCAGATATGAAAATCTTGGCAGCATTCACATCTATAAGTTGATCAGGGTTTGGGAACAAGACCAACCCATAGATGAGGAGTGCTACAATCACTTCAAAAGCTTGCAGATCTAGAGAATTCCAACAGTTTTGTGCTTTCTCAAATAGAAACTTTACCAAGAAACCCTTGACACCACTTCTGGTTTCCCAATGACCTTTGATATCAGATGGTTGCAAGTGTAAGGCTTGAGCAACATCTTCAGGCTTTGGTTCTCTTTCCGTACCGTTTTAGGGTAGTTGATGAAGAATAGGAATCCTCAGGAGTTGAGAAAATTCCTCCAAAGTAGGTACTAGTTGGTAATCAGGGAATGTGAAACAGTGGTGTAGGGGGTCAAAGAACTGGAACAGAACTTTCACCATGTCTTCTTCAATGTTGGAGTTGACCAAGTTGAGGAGTCTACCATGTCTTTCATTGAAGAGAGAATTCTCTAGAATCTTGGAAGTAAGCTCCTTGAGTTGAGGAGGGATTCTCATAAGGTTGACTTGAATTGTTTTCCTGCGAAGAGATTCCATGACCTACAAAACAAGAACAAAGATAATGATCCAAACCCTTGAAATGGTTAGTGGATGCATATGATTCTTTATGATGTTCATGATGTATTCACAAGTATATGTACAAGCAAGTCACACAAGTTCCTAAATTCAGGCTTGCACGGGGTTTCATAGGTAAGTACCCTCTTGAAGTTAGTTGGCTCAACCTGTCATATAAATAGTAACTGGGTTCTAAGGAGCTCAATATCACTGGATTATTTTTTGTGTTCATTGTTTTAGTTTAGCCACTTAACTGGCGACCGAAATATTCCAAGAAAACAACCCTCAATGAGTGTAGTATCGAGTATCTACCAACTTCGGACTGCACTAAAGTCGGTCATCTCACTACCCCTAATAAGGCCAAGATGGTCAAGTAAAGGTTCTAAGAGTTCATTAGTGCTTCATGACATCACTCAGCGGCCCCGTATTCTCTTTGATTGACTCAAAGGCTACCGGTACCCACAAATATGTCGCACTAATATAGCTATTGCTTCAACCATGTTGGTATACCCCGCACAGTTTCCACAATGTATTTCTATTTATCTATGAATGTTTCCCAAAAATCCGGGTGGAAGATTCAAACCCAAATAAGAGAACCAAATGTAAAGCAATCAAAGCGAACAAGATAAGCATGCAAAGGTGATCTAAACCCTAAGGTTACTCCACTTTTAGAGATTCTCCCCAGCAGAGTCGCCAGTTCTGTGATACGGTGGGAGAACTGACATGAGGTTTTGCGTTTGTGTTCGCAAATGTTTCGGTTTAGCAAGAGTCGTCACCGACTTTTTATTTTATCCTAAGGAAAGATCAAAAAGCACAGGAAAGACCTTTGAGATGTTTTCTTGGGTTCGGGGAGTAAATTATGAAAAGGGAAGGTGCAAGCACCCTTTTCATCCATGGTTTTACATGGGCTCTTAGTTACTTGTTTAGATCACTTGCTTTTGCTTTTCAATTGTTTGAAATGGTGCTTTGTGTGTGGCTTTGAAAGTTGTTTTGAAAAGAGGCCATCGTTGTGGCAACCTTTGTAATGATTCTTGTTTGAATGTATACAAAGGTGTTTTTGTCTTTTGAAAAGATGTTTCAATGTTTGAAAGTTTGCTTTGGGAAATGTTTTGAAATTGTGTTGTGAAGTGTGTTTAAAAATAGCAAGGATGTTTTGCAAGTTTTGACCAAGTAACTAAGAGTTACCTACCCTATTTTACTCAAAGATCTTTCCTATATGTTTTTAACCCTTTTGACAGTGTTGTTTTACCATTGCATTTGGTAAACAACCTTGTATTAGGATTTTAAATGGGACAGGCGCGAGTCATCGTATAGACCATGATAGCAATTGTGTTAAGTATCTTTAGCAAATTTTTGAGGGACTCGATCATTTTGTTTAGGCAACCAAAATAGCATCATCGAGGGACTATGATCTTTTGTTTTGTTTTTTGTTTTGTTTTGCCAAAGTACCCAACATGCATAACATGGTCCATTTTTAAGGCAACAAGTGGATGTAACCCTAGGGGTGCAAGTGTGCATTGTGTATTAACTTTCATGCATTTTTGTCTTTGTATTAGTCAAACTACTTGTTGATTTTGGATTTTTGCATACAAACCCTAATCTCTAATCATGACATAATTAAAAGCATAAATGCGTAAAATAAATCTATACTATTACAACATTTGATTATGGGAAGGGGGATACAATTTTGAATGGGGATTATTTTGCATAAAATTAAAACCCTAGTTTTACTATTACATCTAAATTGAATCAAATGGCATAAATAATAAATGGACAATATTTAAATAAACAAATTAAATAAATATACAAAATAATATGAATATGCAAAAAAGGTTTTTGTTTATTTTTATGTATGTAAAAATATTTAATGTGAAAAGAAAGGAATAATAAAAAAGGAATATTATTTTTTATTAAGGGTAAACCCTAATTTTCTTTTGAGAATACAAATATATTAAATATATTATTTATATACAATAAAATAAAATAATGTATATACAAAAAATAAAATATATTTAGAAAAAGTATTATTTAAGTATAAATAATAATAAAAATAAAAGTATAGTATTTATATGTTTTTATTCTAAAGTATATAT
The DNA here is from genome assembly GCA_948472305.1 of Vicia faba. Lineage (NCBI taxonomy): Eukaryota > Viridiplantae > Streptophyta > Magnoliopsida > Fabales > Fabaceae > Vicia > Vicia faba. The sequence goes on from CATIWC010001983.1 coordinate 316,163, forward strand.
TAAATAAAATAAAAAGTATGTATATATATATATGTATATTAATTATATTAAATATGTACAATAAAAAATAAAATAAAATATATACAAGACCAAAATATATTTAGAACAATATTTTTTTAGTGTAAATAAAATAAAAGAATAAAAATAAAAGTATAATGTTATTATTTATTATTTTCAAGTTTTCAATAAAAGTATATACTATCAAATTATTTTTATGTCTAAAAAAAAACAATAAAATAATAAAAATAAATGTGAGAAATTATGAAAATATTTTTGGATATTTTTATGTTTGAAAAATATAAAATAAAAATTAGAAATGATAAATAAATACAAAAATATAAAATATAAAGAAATTGAGCAAGGGGGTGCATTCAGTAAAAGGGGGGTGTCAATAGTGAGCCAGGACCAAGCCCAGCCCAACACACTTCATCTTCAACCTCTGTTCTCAAAAACGCGCGCACCTGGATTCAAACACGAACAACCTGCATACGTGCTCTAATGCAAAAACATATAACATCAAAGTTGTAGAGCTTTCCAAGACGAATTCAATCATATAAAAAACTTGTCCTAACTCTCAAAGACCAGAGAGAATTTCTCTGGCCCTAAATCTTAACCTATTTTTTTTAAGGATGTTCATGGACCAAATTCTCTTAGCATGCTTAACTAAAATGAAAACTGAGCATATGTACAACTTCATGGCTATGAATACTACATTTCTTATTCACAAACCTAAGTCTAAATGTTCCTAAATAGAGAGATAGGGAGTTAATAAAAACTTGTTTCAGCTGACTTCGTGTATGGCAATGTGGAGCTTTTCAACAAGGCCTGAGATGTTTGGGAGCTTGCTTGAACTTCCCTTGATATTCTCCAATGTCTAGCTTGCCTTGAATGTGCTTGAATAAGCCTACAGAACTCAACCTGCACAAGCTGAAATCAAAAATGGCAAACCCTGTAAATGGAGTTACAGTCAGTGTTTAAGGGTTGGGATAGCTTGGATAGGGTGTATGGAAAGTGTTTGAACAGGTTTGGGGCAAAACGCACGAGCAAATTGTGTTATGGAAATCAAACTGTAGATGTTGCCCTGTTTTGCCAATGGAAGGTGATTTTGTACTATGGGAGATTTGAGGGCTCAAAGGGTCGTGTTTCTGGCTCAAGGGGATGTGAGAAAGTTGTCTTAAAAGTTTGCATAAGTTGATTTTCACAGATGTTCAAGTTCTAGTGTTTTGGACGTGTTTCTTGTCTTTTAAGCCAAAATGAACAATGATATAATACAAGCCTGTACAGGCTATCTATCAGCCTGCTTCTTGTGATCTTTTCCCCTCAAGTTGGTGGATATGATTTGCTGCACAAGATATGGCTCTATGCTCAAGGATTGTGGTTTTGACATAAAGCAAACTTTGGCAAAAATGGTAATGTACCTTTTACCATTTAGGGATTAATCTTGTATGCAATGCCCTAATTACCAAAACAATGCCTTAGACCAATGGATGTTCATTTAATTATTGAGTGTGGAATGGTTTTGAGGCCTGCAATCTAGTGCAAAGCAAGCTGATTTGAATTTGCAACTTGTATCAATATGAACATGCCATGGATGAAAAGTGAGTTTTTGCCAACTTCAAGCCTTCGATTCTCCCTAACCACAAATGAGTTTGGAGAGTTCTTGGACATTTTGGAAATCTTGCAACATGCTATACAATCCATATTTGAAATTCAATTTGAGATTCCAAGTGGAACTATGTGAAAAATGGCCATGAAGATAGGTCAAAATCCTGCCTAAACTAGGGCAAAATTTCACTAAGTTAAAAGTTTTATGAACCCTTATTCCAAAAATCATAACTTGAGATCCAAGCTTCTTTTGGGAAAACTTTGTGAATAAAAGTTGTAGGTTTTATGAAGGACTACAACTTTCATGTTGGAAGTTTTGTTTTAATCCAATTGCATCATGGTGAAAATGTTGGGCAAAGTTAGGAAAAATTAAGAAAATTTCATAACTTAGAAAATTCTAAGTTATGAAATTTTTCAACTTTAAACCCTAATTTGAAAAAATGGGTTTCTTGATGAGCAAGTTTCATTTTTTGACACATCTTGATGAAAAATGACCCTTGGCACTTGATTTTGACCAAAAAGTCAAAGTTTGACTTTTCAGTGTACAGTCAAATTTTGATCAGTTGACTGGAAAATTCATCTGTCAATCCAATGCATTTGAGATCTTTTGAACCTTGTGAATAGGTCAAGATGATTCCATTGAGTCCTTGAATCCATGCTTGACCCCAAATTGCCATTGGCTAGGTCAAAAGTCAGAAATTTCCCTTGTGCAGTCAAAACCCTAAAAATGACCATTTTGCCCTTTTAGTGATCTGATCAAATTTCTTGTGGATTTGTGGTCCAAACTTGATCAAATGGTTCATATGAGTTCATAATGTTGATGTGGGTCAGAATTTATGAGGTTTGACTGTAAATTGGCCACAGTTGACTTTTTCCCCAATACAGTTGATTTCTAGGTCAACTGTCCAATTGACTGGGCAAAAATTTGATTCAAAGCTTGAAACTTGGTATGGGCAATATTATAAGTCCAACATGAAGTATGAAAGTCACATTAGGCATTGAAAGTCCAAAAATCCCCGTGCAAACTCAAACCCTAATTTAGGTCAACAGTGCAAGGAGATGTCTTGAGCAAAGCAAAAACCCTAATCCTGTCTGGAGTTCAAGGAACCTTGTGAGGGGAAATCTTGATAAAATGAGAGGGCAAATTTTGGGGTACAACAGGTTGGCTTCAGGGAAGATCAAGGAAGGTGAATTGATGGGAAAAAAGGATTGAAAAAGGCTTGAGAATAGGATTCGAAGTAGCTGAATTCTGAGTTGTGAAGCAAGTTTGGCAGGGTGATTCTGGCTATCTAAACTTGGTAAATTTAATTGGGGATGACCCTCTATTTATAGGGAATCAAATGGAATGTTCAAGCGTGTGGAATGATGCAAATTGGAGGGAAATCGTGTGAACCCGATGCACGAGCAAAGTGTGATCTGATTTGCATCAAAACTTATCTAATCCTTGCGTTTTAAGGCTCTAATCCACTTTGGCAACTTGGTTAAACATGTTTAGATCACAAACGCGTGCTAATTTGATGTTTAAAGGCCAAAACATGAATTTCAAATTCTGACTTATGGAGAAACTTCAGTTCCAAGTTACCAAGTTCAAACCAATGGCATTTCCACCTCATGAGGTCTTAGGGCAAAATTCTTGACGCTTTGGAAAGATGAGGTAACAAGCTTTGCAATGGAAAAAGAATGGAATCAAATGGATGCTTGAGCTGAAAGTTACATGGAGTCAAAGTTGAAGAAAAAGAGTTGACTTTCCATACTTAGAAATATTTCAAATTCTTCTTTAAAAATGACCTATAATCTCTTGCATCCAAACATAGCCTTCCACTTAGAATTTTCTCTTGACCAAAAAATATGAAATGAAGTAGATCTCTTGAATGACATTTTTCAATTTGAACCACTCAAAATATCCAAAAATTGAGCAACTTATGACTTGTTGAAGTTGGCCAAAAATCATGAAATGACCTATAATCTCTTGCATTCTTAAGGCAACTTCCATCCATTTTCTTACTTTGCACATGAAAGAAGGAATGAAGTACACATCCTTAGGATAATCATGAAAAAAGTGTTGGCTCAAGGTGATAAAAATTGACCAAGTTATGACCATTTGAAGTCACATATGGAAAATTGGGGATTCATATGGATGACTTGTAATCTTCCCTCTTCACTAAGTTCCTTCCACATGAAAACTCCTTGGAAATTTTGAAGTGATTTGTTGGTAACTCTTTGAAGAGAAGAATGTTTTTGGAATCACTCAAAAATACCAAAAGATGAGCAAGATATGCCCCTTTGAAGTCCAAAACCCTAGCCTCTAGATCAAGAGAATGCTTGGTGGAACTTTGCCAAGTTTGAACTAACTTTTTGTGCCAATATTCTTCCTTTTTGAATAGAAATTGTTGAGGATAATGATGAGGACTAATGGCCACCAAAACTACTTCCATACCAACTTCAAAACAACTTCAATGGTGAGGTTTGAATTTCTCAAGCTTTTGACTAGGGCATGGAAATAAACTCATGAACCCATGAAGCAACTTGATAAACCTTATTGCCTTTACCTACATTATTAACAAGTAAGACAAACCAATATTTCATTTTGTTAATTAGAGAGAAAATCAAAGCAAAATATCCATGATCACAAAAGAAAACAAGTTAAGGTGCTTGGTAATTCCTCAGAAGAGCAAGGATAAAGATAGGGAGAAGAACAAAAATCCCTAATGTGATTTTGTTGTGATTGAAACAATATGGTATGATGAAGGGATCTTAGGGGTAAAAATTGGGGTACAACAGCTTCCCTTATTTAAGTTTCTTCTATCCGGAGATACGAAGGTTAAAAATCTTCGTGTCGACGTGATCGAAGACACTTAAATATAAAACAAATCATGTTTTTGGCCCTAAGATACCATGCAAATGTTTATGCATATGATTGCATATGAATGGAACAAAAGAGACGCAAAGTAGCATTGGGGATGCAACAAAAAATGTAGAAACAAAGGAGCAACCCCACCAGGAAAACAAATCAATGGTAAACCACGAGAACAGAATCAGAGAGGAGGATAACAAGCATTGATGTTCACTGCCGATGTACTATCAACGTTCACTGAATATATCATCCCACTGCCGTTCACTGACAATGAACTATCAACGTTCACTGAAGATAGCAAAAAGATAACAAACACCGACGTTCACTGCCGATGTACTACCAACGTTCACTGAAGGTAGAAAGAGGAAATGTATCATATCACCTCTGTTCACTGACGATGAACTAGCAACGTTCATTGAAGATAGAAAAAATATAATAAACACCGATGTTCACTGCTGATGTACTACCAACGTTCACTGAAGGTAGAAAGAGGAAATATATCATATCACTTCCATTCACTGACGATGAACTATCAACGTTCACTGAAGATAGCAAAAAGATAAGAAACACCGACGTTCACCGCCGATGTACTACCAACATTCACTGAAGGTAGAAAGAGGAAATATATCATACCACTGTCGTTCACTGACGATGAACTATCAACGTTCACTGCAGATAGAAAAAAGATAAGAAACACCGACGTTCACTGCCGATGTACTACCAATGTTCACTGAAGGTAGAAAGAGGAAATATATCATACCACTTCCGTTCACTGACGATGAGCTATCAACATTCACTGAAGATAGCAAAAAGATAACAAACATCGACGTTCACTGCAGATGTACTACCAACGTTCACTGAAGGTAGAAAGAGGAAATATATCATACCACCACCGTTCACTGACGATGAACTATCGATGTTCACTGAAGATAGAAAAAAGATAAGAAACATCGACGTTCACTGCCGATGTACTACCAACGTTCATTGAAGGTAGAAAGAGGAAATATATCAAGTTTCCCCAAGATTCTGGTGTTTTGCCAAGAACGGGTCTCAGCTTCTTCTTTAACCAAGGAAATCTGCCTAGAAAAGGGTAATACGTAATCTGTCTCAAATAAAGAGACTTCCACTTATTGTCAAGGGGAATTGCAAAGAGAAATGACTTTCTAGGAATAGAAATATGACTTCCATGGGAAATGCCACGATATTCCTGCTGAGGAGATAAAGTCTTCCTGTGCAAAATAAATGCACAAACCAAAACTCAAAGTTTTCAGAAATCCATAATAAATGATATTTTCATGTAGCCACAAATCCAATTCAGAAATAAACTAGAGCAAGACGGCCAATGCAGATACATCCTTTGAGAAATAAACTCAAGAGGGAAAACCAAATTCAAATAAGCAAAGAGCGTTGTCGGAAAGGTCAGAACACAATGTCAATGAATGATGATTTTTAGCAATGCATGATGTATGTATGAATGTATGAGTGCTATTATGCATATGCTGGTAAAAAGGATACATAATTAGCGCAGACAAACAAAACCGCATCAGGTGCTAACAACATTGGGCTAAGCTTCAACCAGAAAGATCAATCCAAGAAAGGTAAAAGCAACTGCAGAAACCAAACCTATTGTTTTAACTTTGTTGAGGAGAACCATAATCCAGATGTAGCTAAATCAAACAGATACCAGGATAGAAGATCCTTCTTTTGGTTTCATCGGAGAAAAAGGTTTTCCAAAAGAAACATGCCTATTGGAGATTGCAAGATCAATCTCAAATAAAGCAGGCTGACGCTGAAACAACCAAGCCTCACTGGGGTATTCAAGCCTACCTCCCTGGAGAAAAAATTGCGGATTGAAACTTTCATCACGAATACTCATTCCAACAAGAGATTCCCTGGGGTAACCTTCCCGGGAAATCAAGAAGTCAACATTAATGCCAAAACTGCAAAAAGAGGGACATCCCAACACACCAAGGGAATAAAACCTTTCATAATATGAGGAAAGACTTCGCTGGGGAATCTGGGACAGAGGCTTCTGATCATGCAAACCCGAAAAAAACGAACCAAGACTTGACTGGGGATAGTGGGGTCACAAACCCAATATTGTACCTTGTACCCACTGATATCGTCTTTAACTATCTGAGAAACACACAAAGATTGCGCACACCAGCAAAATGACCTGAGAAAACCTTCATGAAAGAAGTAAATCTTCTTAAAATAAACGGAGTTTGTTCATTCTTGGGGTCACCATCTTTGTTGTCATTGTTTCATCACAAATCACAAAGTAAATTGAATTGTTAAGATCTCTTCTCTTTTTTTTGAAAAGTTAATTTTGCTTCTTTTAATCTTTTTGCTTTAACAGTTATTATCAGTAATAAATGAAGTCTTTTCAAGCTAAATAAAAATAACAACACAAAGAATTGAGCAAAAGCTCGAATTTCATTAATAGAATGGTAGTCTGCGAATGGCGAGACTCCATGGATGATTACAAAGTTTTGGAAATGGTAATACATAATGGAAAAGATACATTGAGATACAATGACCACTATCCCCCCTAACAACTTTTTGAAATCCTGAGCAGCAGCTTTTGTTGAAGTATGGTGAGGATCCGAGAAGATTGTTGCTTCAACGATCAAGTCTCATCTGACGTAGTTACTTGCCAAGAAAATCCCTAAATTTTGCCTAAGCTGCCCTTGCGGGTTTTCAACTTAGCGGGAAATTTATTCTGTTTATGTCTCTAAATTTTTGCCTAGACCGCCCTTTCGGGTTTTCGGCCTACCGAGACGCTCTTTTTTGCCTAAACCGCCCTTTCGGGTTTTCGACTTAGCGAGCTGTTCTTTTATTTCTTTAGGCGAAGTATTTCTTGACTGCATCAGCATTCATGGGACGTGGGAACTCCTCGCCATCCATAGTTTCAAGAATTAATGCACCACCAGAGAAGGCTTTCTTGACAACATACAGGCCTTCAAAATTGGGAGTCCACTTTCCCCTAGAATCAGTGTTGAAAGTCATGATCTTCATGAGCACGGGGTCGCCTTCTCTGAATACACGAGGTTTGACCTTTTTGTCAAATGCTTTCTTCATTATTTTCTGATATAACTGCCCATGACACAAAGTTATCATTATCTTCTCTTCAATGAAATTCAATTGGTCAAACCTGTTCTGAACCCATTCAGCCTCTGTTAATTTGGCTTCCATTATCCCACGCAACGAGGGAATATCTACCTCAACAGGGAGTACAACTTCCATTCCATACACTAGGTAAAACGGGGTTGCTCCTGTTGAAGTGCGAACAAATGTTCGATATTCATGCAGAGCAAAAGGGAGCATTTCATGCCAAACCTTATAAGTGACAACCATTTTCTGGATAATTCTCTTAATATTCTTATTAGCAGCTTCAACAGCCCCATTCATCTTTGGCCTGTATGGAGATGAATTGTGATGGACAATCTTGAATTCTTCGCACAGTTCAGTCATCATCTTGTTGTTCAAATTCGAGCCATTGCCAGTGATGATTCTGCTCGGCACACCATACTGGCATATAAGATTGTTTTTTTTGAAACGCACAACCACCTATTTGGTAACATTCGCATGTGAAGCAGCCTCTACCCATTTGGTAAAGTAGTCAATTGCTACCAAGATGAAACGATGTCCATTTGAAGCTTTGGGTTCTATCATCCCGGTCATGTCAATACCCCACATAGAGAAAGGCCACGGGGAGGAAATTACATTGAGAAGTGTCGGAGGTACATGGATCTTATCTGCGTCAATCTGGCATTTATGGCACTTCTTTGCAAATTTGTAATAATCAGATTCCATTGTCAACCAATAATAACCTTCCCTTAGCATCTTTTTAGCCATTGAATGAGCCTTCATGGATCTCATGCATCAACATGTCTGCTTCGTGTCTATCCACGCATCTGAGCAAGACCATGTCAAAATTTCTCTTGTATAACACATTTTCACTGAGGAAGAAACTTCCTGCCAATCTTCTCAATGTCTTTCTATCTTTCTTTGACGCACCAAATGGGTATTCCCGAGTCTGAAGAAAATGCTTGATATCATAATACCAAGGTTTTTCATCTGCTACCTCCCCTGTCGCAAACACATGAGCGGGCCTATCTAGCCGTCGAACTGTAATTCGGGGTATAACATTCCAAGTATTTACTTGGTACATGGATACCAGAGTTGCCAGAGCATCTACCATTTAATTTTCATCCCTAGGAATGTGATGGAATTCAACTTTATTGAAGAAGGGTAGTAATCTTCTAGCATAATCTTTGTAAGGGATCAAGCCAGGGTGACGAGTGTCCCATTCTCCTTTAATCTGATTTATTACTAAAGCTGAATCACCATACACATCTAGAATCTTGATTCTGAGATCAATAGCTTCTTCAAGACCCATGATGCAAGCCTCATATTCTGCCATATTGTTAGTGCAATCAAATGTCAACCTTGCAGTAAAAGGAATGTGCAATCCATGAGGAGTAACAATCACATCACCAATTCCTTTACCATAAGCATTCACAGTGCCATCAAATACCATACTCCAACGAGATTCAGGGTCGGGGCCCTCCTCAGGAAATGGTTCATCACAATCTTTCACTTTCAAGAACATCACATCTTCATCGGGGAATTCATATTCTGCAGACTGGTGATCTTCCACTGGCTGGTGAGCAAGGTAATCTGCCAACACACTACTTTTGATAGCCTTTTGAGTGCGGTACTTGATATCATATTCAGATAACAACATCTACCAGCGGGCAATTCTCCCAGTAAGAGCAGGCTTTTCAAAAATATACTTGATTGGATCCATTTTGGAGATCAACAAGTAGTATGATTCAACATATACTGCCGCGAACGCTTTGCCACCCAGGCCAAAGCACAACATGTTTTTTCTAGCATAGAATACCGCAACTCACAATCAGTGAAATTTTTGCTGAGATAATAAATGGCGAACTCTTTCTTTCTCGTTTCATCCTGTTGTCTCAGAATACAACCCATAGATTTATCTAACACTGTTAGATACATAATCAACGGTCTTACTTCTATGGGAGGGACCAAGATAGGAGGTTCAAGCAGATATTCTTTAATACTTTCAAATTCCCTTTGGAAGTCATCCGTCCACACACAACCTTGATCTTTCTTTAACAACTTAAAGATCGGTTCACACGTTGCAGTCATGTGGGAAATAAATCTTGAGATATAATTCAAACGCCCGAGGAAACCCCTGACTTGCTTTTCAGTTCTTGGTGCTGGCATTTCTTGAATTGCTTTGAATTTTTCAGGGTCAACTTCAATTCCTTTCTGGCTAACAATAAAACCCAACAATTTCCCTGATCTAACTCCTAAGGTGCATTTATTTGGATTCAGGCAGAGACGATACTTCCTCAAACGCAGAAACAACTTCAACAAATCTTCTATATGCCCTTCTTCAGTTTGGGATTTGGAAATCATATCATCAACATATATACTTCAATTTCTTTATGCATTAGATCATGGAATAGGGTTGGAATAGCCCTCTGGTACGTTGCACCAGCGTTCTTCAACCTGAAGGGCATCACTTTATAACAGAATGTTCCCCAGCGTGTGATAAATGTTGTTTTTTCCATGTCCTCAGGAGCCATTCTTATTTGATTATACCCTTAAAATCCATCCATGAACGAGAATACCTTGAATTTTTCTGTGCTATCCACTAACATGTCAATGTGAGGAAATGGAAAATCATCTTTTGGACTAGCTTTATTTAGATCTCTGTAATCTACACACATGCACACTTTTCCATCTTTTTTCGGTACTGGGACAATATTGGCAATCCATTGAGGATACACAGATGTCACAAGAAAACCAGCATTAATCTTCTTTAGGACCTCCTCTTTGATCTTTACTGCCATATTCGGGTGGGTTCTTCTCAACTTTTATTTAACTGGCGGACACTCTGGCTTCAATGAAAAACGATGCTCGACAATGTCCGTATCTAGACCAGGCATATCTTGATAAGACCAAGCAAAAATATCCACATACTCTTTTAACAGCTCAATCAACCCGCTCTTCACATCAGGATGCAACGATGCCCCAATCTTAACTTCCTTCGGATCTTCTTATGAACCCAAATTAACCACTTCCAAAGGCTCTTTATATGGCTGAATGGTATTTTCCTCGTGCTCAAGCAACCGTGAGACCTCTTCTGGAATCTCATCATAATCTTATTCTTCAGCCCCAAACACAGGACAATCAAAGTTGGGAGAGGGTGCAGGGTCATTGTATTCAACGAGTTTTTTAATTAATATGCACATGTGATTTATGATTGTTTTTAGAAACTGACACATATAACAAGTGATCATGTAGATTAATTTTCAGTTATTATTTATTTTGAAAGGTTTTTTTTTATTACCATTTCCCAGGAAAAAGCAGAAAATTAAAGACATAATTTGGAAGCAAAGACAACTTTTATTAATGATCTTAACAGTTATAGCAAACAAATAAGCCCTACAACATTAATACTTCCACCTTGGGCAGAGTGAAAGCTTTTCAAGAGAAAGAAACATATTAACAAAAAAAATTACTTTGAAACATGTATGCTAGAAGGAACATCAATGGTGACCCAGTTCTGAACTCGGACTCCATGCGTCACATAATTTGATACTTCCTGCTCTGCTTCATCCTCTTCAACAGCATTAATTCCAGAACCGATTGAATCGAGGTAGCCTCCACTACGGAAAACATCATGATAACTGTTCACAGAAGACTTTGACTTAAAATTTTCGCCTTTGCCATTCCTCGAAGAGAAACCCAAACCAGTTTTGTTCTTGTTCATAGGTGGATCCACAAGTCGTCCCCAAACTGCATTATGACCATTGCGCACAACCTGTTGCGCGTCCTTCAGGGAAACCACAAAATTCTTATTCTTCCTTATGTTGTCAATGGATAAGGCTTAGAACTGGGTTCCAACAACAGCCTCATCCGCTTCTACAATACTGAAAGATGATAGATGGGATATCAACAACGCCTGCTCCCCATTTATGATCACTACCTTCCCTTCACGCACAAACTTTAGCTTCTGATGCAGCGTTGAAGTGACAGCCCCTGCTTCGTGTATCCATAACCGTCCTAGCAAACAACTATACGCGGGAATAATGTCCATTACCTGGAAAGTTATCAAGAACAAATATGGTCCTATGTGGATGGGTAAGTCCACCTCACCGATGACAGATTTCCTCGAACCATCAAAATCCTTCACAATGATGCCACTCGGGCGCATAGGTGTTCCCTAATACTTTAACTTCATGAGGGTACTTCTCGGTATAAGATTCAATGTGGATCCGTTATCAATCAGCACATTAGATAGAGAGTCATTCTTGCAGTTCATAGATATGTGGAGGGCCAAGTTGTGATTCCTCCCTTCATCTGGTAACTCATCATCGCAAAAACTCAAGTTGTTACATGACGTAATGTTTCCAATTACGCTGCTGAACTGATCTAACGGCATGTCATTCTCTACAAAAGCTTGGTCTAGTACTCTCATCAGTGATTCTCTATGAGCGGAGGAATTCTTCAATAAAGCTAGGATGGATATCTTTGAAGGAGTATGCAATAGCTGGTCTACAATTTTGTAGTCTCTCATTTTAATTATCTTCAACATATCATCAACTTCTTTCTCCAATGTAGCTCCACTAGTCTCTCCTGCAGCCTTCTTGGACTCATCGTTCTCAGCAATTTTCTTTCCAGCAACAACATCTCTTCAAATAAATGGTGCAAACACAGGACCACTACGGGTCACCCTACTATTATCAGCTATATTTCCAACATCTGGCATTGGCTGGATGGGAATTTCCACCCCATCTTCTAAGATTGTAGTGTTGTATTTGTAAGGCACAACCTTATCTGATTTATAGGGAACAGGTCCTGGAAGACTAATTACCAATGGGGTAACAACTGGTTTGCTATGGTACTCCACTTCAAGATGAGCGGGTGCACCAAAACAAGGTACAATGACGTTTACACCTTCCTCAACACAATCAGCCCTCAAAAGGCCATTTCCGGAAAACAAATCTTCGTCTGAAGAGAAATACTCATCCACGGAGGCATACTCTTCCTCTAACTCTTCTTCCATTAAACAAACTTCAACCATATCAATCTCGTGATAATCATCTCTCTGACCTGTGATCTTGATAGTTGCATTGTCTAACAGTAGCTGAACACCCTCTCTCACAATAGAACATCCTCGGGGGTTTCGACAGCAAACTATGCAAGACCCATATTGGTGTTCCACCTGACCAGTAGTACGGTAGAAAGTAGCATGCAACTGTACGAGATCTTCATTCAAATGCTCTACTTCAAAAATTCTGAATTCACCTGGACATCCAGAAACCATATTCACTTCCTCTTCATATTCTTCCCTAGGTCTGATTATATGGATTAAACCTTCATCCATCATCTCCTGTAAATCAACCTTTATCTTCTCGCAACCCTATCTGTTTGTACTGCAAATAGCACAACTGGCCTGGTCATGCGTATAATAACTGAATTCACAGAGGTCTACGTGCATCTTCACCAAATCCCTTCTAACCAGATTAATGTCAAAAATCCGGAAGTCACCTGGATAATCGACCACCATATTCACAACATTCACTCCCCCGTGCTTGGGTAGAGGATTGTCTTTCACATTAGGTCCCATGTCTTTGAAAGATAAAATTCCAAACTTCACCAACCTTTACACTTCAGTCCTTAAAGGATAAATATTTTCAACATTATGCACTGGTCCTCCCTGATGAAAGGTACATGCCTGGTCTTCTTTGTAATACCAAGGCAATGGTGATGGTACTGCTGGAGGTGGTCGTGTCTGGACCAACTTCTTCTAAATCAATGCTGGTAGTAGCTCTGCATAGCTCATGGGAAGATGGTCATAGTTCTCCCTTATCTGATTATTCCCCTGGTTCCCCTGTTGGGATTGTCTTTGATAAGAAACTGTAGTCGAAGCGAAATTCATAACAGGAGTCACTGAAGCTACTTTCTGGTGACGCTGATAATTCCTTCTAGGAGAATTTACTCTCCTCTCTTGTATGACAGCATTTGTATACCCCTCTTTCTTCTTCGTAAACCCATAAGCTGGCTTCTTCACACCTCCGGATCCTTCACCCTTTGTCAAACGGCCTTCTCTTACTACCTCTTCTAGGCGGACACCCATTCCTACCATCTCTGTAAAATCACTTGGGGAACTTGCTACCATTCTTTCGTAGTAGAAAGCGCCTAGCGTCTTCAGAAAATTTTTAGTCATTTCCTTCTCTTCCATAGGAGGAATCAGTTGTGCAGCCACTTCGCGCCATCTCTACGCGTACTCTTTGAACGATTCCATGTCTTTCTGAACCATGGCCCTTAGCTAGTCACAGTCAGGCGCCATGTCCACGTTGTACTTGTATTGTTTTATGAATGCTTCTCCCAAATCGTTAAAGGTATGGATGTTGGCGCTGTCTAAACTCATGTACCATTTCAACATTGCGCCGGTCAGACTATCCTGGAAAAAGTGAATCAGGAAACGTTGATCATCGGTGTGAGTAGACATTTTCCTTACGTACATCACCAAGTGAGCACGAGGACAAGTGTTGCCCTTGTACTTCTCAAACTCTGGGACTTTGAACTTAGCAGGCACTTTAACATTTGGTACCAAACACAACTCATTCACATTCTGCCCAAATAGCTCTTTTCCCCTAAGAGCCTTCATCTCTCTTTGCATTCTATCAAACTGCTCTTGGAAATCATCCATTCTGTCATAAAGACCTAAATCTTCACTCGGCGGAGGGAAAGGACAACACACATCTTCAAACGGAACCAAATTCACCGAAGGAGGTGCAGTAAGAACATTATACACCACGGGAGGTGCAGGAGTAATAACAGTCTGAACCACTGGAGCATCTTGGGGGCCCAAATTGAAATCTTCAGGTGGAAAATTCTCTGGCATTCCCCACGGATAACCCTGAGGCATACAGTTTTGAACAACAGCCTGGAGTAGCGGATACAGGAACAGTAGGAACTTCAGCATTTGCCCTTTTTGGTTGAGGTTGAACACTCGGTGGCTGATTCTGAGCAACCACTAGAGCTTCCATCAGAGTAGTAAAATTGGCCAAGCCATCCTTCAAAGGAGATACTTCTTCACGTAGCTCGCGATTCTCTTGTTCCAAGTTGTCCATCTTCTTTTTGAAGTTAGCCCGAGTGTTGTAGTGATGAGTCAGCTTGTTGAATGAAGCAAAAAGTTGGGTAAGGCACCTGGATATGCATAATAAATGCAAGAAAAATGTGCAATATGATGCATGACATGCAATGCATATGTTTATTTTTACTTTATTATTTAATATTTCAAGGGATTTAACGTTTATAGACATATTGCAAACATCAAAATAATAACACATTTGAAATACTAAATTTTTTTTATTATAATAACTTCAAAAATGGATTAAAAGTTTCAATGATCCCAAGTACAAGATGAAAATACAATCTAAAAATCCTGAGAGAAAGAAACTGATAGAGATCAATATGTACGCTGGCGCTTCCATGTGAGCCTGGAAATCTGAGCCCTCTGGTTTTCTTCTACGTGCCTGATGGCAATTTCCTTCCAATCATCTAGATCAGGAAATGAGCAATCAGCACCTGTTTGAGGCTTAGGAGAAAATAAATCCCCTTGCCTCTCCATAGACTCTACCGCTCGACTCTTACGGATCTCGATCAAATCATCTTTCTCCTTCAAGTTTTCCTTGTAGGAACTCTCTAAAGTCTGGAACTTGTTCTTCTAAGCATCCATTTTCTATTGCATCCTAACCAAAGCAAGTTGTAGCTCCTCTAGATCATCTAACAAAGGAGGAGTGGTATTCACAAATAGATCAGGCATGGGTTTCTCCTGAGTATACGACATCTTCAACTGGATGGCTCTCGATCGGATCCACTGAAGATATGGCTCCAAAGAAACAACACCCCTAAGTCCCAAATCCTTCCTACTCTTCTTATGAATGTGGCGCCAGGCCTTCGCAATCTGCTCCCTAGCTTCCATGTGGTCTTCTCCTTCCTTCAGAAAGAAACTACTCAAATGAATATTGTTTGGTTTATCCCTCATCGGATAACCAAGTTGTCTCCGTGCAAGAACAATGTTATAGTTAATTCCTCCCTTTGTATTGGGGAAACTACCACAACTGTCAATAATCTCTATATCCTGATAAGCTCGATGATACCAATCAATATCCGAGTGAGTAAGTGCCATGATCTTAGGAGCCCAACGGGGTTCCTTCCTGACATCCCAAAAATCATCAGACTGAGGAATATGAGAGATGAACCACCGGTATAACAAAGGCGTGAAACAGATAATCATTCTCCAATGATAAGAACTCCGAAGATGAACAAAGTAATAAGCATTACCCAACAGTGTAGGAACTGGGGTTCCAATCATGAAAATCCTGATAGTGTTAACGTCGACAAACTTGTCCACATTAGGGAATAAGAATAATCCATAAGCAAGTAAAGAAAATATGGCCTCAAAAGCAACCGTACTCTTCATTCTGGCAAGGTAACGAGCTTTCTCCAATAAGAACTGAGCTGGTAATCCTCTAATCCCTCCTTTGGTAGTCATATGGGCTTCCACCTTAGACTTCCCCATATGAATCAAAGCAGCAATCTCATGTGGTTTTGGCTCACCCTCCAAACCAGTAAAAGAAACATGATCGGTAACAGGTAAATCCAATAGATAAGAATACTCCTCCAGTGTAGGCATCAACTGATAATCGGGAAAAGTAAAGCAGTGATACACCGGATCATAGAACTGGACCAAGGTCGAGAGAATACCCTCCTTCATCTTTAGCTTCATGAGAGGAATGATGGATCCATACTTCTTCCGAAAGTCTGCAGGACACTCGATCTCTGGAATTAGACTGACCAACTCATCTATCTTGGGATCCTTGAAACTGTATTTCCCGGTCTTTCTCTTTCTAGAATCCATGGTTAACAGTACCTGAGATATTCACAAATAGTCAACCTTTAAATCCCTTGAAATATTATTTTTTTCAAAAGATGCTTATGAGTGCATGGATGCATGATGCAACAATCACACACAAGATCACACATATAGGGTTCATAGGTTCAACGTCACGAGTATGAGGTCGAAGGTACTACCCATAAGGTGTTGGTCTAAGAGTTATCACCTGCCGAACAAGGTTCTAGAGGTTCCCAGAGTCTACATCCTTCCTTCGGATATTACCAACTTCCCGATTAACTCGGTAATTAGTATTATTCTCAAGAAAGACTCGTCCGAGCGTAGTATCGCGTGACAACTATTTTCGGATTACTCCGTCATAGATTCTGCACTACACCTAAAAGGCCAAGATGGTTTTGGTATTCTACGGTCCTCAGTTTCAACAGGCTCCCAGGTCGAAAGCAGTACCTTTTCCCGATTACTCGGTAAACGACACTACAGTCAAAGGGGCCTCCACCGAGTGGGGGATTTCATGCCTCCTTTTTTGGGATTACTCCCTCAAAGTTAACATGACTATACCCCCGTCCTATCTTAAAGTTTGCCCAAGTCTGGGTATAGGACTTATGAGTAATCACCAAGCACCCTGAGAACCAGGAAAATCCAAACAAACATAAATACAAAATATAACACATAAACACAATAACACATAAACACAATAACACATATACAGATATAAACAAAGATAGGCTTAACCAACTTAGGGATAGACCAGCAAGAGGTCAATCTTTCCCAGTGAAGTCGCCATTTTTTTGTAGCGGTAGAAATGTTGAAGACTAAGCCATTGGATTGACTAGACTTTATACAAATCAAAAATAAAAATCGCCACCGCACTTTATTGTTTCCAAAGGAATGGGAAAAGAGAGAATAACCCAAAAAGGGGGAAAGATTCAAGGTAAGGGGGTTGGTTATACAAACGAAAGGTATTAGAACCCTAAACATCTACGGTACTCCGTAGGAACCTCTTTGTAAAATATGTATATTTTGGCTATATAAAAATGTGTTGTATATAAAATGGATAGTGGAGGTGAGAAGAGAAGTATTTTTTATGATTTTTGCACCCGCCGCGGTTGCGAACCTTTAGTGCCTATGTACCACCTTTCGTGCAATAGGGGATCAGGGTACACGTAGTTCCTCTTTTAAAAAATTTGAAATAAAAGTGTGTTGATTAATTTTATGAGATAAGACATCATCGTTATTGTCTGTGTGGAAAACATACTTACTACCCACAATCATGAGAAAGGAGAATTTGCATCATCTCAAAGTGGAGGATAATGGCTTGGATTTTAAAATCAACAATGCCTCACTCAACACCCAAGTGGAAAATATCTCACTTCGCTATATATTGTAGAAGTATAGTTGTTTGCATCACTACAAGGATTTACAAGAGTGTAACCTTTTGAGAAAAGTTTAAAGATAAAAGCCAAAGTGGAAAAAATGGTTTGAAATGAGATTGATTGACTTTTAGTCTTATCATAAGAAGTGTCAAAGTATTATTAAATTGATTGAATTTTATTGATGAAAATGTTTTGAAAATGCATGGACCTAAGTCCAAGTTTATTATGAAAGTGTTTCAAGTTTAGAAACAATAAGAGTTTAAAAAGGATGGAGAGGATTTTTGAAATTAAAGAAGATGGGAGGAGTAGAAGAGGCTACCCTAAAGCCTAAGATAAAAGCTAAGGATAAGGACCATTTAACCAACAAGAAGCCAAAACTTGACATTATGAGCCAAGATAGAATTCCAATTCTTTGGATTAAAACCAAGCGAGCAAAGATACTAGACCTCTTGAGAGAACCAAACTTCAAGTGTATTAAGTCTTCATAAAAATTGGGGAGAGTAACGGATGTATGCGGGTGAATTCCATATTACAAACAAAGGATGTAATCACAAAAACCTGCACACAAAAAACAAACAAGCAACCCACAGTCTTGAGGTAAACCTCAAGAGCTCCAGAAAAAATAATCAGATAAGATCACAAGGTCTCCAAGATAGGCCAAGGTTTCTAATCCTAAGTCCAAGAAATAGTCCCATGCTCCATAATGCCAAGGATAGTAACCAAATAGTCCAAGTACCATTAAGAGTTTTTTAGGGTTCAAGTTGATCATTAAGTATATTAGGAAAAGAAAAAGAAAATCTCAAGTGAGCAAAGTAAAATTGACAAGAATATAAATGCTCAAATGAGCAAAGATGAAAAATGGCATGAAATGAAAAATGCTAAAAAAAAATAGTGCATAAAGCATAAAAGAATAGAAGCATAAAATAAAACAAGTCAATAATTAGTGGTTAGTTGGATGACCATCTTGAAACTTGCATTTGGAACTCATTAGAGGATTAGTAGAACCAAAGCCTCCACACAACAAGTTGCATTTGCTTTTTGTCAAGTATATCATTCATTTGGAATTCTCACAAGTACCATTTAATGATCAACGATGTTTAAGTAATCCGCGTTGACCAAAGGTGTTGTATATCCATTAGAGGATTGGTAGAACCAAAGCCTCCACACAATGAATCTCAAGGTTATTGGATCAAAGAGATCAAATCAACATACTTGGGCTTGCAATCATAAGTTTGGGCCACGAATGATCATTTATTCGAATCGGGACAAAATTTAGCGCTATGTTAAGCAATCGTAAGTGAACTTATATAGAAGTCAGACCTATTTTGAGGTCGGTCAATAGCAATTTATGCACCATTTGTTTTGAGACATGATATAAAGATCATGCTCTAACAACATTTAGTGCAATGAGAAAGGGATGAGATGAAGAGGAATTAGGGTAAAAAGAGAAACCACATTTGAATTAAAAATTTAATCAAACTATTATTAAAATCATTCATCCATTTTGGTGGAGTTGAACTCAACACCTAAGATCCAATGATATTAATAAAGCCATGATCAAAAAATCAACCCAAGACAGCCAGAAAATAATCACAAAATTATATATATTTAATATATACATTAAAAGGTTTAAAAATGTTTTTTTAAAAAATAAAATAATAAGGAAAATATCAATTATATTCAAATTAATCAAGAAATGAAAAATAAGACCATAGAAAAATCAGAAAAGAGGCCAAGTAATTTTACAAAATTTTTGGGAATTTTTTAAAAGTCAGAAACTATTTTTAATAATTAAATTAAATGGGTAAATTAAACAAAAATAGTAAAAAATAGTAAAGTCAAACAAAAATAAAATAAGGTCACCAATATTTGTCACAATATCATTGGATCATTCCATGATTTTTTCAAAATTTAAAAATGTGTAAAAGTATTTTTATACATTTTAAACAAATCAAATAAGTGTAAAATTCATAAAAATATCAAAACACAAAATTAAATTGTGAAAAAATAAAAATCAGAAAGAGAATAATCAAAAAGATTTTTCGTAATTTTTTCAGATTTTTTGGACTAAAAATGAATTTTCTATGATTTTTTGAAATTTAAAACAATTAAAATATAAAAATCAAAAAAAGAAAATAAAAGTAAAATATGTGGACCATTGGATGAGAGTCAAAACACGTTAGTAATCAAATCCAAAGGATCTGGCGTGCTGTGCGTATCATGGTATTTAATGAATAATGTACAGAATCATTAATAAAATCAGAATTTGAAAATAACAAATGTCACGCTTTCATTGGTTAGAAGATGACACGTTGGTCATCTTCAACCTTCAGCCTTCACGAATTGCAGGTCTCTCAAACTGTAAAATCAGAAGCTCAGACCTATGCCATTCGCTTCGTCTCTTCAAGACGAAGACAACCACACCCTCGCGCCAAATTCATATAAACTGTAACTCAAGCAATTTGGAAAGAAATTTTTGAAAAGGGATTTAAAAATTCATGGTCAAAACGTGCTTCTAGATAAAAGTAAGTGTTGCAACTAGAACCCGGGCAATGAGAGCAACACAATGATACCAAAGTTTTGAAGAATTGATGAAGGAATCTACCTATTGAAATTGAATTGCAGAGCTCTGAAACTGGACTTCTATGGAGCAATATAGGGCATGATTCTTGAATGTGATTATATGGTTAGCTTCAGGGAAGATCAAGGAAGGTGAATTGATGAAAAAAAAGGATTGAAAAAGGCTTGAGAATAGGATTCGAAGTAGCTGAATTTTGAGATGTGAAGCAAGTTTGATAGGGTGATTCTGGCTATCTAAGCTTGGGAAATTGAATGGGGGGTGACCCTCTATTTATAGGGAATCAAATGGAATGCTCAAGCGTGTGGAATTATGCAAATTTGAGGGAAATCGTGTGAACCTGATGCACGAGCAAAGTGTGATCTGATTTGCATCAAAACTTATCTAATCCTTGCGTTTTAAGGCTCTAATCCACTTTGGCAACTTGGTTAAACATGTTTAGATCACAAACGCATGCTAATTTGATGTTTAAAGGCCAAACCATGAATTTCAAATTCTGACTTATGGAGAAACTTCAGTTCCAAGTTACCAAGTTTAATCCAATGGCATTTCCACCTCAGGGGGTCTTAGGGCAAAATTCTTGATGCTTTGGAAAGATAAGGTAACAAGCTTTGCAATGGAAAAAGAATGGAATCAAATGGATGCTTGAGCTGAAAGTTACATGGAGTCAAAGTTGAAGAAAAAGAGTTGACTTTCCATACTTAGAAATATTTCAAATTCTTCTTTAAAAATGACCTATAATCTCTTACATCCAAACATAGCCTTCCACTTAGAATTTGCTCTTGACCAAAAAAGATGGAATGAAGTAGATCTCTTGAATGACATTTTGCAATTTTAACCAATCAAAATCTCCAAAAAATTGAGCAAGTTATGACTTGTTGAAGTTGGCCAAAAATCATAAAATGACCTATAATCTCTTGCATTCTTAAGGCAACTTCCATCCATTTTATTACTTTGCACATAAAAGAAGGAATGGAGTACACATCCCTAGGATCATCATGAAAAAATAATGGGCTCAAGGTGATAAAAATTGACCAAGTTATGACCATTTGAAGTCACATATGGAAATTTGGGGATTCATCTGGATGACTTGTAATCTTCCCTCTTCACCATGTTCCTTCCACATGAAAAATACTTGGAACTTTAGAAGTGATTTGTTGGTAACTCTTTGAAGAGAAGAATGTTTTTGGAATCACTCAAAAATACCAAAAGATGAGCAAGATATGCCCCTTTGAAGTCCAAAACCCTAGCCTCTAGATCAAGAGAATGCTTGGTGGAACTTTGCCAAGTTTGAACAAACTTTTTGTGCCAATATTCTTCCTTTGTGAATAGAAATTGTTAAGGATGATGATGAGGACTCATGGCCACCAAAACCACTTCCATACCAACTACAAAACAACTTCAATGGTGAGGTTTGAATTTCTCAAGCTTTTGACTAGGGCATGGAAATAAACTCATGAACCCATGAAGCAACTTGCTAAACCTCATTGCCTTTACCTACATTAGTAACAAGTAAGACAAACCAATATTACATTTTGTTAATTAGAGATAAAATCAAAGGAAAATATCCATGATCACAAAATAAAACAAGTTAAGGTGCTTGGTAATTCCTCAGAAGAGCAAGGCTAAAGATAGGGACAAGAACAAAAAGCCCTAATGTGGTTTTGTTGTGATTGAAACAATATGGTATGATGAAAGGATCTTAGGGGCAAAAATTGGGGTCCAATAGGGAGGAGCTATGATTCTAGCCACCATGGATGGTGACGACCTTCCTCACCCTGTCAATGCAGACATAGTGAAAAGATACTACACCTAATCAAAGACCCGCTAGGTCGGTCAACCTAGGAAAAAATAAGGGCTTCCCGGCGAACCAAAAGGGTTCGGGAAAAAGTAAGGGATGAAAATGAAAAAATCTATACACCCGACAAGTCGAAAACCCGAAAGTGCGGCTTGGGAAAAAAAGAATATCCCGGTGGACTAAAAACCCGAAAGGGAGGTCCAGGCAAAAGTTAGGGATATGAAGCGTATCACTATGTCTCATTGGATCATCTTTCGACCAGACTTTGGTATCGACTATCAAGCTCGGACGACACCAATCAATCTGATCAACTTTCGGCGAAGAAACAACGTGATGAGACGCTTGAAGATATAAATGCAATAACAGAGTTGAAACCCAATGGGGTTGTTTCACATAGCTGTTTTTTTCATTCTTTTACAAAAATTGTATAATTTCTATCTGTCGGCGGCGTTCTCTTACTAGAATGTCAGCCTCCTTGTACAAAAACGCCTATTACAGGAAAACTTCAAAAATCAATACAAATCATTTTCACTAGAAACCTCAATCTGTTTTTTCTTTTTCTGTTTTATTTTGCAAGAACGTCCAATGACTTATTTTTTATATATGCATTTGAAAATGATTGCTGGTCATAAATATTTACATAAGAAACAAAAGACAATTGATCGTAATTCAAGAAATACGGAAAAAACAAGAAGTTCCAAACCCGACAGTTACTCTGCCCAGCAGGTACCGGGATAGAGCTAGTTTAGGAACATAATTATTAGTACATACACTCCCCATAGAGTAAAAGTATCCAAAGGCATTGATGTCAGTTTCTCGAAACAGGACGTAACCACCCCAGCTGAGGTTCATAATCGCGGGTGAGTCAGTAAATTCATCCCCCAAGAAGAGATTATTATTCTGGATATAGAGGCTCAACCCCCGACAGAGTTCATCATTTCAGCTATAAAAATACATTTTTTAAGTTCATTCCCCGCAGATTTTATTCTCAAAGAGCATCTACTCCCGATAGAATATTTACAAATCTCCAACAACCGTCAGGGATTTATTTTTCCAGACGCAAGCATACCCCGACATCATTTCATGAACATACATCATGACATACACATACATATCATACGCAGCATAATCTCATTATTTTGAGAACATCATGTCACCCTGCATTTCATGCATCGCATATAACTAACCCTGATATCTTTCCAGGAAAAGAGGATTTGCTTCAACAAATTCAGCAGTTATGCAAGTCACATCTACAGACGACTAACAAAGACTCAGTTCCCGAAACCAAATGGGTCAACTAATCTACATTATCTTTTCGAAGTAACCCTACTATCCAGGTTCCTTCTCACAGCCCTACTATCCAGACTTTCATTTCGAAGTAACCCTACTATCTAGGTTCCTTCTCACAACCCTACTATCCAGGCTTTCATATCGAAGTAACCCTACTATCCAGGTTCCTTCTCACAGTCCTACTATCCAGGATTTCATTTCGAAGAAACTCTACGACCCAGGTTCCTTCTCACAGCCCTACTATCCAGGCTTTCATATCGAAGTAAACCTACTATCCAGGTTCCTTCTCACAGCCCTACTATCCAGGCTTTCCTTTCGAAGTAACCCTATTATCCAGGTTCCTTCTCACATCCCTACTATCCAGGCTTTCATTTCGAAGTAACCCTACTATTAAGGTTCCTTCTCACAGCCCTACTATCCAGGATTTCATATCAAAGTAACCCTATTATCCAGGTTCCTTCTCACAACCCTACTATCCAGTCTTTCATTTCGAAGAAACCCTACTACCCAGGTTCCTCCTCACAGCCCTACTACCCAGGCTTTCATATCGAAGTAACCCTACTATCCAGGTTCCTTCTCACAACCCTACTATCCAGGATTTCATTTCGAAGTAACCCTACTATCCAGGTTCCTTCTCACAGCCCTACTATCCAGGCTTTCATATCGAAGAAACCCTACGACCCAGGTTCCGTCTCACAGCCCTACTATCCAGGCTTTCATTTCGAAGTAACCCTACTATCCAGGTTCCTTCTCACAGCCTATTATCCAGGCTTTCACTTCGAAGTAACCCTACTATCCAGGTTCCTTCTCATAACCTTACCATCCAGGTTTCTTTTCTCTTACCTCTAGACAACAGTTTACAACGGTAAAATCTGGAACTGACCAGTTCTAGTTAATTTCACCTTTCCCTAGTAAGTTGTGATGCAGCATGTACACTGACCAGATATGTAGTTCACCTCCGGAGTTAATTCCCCAGTAGAGTAACGGACAACTGAAGCTCCTAAAATTCTATTTCTCCCAAGACAGATACCAATATTCCTCAACAAATTCCTCCTCAACGACAGAAGTAGGGACTCTCATCAAAGGAATATCTCAGGAAATCAACATCCTCTAGATGGCATCTTTAAGCCCATCTCTGACGGTACTCCGTTACATCTTGGATGGCATATTTAAGCCCATCTCTGACAATTCACTAGCAACTTCCAAATGGAATCTATAAGCCCATTCCCGATATCACAAATCAAGTATCACTTCATGCGAGTGCAAATTTCTGGGCACTCTAGTGTTCAATCATCTTCCACCTTCAGATCACGAAAGGCAGACGAGTCAATCTACATCCTCAGGTTTAAAAAGATTGAACAGGGGCAGATGTTGTACCCCAAAATTTTCCCTCTCATTTTACTCAATAGATACTCCTAGAGATCCTCAATTTGCTCAAGTTTTCCCAGGAGTTGACCAGACAAACTCTCTCCTAAGGCAGTGTGTCTCAAATTAGGATTTCCATTTTCACCAAGATAGGTGGACTCCAAAGAACTCATATTGCCTCCATGGTCCTAATATGTTCTCAAGACCCTCCATGTGAAATTTCAAGCACTTCACAAGAAGTTTGCTCAGTCAACTGCTCAGATGCTTGAGAATCGACTATATTAGGTCAAAAGTCAATTGTGGCCCATATACAGTCAAACTTCAAGATTTTTGGTCAACATCAACATTTTGAAGTGATATCCATCATTTGATAAAGGGTTGATCATTATTCTTCAAGGAATTCCCTAAATTCATCAAAACCAAAAAGTTGCTAAATTTGGGTTTCTCAGGAAAAGTCAACCAAACTTTGACCAAGCATAACTTCCTCATATTTTATCAAAAATTTTCCATCCAAGGCTCATTTTGAAGAGGATGTAATTCCCTACAACTCATATTCATCCCACAAGTTCAAAATATGCACTCATAAAAAGATATGAATTTCTACATTATGGGTCCTTTTGAAAAGTAAACAGAAAAAACCTTTTGGGTCAAAGCTTCTTACAAGTACATGGAAGACCCAATAGAAATGAGACCAGAAGGTTTGATTAGGGGACATCCTAAGCTTTACAAAAAGTCCAAGAACACCTCTCTAGGGTTAAAATTGGAGGAGATATGCTTTGTCAAAGTTGACCTTTTTTGCAAAATTGACAAAAGTCAAATGGGTTCAAAATTACATTTTTTGTCAAATGGGCCTAACTTTTTATGCTTGCACCTCACTTATAACATGGTCCACGACCCAATTACTTATCCACATGTTATTTGCTTCATTTTCCATTTTATTTTGATTTTTTATTAATTAAAAATTGAATAAAATCAAATAATTGGTAAATAATATCAAAGATATGTTTTGATATGATTTTTGGACATGATATCAATCAAATTATGCTGAGATATCAAGACCAAAACGAATCAGGGCTGATTGGTACATGAAAGGGATAATTTGGCTCAATATAGAAAGTTTGCATATGGCATGGAAATCAAATCAAATCTTCCATAATTGCAAAGATACATATGGTTTTTAGAACCCTAATTCGTTTTAGCATATATATTGAACAAGACCAAGCACGAAAACAGGGTTAGCAGTCGTGGAAGTGCCTAGAACAAAAAGCTCAAATTTGGACAAAAGTGGTGAATCGGTTTCAATCATATAGGCCATCTCAAGCCATCCTAGTGTTGCCAATAGATTGCTGGACGTCTCAGGAACATGTTCCAATAACTTGCAAGCCTCCCCACGCCCTGAAACACTTTATACAAGCATGACGATTTTCCCTATTTTTTGGAATTCGGTTATCAAGATTTATGCATTATAAACACATTTTGATTATGTATTTCTGTTTGTTATCATGTTTACAATTTATTGGCATGCTTTGATTGAAGTTTGAGTGCAGATATGGGCATCTTCCATTCCTAGGGTTTCAAGCTCCATTTTAGGGTTTCCTAATTCAAGCGAAATTAGGCCAAGAACAGGGTACTAGGATGATCGTGGCATCAAGACCAATTGATCCCTGGTCTTTAAATTCATTTATCAAGTGTATTTTTTTATGTTTGAAGTATGCAGGTTTTAGTTACAGACATGGTCTGTAGGTATAGGTTACATACCTAAGACGACGGCCTGGAGGTAGAAGAAGGTGATTTGTCACCACCTCATTGGATTACTCAAATCAGCGCGCGCGTTTTTGTTTTCCCACTAATCCACTTGTTTTTTTATTATATTTTGTTTTCATTATTTGTACAACAAAGCATGATGGCCCAGTGGTGAAGCGCGTTGGTGGGGAGTATGAGGAAAACATGATTAGAAGCAAAAACGCGTGGAAAACTTGTGATTAGAAGCCAAAACAAAGATTTTAAAATCTGACTTGTGACGAAACTTCAGTTTCAAGCTACCAATTTCAAAACAATGGCATTTTCAGCTCAAGGGGTCTTAGGACATGATTCTTGATGCTTTATAAAGATGAGGTTACAAGATTTGCAATGGAAAAAGAATGGAATCAAATGAATGCTTGAGCTGAAAGTTGCATTGAGTCAAAGTTGGAGAAAAAGGGTTGACTTTCTATACTTAGAAATATTTAATATTTTTCTTCAAAAGTGACCTATAATGTTTTGCATCCAAACATGGCCTTCCACTTGGAAATTGCTCTTGACCAAAAAAGATGGCATGAAATAGACCTCTTGAATGACATTTTGAAACTTGAACCATTCAAAATCTCAAAAAATTGAGAGAGTTATGAATTGTTGAAATTGGAAAAAAATTATGAAATGACCTATAATCTTTTGCATCCTTAGGGCATCTTCCATCCATTTTCTCACTTTGCACATAAAATAAGGAATAAAGTTCACATCCTCGAGATCATTATGGAAAAAGAGTTCTCTCAAGGTGATAAACATTGACCAAGTTATGATCATTTGAAGCTACACCTAAGAAATTGGAGGTTCATCTAGAGGACTTGTAATCTTTCTTCATCTTGAAGTTTCTTCCACATGAAAAATACTTGAAACTTTTGAAGTGATTTGTTAATAACCCTTTGAAGAGAAGGATGTTTTTGGAATCACTCAAAAATACCAAAATATGAGCAAGATATACTTCTTTGAAGTTCAAAACCATAGCTCCTAGACCAAGAAAATGCTTTGAGGAACTTTGACAATTTTGACCAAACTTCTTGTACCAAAACTCTTGGTTTGTAAATAGAAGTTATTGAGGATGATAATGAGAACTCATAGCCACAAAACCAATTTCATATCTTGATAATTTAGAGAAATATTCACTTGTGATCAATGGGAACAAGACCTTGTCCAATCATGACAACTTCTTCCATCAACCCTTTGTACCTTTGAATCAATTTGATAACTTTGAAATGTAATGAACCAAAATAAACTTTTCCATTCCATTTCTTCCAAAACAAATTCAATTGTGAGGTTTGAATTTCTCAATCTTTATTGACTAGGGCATGGAAATAAACTCATGAACCCATGGATCAACTTGCTAAGCCACATTGCCTTTACCTACATTATTAACAAGTAATACCATCCAACATTGCATTTTATCAATTAGAAATAAAATCAAGTCAAAATATCCATGATCACAAAATAAAACAAGTCAAGATGCTTGGTGATTCCTCAAAGAGCAAGACTAAAGATAGGGAGGAGGACCAAAAGCCCTAATGTGATTTTGTTGTGATTGGATCAATATGGTGTGATGAAGGGATCTTAGGGGGGGAAATTGGGGTACAACAAGTATATTGTTTCACAGTCGGTAAACTTCTTGCTAAGGTAGTATATCGCATGCTCTTTTCGACCGGACTCGACATGCTGCCCTAACACACACCCCATTGAATTATCTAACACTGTTAAGTACATTATCAAAGGTCTTTCTTAAATCGGAGGCATCAAAGTAGGAGGCTCTTGAAGGTATTCCTTGATTCTCTCTAAGGCGGTCTGGCATTCGTCATTCCATTTTACCACTTGATCTTTCTTCAGGAGTTTGAATATTGGCTCACAAGTAGCAGTTAAATGGAAAATGAATCTGGAAATGTAATTTAGGCGTCCCAAGAAACCTCTAACCTCCTTCTCAGTGCAAGGAGTCAGCATCTCTTGTATAGCTTTCACCTTTGCAGGGTCTACCTGAATACCTTTGTCGCTGACAATGAAACCTATGAGTTTACCATACCTTACCCCGAAGGTGCACTTGTTCGGGTTTAACCTCAGCTTGGACGTCTTTAACCTATCAAACAACTTTTGTAGATGATCAAGGTGCTCTTCTTTAGTTTGAGACCTGGCTATCATGTCATCAACATAGACCTCTATCTCATGGTGAATCATGTCATGAAACAAAGCTACCATAGCTCGTTGGTAGGTTGCCCCAGCATTCTTTAACCCAAACGACATCACTTTGTAGCAGAAGGTTCCCCATTGCGTGACGAAGGTTATCTTTTCCTTGTTTTCTAGTGCCATCTTGATCTGATTGTAGCCAGAGAAACCGTCCATGAAGGAAAAGATCTTGTGCTGCGTGGTGCTGTCAACTAGAACGTCAATGCGGGGAAGCATAAAGTCATCCATGGGGCTTGCCCTATTCAAATATCGATAGTCCACACACATTTGTAACTTGCCGTCTTTTTTAGGCACTAGGAATACGTTAATAACCCATTGGGGATAAGAGGTGACAGCTAAGAACCCAGCGTTGAACTGTTTCATAACCTCTTCTTTAATCTTCTCTGATATTTCAGGGCGCATACGACTGACCTTTTGCTTTACCAGAGGACAATCTTCTTTAGTTGGCATACGGTGAAGCACAATATTCGTGTCCAGTCCTTGCATGTCTTCATACGACCAGGCGAAGATCTCGACATAATCATGCAACATCTGTATCAACCACTGTTTGACATTAAGCTCCAAATTTGCACCTATCTTGACTTCTTTTTTGTCCTCTTATGTTCCCAAGTTTATTGTCTCAACTGGCTCTTCATGAGGCTGTATTGCCCTTTCTTCCTGCTGTAACAGCCTAGCAAGTTCTCCGGGTACCTCACAATCTTCTTCACCTTCGTCCTCGGCTTGGTTGATCGGATTTTCAAAGTCTTAACTAGAAATAGCAGAAATGTTATCAATGGGATCTAGAGTTGATATGGATCTGCAGTTTGATATGTAGTGTGTGTAAGAGCATAGCTATATAGACAAAGTAAAAAAGCAAAAAAGAAAAACAAAGAGTGCAAAATTTGTATGCATAAACGTCCAATGATTTATTAATGGCATATGAAATTAAAAACATGATAACCCTCACAAATAAACCATTGTGCCTCGGGTAAGACACACGGCCATAAAGTTTATATTGTTTATTACATATCCAAAAACATGAAAGACAATTACTTTTAAATAAAAGTAATTGGTACAACGTCTTTTGTTGTCCAGTTACTGGGTCCACCGTTGGTAGTAGGGAAGATCCAATTATCCATGTTATAGTCACCATCATTGTCTTCTAGAGCGTTGAACCCATGATTGCTGATGCGTAGGGGAGGTTTTC
The DNA here is from genome assembly GCA_948472305.1 of Vicia faba. Taxonomy (NCBI): domain Eukaryota; kingdom Viridiplantae; phylum Streptophyta; class Magnoliopsida; order Fabales; family Fabaceae; genus Vicia; species Vicia faba. The sequence goes on from CATIWC010001983.1 coordinate 346,167, forward strand.
CAGCACGAGCACGTCGAATAACCCTTTGAGCCCCATAAGAGAAACCCAAGCCAAACTTATCAGACTTGTATGGAATATCAGTGAGTTGGCCCCATATGGTACACCCGCCTTCTTCAATAACGGCTTTTGCATCCTTGAGAGAAGCCATCTTCAAGGGAGGTCTGGTGATCTTTGGCATATTGGTGACAATTTCAGTGGAGACCATAGTTTGAGGCACCTCTTTGAAGTTCTAACACGGAGTCTCGATGAATTTGCCATCCATTTCCACATACCTGAAGGAATTTAAATCGCTTATCATGTACTCTTCTTCACCATGTATAGTGACAATCTTTCCTTTTACCGGGTATTTCATCATCTGATGCAGAGTGGACGTGACAGATCCTGCCCCATGGATCCAAGGGCGACCCAACAAACAAGAATAAGATGATCTGATATCCATCACGTAGAAGGTGGAGTCGAAGGTCTGAGAACCAACTTTGATGGGGATGTCCACCTCCCTGTGCACCATTCATTTCGAGCCATCGAAAGCCCTCACTACTATGTTGCTGGGCTTCAAGGTCAAACTTGCACAGTCTAATTTTTCCAGAGCCTTCTTGGGAAGCACGTTCAATAATGAACCGGTATCTACTAGAACATGGGCCAAAGTAGTGCCCCGGCATTCGACGGAAACATGTAGCGCATCATTGTGTTTTCTCCCTCTAGGTGTCAGATCAGCATTAAAAAAGCCCAAACCGTTATTAGCCGTCAAACTGACCACATAATCTTCAAATTGGTCAGCAGAGGTTTCTTGTGCCACATGGGCAGTTTTAAGGAATTTCACCACAGCCTTTTCATGAGCTTCGGAGTACAAAAGTAAGGCTAGCATAGAAATCTTGGAAGGGGTCTGCCCCAACTGTTCGACCATATTGTAGTTGCTCTTCATTATAATTTTCAAAATTTCTTCCATTTCCTTCTTGGAAACCTCTAGGATAGATACTGAACTCGCCTTTGTCTGGACAGGCTCAATCCACACGTCTTTGCCTCGAGTCTCGGTCGACTTAGTGATAGGGGTGTCAACAGGGGTAATCACAGGAATTACAGTAGTAGTATCAGCAGGAACAAAAGTAGGAATGATCACATGACTAGTAACAGCTTTTGGAGGAGAAATCTAAGGGAAGAACACTCTTCCACTTCTTGTTATTTTTCTGGTTCCAAAAATGTTGCTAATGTCGGGATCAACATTTTCAGAAACCTGGTCTTCAACACCCAGCAGGTCTTTCTTGATGCGGTGGTAGTAGACGTCAGCCCCATAGTTCCAGGGAATAGCTTTGTCCGAGGAGTTTGGGATTGGCTCTGGCATAGTGATAATCAGTGGAGCCACCTTCGGAGCAGATGTAATCCTGACGGGTCTTTTGGTGGAGACCGTTGGAGGATTGGCGGAAATGGTTATGATTGAAATATCTTTGCAAAAATAGTCAGAACGGGAGTCTTCTCAAACAAAATCTCTCTATCATTAATCAGGCGCTGAACACCTGCCTTCAACAAATGACAACTAGTCGTTAGAGATAAACATGAGTGGCAACCTTCCCCACAGCCCGGAAATAAACTTGTTTTCAACAAGTTCCACTTAACGGTCATGAGAGGAGTAACAAGTTCCTCAATAGAAGTAACAAAAATATCATCTTCAATAGAATTAACACCAATGTCGTGCTTGAGCATAGGAGCAGTTATAACATTGAGAATTTAGGGAGCCTCAAATTCAATCTCCTTCGCCTCGAGAAGGTCTTGCACCTTGTTTTTCAAAGCCCAACAATCGTTTGTATCATGACCTGGATTTTCTGAATGGTATGCACAACGAGCATTTGGGTTGTAGCGGGGAGAGGCGGTGTTGGGATTCTTTGGAGCTTCTCGCAAAGTTACCAGATTAGATTTCATAAAATATGGAAAGACTTGAGACAGAGTCATATTTATTCGGGTAAACTGTCTTACTGGCCTTTCTTCTATAGGCTGATTATTCATTTGTTGGGTAGGTGCATGTTTAGAGATCATAACAGCCTATACCGTTGGACGGCGCTCGGTTCTGCCATGATTCCATTGGCTATATGTGGAACTGACCTCCTTTTTTCCAGAAAATGGCTTCCTTACTGTACTGGAGGATGCATCCTTTGAATCTTACCACTCCTAATTCCAGCTTCCACTCTTTCTCCCGTCAAGATCAATTCAGTAAAGCAGGCTGAGGAGCTTCCAATCAAGTGATTCAAAAATGGACCAAATAGGGTACCCAAAAACATATCCACTAGATCCCTATCAGACATGGGAGGTTGGAATCTTCCTGCTAAGCCCCTCCACTTTTGAGCATAGTCTTTAAAGCCCTCGCTCGAACCCATAGACATACTTTGGAGTTGTGTACGGGTGGGAGCAAGGTCTTCGTTATACTGATACTGCTTGTAGTAAGAAGCAGCCAGGTCTTCCCAATTACGAATGTTTATCCTTTCCAGCTGGTAGAACCATTCTAATTGAGTTCCAGATAGACTATCTTGAAAGAAGTGGACCCATAAGTCCTTGTTAGTAGTGTGAGGCTGGATCTTCCTCACATAAGATCGGAGGTGCATCTTGGGACATGAAACCCCATCATATTTGGCGAACATCGTCACGTTGAACTTTTGCGGGATGACAACTCCAGAGACCAAACCCAGCTCTTCAAAATCCATCCCAGGAACCTTCTGGATTTCCAATGCACTCAGACGCTCTTCTAGCTATTTGTATGTTTCACCGGCCGGAGGGTACTGCTCTTCATTGTAGTCAGTCTCATTATCAGATTCCCATGGACTAGGGTCTTCCTGGCTTGTCTTCCCTTCTTGATTATATCCTTCTTTTGATGAAGATGTTAGCTCAACCACTTGCCTTAGCGGTCCTTTGAACCTCCTTCCCAAGTTTACGACACCAGCTGTCTTCTTGGGCTTCTTAGTCTTCTCTTTAACAATCAAGGCTTTCAACTCCTCTTGCCCCTTGGCCAAAGCCATGATCATTTATTGAAACTGAGCATTCTGAGTCTGTAGATCCTTCACTGTTTGTTTGGGAGCCATTGCTGAAATAAACAGCAGAGAAGATGAGAAACCTGCTATGAAACCTGCTTATGCAATGATATGTATGGTATAGGTATGCAATGTTTTCAAGGATTTCTAAGACTCAAATTTGCTTAAACAGAAAGAGAACGAACGTTAATCATATTAAGATGTTTTATTGATCACAATAATGCCTCTTGGGCTCATAGGGTGTTGTATCCCAAAATTTTCCCTCTCACTTATCAAGAATTTGCTCACAAGATCTCCTTGGGCTCAAGACTGCACTAGGGTTTGATCAGCTCAAGACACCTCCTTGAGGACTGATGACCAAAATTAGGGTTTCAGTTTGCAAAAAGATTTTTGAACTTCCAATGCGCCATATGACTTTCATAGATCATTATGGACCCCCAAGATCACTCATGACATGTTTCAAGCATTGGATCACATTTTTGCTCAATCAATTGAGCAGTTGACCTTAAAATCAGTTCTATTGGGGGAAAAGTCAACCATGGCCAATTTATAGTCAAACCTCATAATTTTTAATCCACCTCAACATTCTAGACTCATATGTATCATTTGATCAAGTTTGGACTACAACTCCTCAAGAAATTTGATCAAATCTCCAAAAGGGCAAAATGGTCAAAATTAGGGTTTTAATTGGGAAAGGGAAATTTCTGATTTTTGACCTAGCAAATGGTCAATTAGTTTAAGGCATGATATAAAGAGTCCAATTTCATCATTTTGACCTAATGACATGGTTCAAATCATTGCAAGTCCATTAGATTGACAGATGAATTTTGCAGTCAACTGATCAAAAGTCAATTGTATACTGAAAAGTCAAACTTTGACTTTTTGGTCAAATTCAAGTGCCAAAGTTCATAATTCATTAAAACATGTCAAAATATGAAACGTATTCATTAGACATCAAAAAGTGAAGATTTCATTTTGAAAAGTCAAAATTTCTAAACTTGGAAATTTTTTTAAGTATTGGAAATTTCATTTTTTCATAACATTGAGCAAAATTTTCACCATGATGCAAGATGATTCAAGAGAAACTTCCAACATGAAAGTTGCAGATCTCCATGAAATCTACAACTTTGCTTTACACAACTCCTTCTGAAAGTTCTTGGATCCCAAGTTATAATTTTATGAACATGTGGTCATGAAACTAAACACTTAGTGAAATTTTGCCCTAATTTGGTCAAGATTTTGACCCAACTTCATGGCACTTTTTCATATAGTTCAACGGGGTATCTTCAAAATCAATTCAAATATGGGTTGTAGAGCATATTTCAAGGTTTCCAAAATGTCCAAGAACTCTTTGAGATCATCCTTGAGTAGGGAGAATCGAAGAGATGAAGTTAGGGTTTTATCACTTTAATTACAAGTCATTTTAGTGAGAAACAAAATTCAAATTCAAACTATGCTGCATAAACACTACTTTGCAGGCCTCATACTTGTTAGGAACTCTATAATTAATGGTTTAAACAGTTTATAGAGGCCTCACTTCAAGCATTCAAGGCACGGACATGCTTTTTATCCATTTTTAGAAGAAAGGTTACATTGCCATTTTGATAAAGTGACTTTTTGTACAAAACTTGTTCTTGAGCCTTGCACTTGTTCTCTTCTGATCATACAGGTCCTATAACTCATGAGAATTGTTTCAAACACTTACAATCACCCATCCCATGTTGGTACCTCTTCTTAAAACTTGTTTCCCTCTTTTCTTCAAAATCAAGTAACCTAGCCAAAAGCTAAGAACTTGTACTTCTGACTTACCAATGCACTCAAACACTTTTGTTTATACATACACATACTATTTACACCAAGGACAAAAAGGCTCAAGCCTTGAAAACACCTAGAACTCAGAATCACACTTCACACTTCCATTTTCACACAAACTGACCAAAAAATTGAAACTCATAATCTACTAGTGCGTTTCTTGGCCTTTTGGTTTCTAAAGTTTCTAAACATCGCATAGAATCAATCCCACACCCTGTTATAGAACTGTAACACCATTAACACCATCCTCCATTTTCAAAAACTCAGCTCTGCACATTGACTTCTCCAGACCATTTCAGCCATCCATTGTTCAAGCTAATCATTGCATTAGCTTCCTGGGACCTCAAGGAAGCTAATCTAATCATTACCATCACTTGAAACAAGCTCAAACTCAAAACACGATTTCCAGTTTTGAGGTAAGTTTTCTCAACTTTGAACTCTTCATACAGGCATCATCAATAATTTATTTGTGAAAAAAACATGTAGATATCATTGCCCTAAAGCTAACCATGCCCATAGTTTCCATTAATTTAGCTTGAGCTTAGAGAATTTCGAAATTGAAATTTCTGAGATTTTTAGGGTTCAGATTAGGGTCATTAAAATTCATACTTATCTTTGATCTATAGTTTCAATGCTTTACATTTCTGAAACCGTGAGAAAATTTGCTACAAGTTTCATGTTTACAGTTTTCATTTTTGATGAGAAATGAGCAAGTTACAGTTGGTTTGGCTGGAGGTTGAAGATGAAGTCATCAGAGCGCGTTTTGCCTTGTGTGATCGGTGGAAATAGAACTGACTGTTTTTTAAGTTGGTTCGCGAAATGTAGCGGTAAGCAAGAGTCGCCACCGTCTTTTATGTTCTCCAACATGGAAAGGACAAAAGCACAGCAAAATTCCTTTTTCGAGATGTCTCTCGGTTCGGGAGGTAGATTTATAGAAAGGGAAGGTGTTAGCACCCTTTCTATCCGTGGTTATCCATGGGCTCTTAGGTACTTGCTCTTATGTTTTCAAAAATTGTTTGCTTTTCAAGTGTGTGTGGGTTTGAAAAAGTTTAGTTTGAAAAACTTCTAGGTAACTCTTGTATCAGTCCTCAAGAGTGTATGAAGTATTTGTTTGAAAACTTTTTGAAAAGTGTAGGTGCGAAAAGATGTTTTTATTTTTTGAAAGAGCAAGTACCCAGGAGACATCTACCTACTCTAAGGAATTAAGCTGTGTAAGAGTCCTTTAGACAGTACTATCCCACTATTGAGAAGTAGGTAGCACCGTCGTTGGAGTTATTCGGGTCAATTCGATTATTAGGGACATGTGTGGTCACCAAAGCAATAGTAGGACGCCTTAGCGGTAACCCTAACGTCCTAGATCCTTTTTATCCGAGGCAACCGTTTCTAGGAAATTGGATCTTTAGACAGGAGGGCGACCTCTAAGACACCCTATACTTGATGACCACGTCGAGGCAACCGAGTGAGGCGTACCCTAGGAGTGGCATGTGCATGTGTGTTATTTCAGTTTATGTTTATCTTTGAACATGCATTTGTGAGCTACGGATTGATTTTACTTTTCATACAAGTCTTTCATGCATTTTTAACAGTTAAGAGTGCGGGAAATAAAGTGCGGAAAGGTAAATCTACACTATTACAAGGCACGAGTATATACATCGCCAAAAACAAAACCCGTTTGGAAAATAAATATGAGAAAAGTAAAGAAAGCGGTAAAAGACCTAATTAACTATTACATCCTCGGAAACAGATACAAAAATATGATCAAAAGGAATTAAAGTGCGAATAAAAAGTAAATCGGGAACGTCTTAGGGTTTTGACCCTTTTTGAGAAAAGAATAGTAACTTGTCCTTTTTTGCAATTAATTGAATATTAAACCTAAAACTAATTAATTAAATAATTAAAAGAAAAAATATTTTTGTGTTTTTTATGTTTTAATGAAAATAAAAATAAAAGAAGTTAAAAGTCAAGAAAACCCTAGTTCTAAATTTGTTTTATTTATTATATAAAAAAAAGATTAACGTTAACCTAATTTAACTAATTTAATTAATTTACATTTATTTACAAAAAATAATAATTAATAGTAAAAATAATAAATAATAAAAATGTTTACATCTTTTGATTATCTGAATTTATTATAAAAATTAATTTGTTAGTTAATTAAATAATAATAATAATAATAATAGTTATTAAAGAAAATAAAAAGAAAGAAAATAAAAAAGAAATAGAAACTAGGGGGGTTGATGGACCCAATTAGGAGGTTTTGGTGGAAATTTTAGGCCCAATAGCACTCAAGTCTGTTGACTTCTGGAATTGTCCACGTGCATGTTGACTGAGGAACACCATGATCCTCCATCTCTGGCCTTTGGATTGGTATTATGTGACACATGGCATGATGATGCCTGGAGCGCATGATGGAACACGTTTAGGAAGCTGCATGCAATCATGTTAGAAAAAATAATATGGAGCTTTTGGGGGACCTGGGAATCGAACCCAGGTCCCAATGATCAATAGCCAGCGCGCCTAACCACTCCACCATCTGCTTGCTTTTGTAACTATAATATGAGACAAACATAATATATGAAAAATAATAATCTTGCTGAAGCAATAAAAAAACGCGCGTAAGTTTGAATGGACTAATCAGGATGGAACACGTCCTTCATCTTCTTCGTTTTCCTACAAAAGAATAAAGAGATAGCGGGGGTTTTTAACCCCCCACAAACTGAAAAAGGAAAAATAGCGATTAGGTTTGTGCGCAATATAAATTCATCGCGAGGGTTGGGTTTGATTCGTTTGGCCTTGACGAATTCAACCATGGGCTTTAGAGTCTCTGATTTTTCCTATATCACAAAGCCCCAATTTGGAAGCTTCGAAACCCTAAGTTTCATCAATGGTGGTTTACGTTTCAGGGCATCTTAATCCAATTGAATTACACCAACAACTTCGTATCAGTCCTATTAACACAAAACAATCCACAAAAGAGGTTAAATATGCATGAATAATGATATGCGATTATGGAAAAAAGCTTTAAACCATAAAACTGTTTGCCACGATTTCTTGAGCTATGAAGCTTGGTTTTGTTTGCAAATCGTTCCTGGGAAGCCTAACAATGTGTTTGAATCGCTCTAAGGCTTTGAATTGGTCTGCAATATGAAAAACAGTTTTTGCTTTTTTCTTGATTTTTTGGAATTTGGTTATGGTGTTTTGCAGCAGTTCTCACGTGTGCATGATTAGGTTTAGGTTCAGTACATATAGGAGAATGGTTTTAGGTCAAATTTTGCTCAAGAAATCCCTTGCATTGAAGTTTCAATATTTGATTGGAAATCAAATAATTTTCAATCTTTTTGATTGGTAAAACTTGCCAAACATGGAGATTTTTGTCTCTTTGATTGATGCACGAATTTGCCAGCTTGCCCTGAGTTTATTTGCTTCACAAAAGATTTGAAAAAACATATCTTGGTATTTTCCTACATTTAAATGAATTAATAATCAATTAAAAATCCAATTAATTAATAAAAATAAGAAAATAACTCAATTTAATCTCAATGGGTCGTGCATATGCTTTGGGTAAAGATTCAAGAAGGAATTTGAGGCCCATTAGCAAAAATGATGTATTTTGAGCAAAGTTGACTTTTGCAAATTCACAAAAAATTCCCAACTTCTCCAATGCATATCTTGCTCAATTTTGATCATATGAACATGTTCTTGGACATTTTGGAAAGGTCTTGAAGTCCTCTAACAAATGCCATTGTCCCATGTCATTTTAATTTACCAATCTCAAGTTATGGTCTTTGACTTAAAGTGCATTTTTGTTGACTTTTGAAATTTACCTATAATGTAGAAATTGATAACTTTTTGTGAGAGAATTTCTTGGACTTGGAATGTGAATATGAGTTGTAGGAAATGTCATCCCCTTCAAAATGAGCATTGGATGGTATTTTTCTGATGAACCATGAAAAAGTTATGCCTTGGTCAAGTTACAGTTGACTTTTCAGCTGTCCAAAAATAGCAACTTTTGCATCTTTGATGATTTTTGAGCCATGCTTGAGGAATCATGATCAAGACTTGATCAAATGATGATTGTGGACTCAAAATAAGATGTTGACCAAAAATTATGACTTTTGACTGCAAAATGACCATTTTGCCCCTGTAGTTGACTGTGAACCAAATAGGGCTTTTGATTATGCAATTTGATGTTGTGAGACTTGAGACTTGACATGTAGGTGCTTGACAATGTATATGGGCCTATGAGACTTGATTGAACCACTGAAAGCCTCAAATTCATTGTAGGAACCAAAACCCTAGTTTTTGACTGGCTTAGGAGATGTTTGACTGTGCAACCCCTTGATCCATTTGAAGATTGATCTTAACAAATCTTGAAGAATATGGGAGGGAAAATTTTGGGGTACAACAGTTGCCCCTGCTCAATCTTCTTAAACCTGAGGATGTAGATTGGCTTGTGTGCCTTTCGTGATCCGAAGGTGGAAGATGGTTGAACATTAGAGTGCCCAGAAATTTGCACTCGCATAGTAGAATATCAGCAATGTGATGTCGGGAATGGGCTTACAGATGCCATTTGGGAGTGTAATGGATAGTTGTGGAGATGGGCTTAAAGATGCCATCCGGGGTGTCGATCGCGTAAGAGATTCCTTAGCGAGAACTTGTATATTTGAGAAAGAAAGATAATTTCCTGTCCTGTTACAGATGTTGATCTTCAATCTCTTCATGTACATATGCCCTGGCTGGATACAGGTATCGAATCTACAATCAATCAATCACAGATATGCCCTGGCTAGATACAGGTATCAAATCTGGAACTTCAAACTCATCATGCAGATATGCCCTGGCTAGATACAGGTATCGAATCTACAATCAATCGCTCACAGATATGCCCTGGCTGGATACAGGTATCGAATCCGGAACTGGTCGTCTACAGATATGCCCTGGCTGGATACGGGAATCGAATCTCTAAACTCTTCATGCAGATATGCCCTGGCTGGATACAGGTATCGAATCTACAATCAATCATTCACAGATATGCCCTGGCTGGATACAGGAATCGAATCTGGAATTGGTCGTCTACAGATATGCCCTGGCTGGATACAGGAATCGAATCTCTAAACTCTTCATGCAGACATGCCCTGGCTGGATACAGGAATCGAATCTACAATCAATTACTCACAGATATGCCCTGGCTAGATACAGGAATCGAATCTGGAATTGGTCGTCTACAGATATGCCCTGGCTGGATACAGGTATCGAATCTCTAAACTCTTCATGTAGATATGCCCTGGCTGGATACATGTATCGAATTTGGAATTAGTCGTCTACAGATATGCCCTGGCTGGATACAGGTATCGAATCTCTAAACTCTTCATGCAGACATGCCCTGGCTGGATATAGGTATTGAATCTACAATCAATCACTCACAGATATGCCCTGGCTAGATACAGGTATCGAATCTGGAATTGGTCGTCTACAGATATGCCCTGGCTGGATACAGGTATCGAATCTCTAAACTCCTCATGTAGATATGCCCTGGCTAGATACAGGTATCGAATCTATAATTAATCGCTCACATATATGCCCTGGCTAGATACAGGTATCGAATTTGGAACTGCGACAGTTGATAGTAATCATCTTTGGATTGACCTTTTTCCTGAAAAGGCAAAACATCAGTTGTATGCAATGTCATGATGTATGAAATGCATGATGTCATGATGTTCTCAAAACGAGATCGTGTCGTATGCATTTTATCATGTATGTAAGCAGGATGTATGCAATGTGGAATGTCTATGAATGTTTTTTCGTCTAGGAAAATAAATCCTTGACGAATGTCGGGAACTTGAATCCTGGGCTGACGTTGAAGAGTAGAGTTCTTCGTTTCCGCTGGGGATGATGAGTGCAAGAATAAACCGGTAGGAGAAGATGACTTCGTTGGGGAATAAACTTGGTGAAGAGATTACTTTGCAAGGAATTACTCTGTGGGGAAAGATAATTCGCTGATATTTTGACGATAACTCCGCTGGGGATTCCGTTCATAAGCTCTGTTCGAAGATTTGATGAACTCCGCTGGGGATGATGATTGAACTTCGCCGAGGATGATCTTTCCGTGGTAATTAGCTGAGGATAACCCAGTTATAACCTCTGGTGGGGAATAATCTTCTGAATAAAGCCGGGGAGAGATATGTACTCTGCAGGGGACAAGCTTCCAGAATCTACTGGGGATAAGCTTCCAGAATCTACTGGGGAGATTGAATCAACTCTCCTGGGGAAACTTTGGACTGTACTAGGGAAATGGCTCCACTGGGGTGTCTGATACTCCGTCGGGGAACAATCTTATATTAAGACTGTCGGGGATGCTTGATTAGGAACATTTGTATACTCCGCTGGGGAATGTTTAGATCTTCTGGGGATACCCAACTTCCTTAAGGCTGACAGTAGGCTAACTCTGCTTGGGGAGAGCGTTGCTGACTTGCTGGAGATACTGTACCCTGTTAGGGCTGACAGGAGACCAACTCTGCTCGGGGGAGAGTATTGTTGATTCTTATCTTACTCTGCGGGGAGTGAAGGTATCTTGGTCATATTCTTCAGCCGAACCTACCTTAGTACCTTGGTGGACAGAGTAACTAGATCGCTTAGACAACTCATTATTGCCCCTGTTTCTGATGTCACCTGTAATTAATCCTTTGTTTCGTATGCAAATATTTATGATTAGAAATTAATGTCAAATGCATATATCAAAAATGAACATTGGACGTTCTTCGCAAGACAAAAACGGAAAAAGGAAAAAACAATTGGCAATTTGTCTGAAAAAGTGGATTTGTATTGATTTTGAAATTTGCCTGTAAATAGGCGTTTATGTACAAGAGGCTGATGTCCTAGTAAGAGAACGCCGCCGAACAACATAGAGTTTATACAATTTTGTGAAAAGGAAAACAAAACAGCTATGTGAAAAATCCCACTGGGTTCCAACTCTGCTATCGCCTTTATGTCTTCAAGCGTCTCATCACTTGGCTGCTTAGTTGAGGATGAAGTTGATTGATTGATGTCGTCTGAACCTGATAGTTGATACCGAATTCTGGATGCAAGGTGATCCAATGAGACATAGTATTACGCTTATCCCTAACTTTTGCCTGGATCGCCCTTTCGGGTTTTCAGTCCACTGGGATACCCATTTTTGCCCAAGCCGCCTTTTCAGGTTTTCGACTTGCCGGGTGTACATATTTTTTTCATTTCATCCCTTATTTTTGCCCGAACCCTTTTGGTTCGCCGGGAAGCCCTTATTTTTGCCTAGGTGTGTCAACCTAGCGGGTCTTTAATTCATGCGTAGTATCTTTTTACTATGTCTGCATTGGCGGGGTGAGGAAGGTCGTCACCATCCATGGTAGTTAGAATCATCGCTCCTCCTGAGAAGATATTCTTAAACACAAATGGCCCTTCGTACGTGGGGGTCCATTTTCCCCTGGGATCACTTTGAGGAATAATGATGCGCTTGATTACCAAGTCTCCGACTTGATACTCTTGTCGTCTGACTTTCTTGTTAAATGCCCTGATCATCCGTTTTTGGTACGTTTGACCATGACACATAGCGGTGAGTCTCTTTTCATCGATTAGATTTAATTGATCAAGTCGAGTCTGGATCCAGTCATCTTCGTTCAAACCTGCATCCTTCATTATCCGGAGAGAGGGTATCTGGACTTCGATAGGCAAGACTGCCTCCATGCTATAGACCAAGGAGAAGGGGGTTGCCCATGTTGACGTCCGGGCTGAGGTACGGTATCCATGAAGAGCAAACGGTAACATCTCGTGCCAATCTTTATAGGTCACTGTCATCTTCTGCACAATCTTCTTGATATTATTATTTGCCGCTTCTACAGCCCCATTCATCTTCGGTCGGTAGGGAGAAGAGTTGTGGTGCTGTATCTTGAATTGCTCGCAGAGCTCAGTGATCATCTTGTTGTTAAGATTGGTACCATTGTCCGTAATGATCCTCTCAGGTACACCATATCGACAGATCAGGTTGTGCCGAATGAACCGTGCCACGACGTTCTTGGTTACGGTAGCATAGGAAGCTGCTTCGACCCACTTTGTAAAGTAATCAATTGCTACCAGGATGAAGCGATGCCCGTTGGATGCTGTAGGTCTGATCTCGCCGATCATATCAATGCCCCACATTGCAAAAGGCCAAGGTGTTGTCAAGACGTTCAGAGGAACTAGAGGAACGTGCACCTTATCAGCATAGATCTGGCATTTGTGACACGTCCGAGAATGTTGGTAACAGTCGACTTCCATTGTGGACCAGAAATATCCTGCCCGGAGGATTTTCTTTGCCATAGTATGTCCACTAGAATGTGTTCCGAAGGTACCTTCATGCAGCTCTGCCATGATCCTTTCTGCTTCAGTCTTATCCATACAACGCAGTAAGGTTGAGTCATGGTTTCGCTTGTAGAGAATGCCGTTACTAAGGAAAAACTTCGCCGCAAATCTTCTCAGGAACTTTTTGTCATTAACAGATGCACCCTCGGGGTATTCTTGAGCTTCAAGGTACCTCTTCACCTCATGATACCAAGGTTTTTCAGTTACCTCTTCCGCCTCAAGATCACAGCAATATGCAGGTTCATCCAACTTCCAGATAATGATTCGGGGAGCCTCGTTATCCCATTTTACTTTGAACATGGAAGACATTGTAGCCAGCGCGTCCGCCAATTGATTCTCCTCTCTTGGGAAGTGTTCAAAAGTTATCTCCTCGAAGTGGGGAATCAACGTCAACACATACTCTTTGTAGGGAATAAGATTTGGGTGTTTCGTATCCCACTCGCCTTTGATCTGATTGATCACGAGAGCAGAATCTCCGAAGACACTCAGAAACTTGATCCTTAAGTCAATTGCAGCTTGAAGACCCATGATACATGCTTCATACTCTGCCATGTTGTTAGTGCAGTTGAAACATAGTCGGGCGGTAAGTGGAGTATGAGTGCCTTTAGGGGATATGATCACAGCGCCAATACCGTTACCCAAAGCATTTGAGGCTCCGTCGAAGTGCATAGACCATCGGGATCCTTCCTCAGGTCCTTCATCTGGTCCAGGTACTTCACAATCAGTCACTACCATGATATCCTCGTCTGGAAATTCAAAGTTCATGGATTGGTAGTCGTCTACTGCCTGATGTGCCAAATGGTCTGCCGACACTCTTCCCTTGATTGCTTTCTGAGTCGTGCACTGGATGTCATATTCTTCCGGACAAGGCAGGCTTTTCGAAGATGTACTTTATTGGATCCATTTTTGAGATCAACAGAGTAGGGTGAGTCAACATATACTGTCTCAGCCGGCGAGCAGCCCATACCAAAGTGCAGCAAGTTTTCTCGAGCAGTGAGTATCGGGTCTCACAGTCGGTAAACTTTTTGCTAAGGTAATAAATGGCGTGCTCTTTTCGGCCAGACTCGTCATGCTGCCCCAGCACACACCCCATTGAGTGGTCCAGTACTGTCAAATATAAGATTAGAGGTCTCCCTTCAACCGGCAGCATAAGAATGGGTGGCTCTTGGAGATACTCTTTGATTCTTTCGAAAGCGGCCTGGCATTCATCGTTCCAACGTACCACTTGATCTTTCTTCAGTAGCTTGAAGATTGGTTCACAAGTAGCAGTTAGGTGCGAGATGAATCAGGCAATGTAATTCAACCGTCCTAGAAAGCCTCTGACTTCTTTCTCTGTCTTGGGAATTGGCATCTCTTGTATGGATTTCACTTTGGCAGGGTCCACTTGAATACCTTTGTCGCTTACGAGGAAGCCTAGCAATTTTCCAGATCTTACCCCGAAGGTGCACTTGTTCGGGTTCAACCTCAGCTTGTACAACTTCAGACGGTCAAACAGCTTCTGTAGATGGTCAAGGTGTTCCTCCTCAGTTTGGGACCTTGCAATCATATCGTCGACATATACTTCGATCTCGTGATGGATCATGTCATGAAACAGAGCAACCATGGCACGTTGGTAGGTTGCCCCAGCATTTTTCAACCCAAAAGGCATGACCTTGTAGCAAAAGGTGCCCCACTGAGTAACAAAAGTGGTCTTCTCCATGTCTTCAGGAGCCATCTTGATCTGATTATAACCGGAGAACCTTTCCATGAAGGAGAATACCTTGTGCTGAGCAGTGTTGTCAACCAGAACGTCGATGTGAGGCAGAGGGAAGTCATCCTTGGGGCTCGCCCTGTTCAAATCCCTGTAATCAACACACATTCGGACCTTACCATCTTTCTTCGGCACTGGAACCACATTGGCAACCCACTGAGGGTAAGAAGTCACTGCTAGAAAACCGGCGTCAAATTGTTTCATAACCTCAGCTTTGATTTTCTCGGACATCTCTGGACGCATACGGCAGACCTTCTGTTTTACCGGAGGGCATTCTTCCTTGGTAGGCAGGTGATGAACCACAATGTCTGTATCCAACCCAGGCATGTCTTCGTAAGACCAGGCAAAGATTTCCATATAATCATGCAACATCTGAGTCAACCATTGTTTTACACTGAGCTCTAGATTGGCACCAATCTTGACTTCCTTTCTGTCTGTCTCAGTACCCAGATTTACTGTTTCCACTGGCTCTTCATGTGGCTGAATGGCCCTCTCTTCCTGGAGCAGCAGTCTTGCAAGCTCACCAGGCACTTCGCAATCATCTTCACCTTCGTCTTCGGCTAAGTTGATCGGATTTTCGAAGTCATAACTGGTAGTAGCAGAGTCGTTACCAGTGAGATCCAGAGTGGATTGGAACCTGTATAGGTGAGTGTGTGTAAATATAGCTATTTTGCAATATATAATAAAGAAAGGAAAGGAGCGCAAGATTTGAAATGCGAAAACGTCCAATGCTTTTATTAATGATATATGAAAGTGACACACAAAAGCCCTCACAAATGAAGCCACCGTGCCCCGGGTAAGACACCGGGCCATAAAGTTTCAAATTATTGTTCGTTACAAATTTAAAACAAAGGAGTTCATTACTGAGTGACAAAAGTAATAGGTATGAAATCTTTCGCCGTCCAGTTGCTTGGTCCACCGTTGGTCGTTGGGTAGATCCAGCTGTCAAATTCGGATTCCTCCACGTCGTCTTCAATATCATTTACTCCCGGGTTGGTGATGAACACAGGAGGTCTTCCAATCCTTGCCTTACGAACAACCCTCTGAGCTTCTGCAGTGAAACCCAAACCAAATTTGTCAGTCTTCGGAGTGAAATCAGGAAGTCGGCCCCAGTTTGTGCACTCACCCTTCTTGATAACAGCCCGTGCATCCTTTAAAGAAGCCATCTTCAACGGAGAATCTTCTTCAGTCACAGTCTCTACTGACGCCAGTGTCTGAGGCACCTCTTCAAAGTGTTGAAAGGGGGTCTTAATGAACTCCCCATCCATCTCTACGTACCGGAACGAGTTGAGGTGGCTGACCATATATTCTTCTTCCCCTTGAACTGTTACGATCTTCCCTCTGACCGGGTACTTAAGCTTCTGATGTAATATGGAGGTCACAGCTCCAGCCTTGTGGATCTATGGACGACCCAACAAACAAGAATAGGATGGTCGGATGTCCATCACATAGAAAGTAGAGTCAAAAACTTGAGAACCAACCCTGATTGGAATGTCAACTTCCCCATGTACCATCCTTTTCGACCCGTCAAAGGCCCGGACAACAATGTTACTTGGCTTGAGCTCTAAACCCTCACAATCCAGCCTGTCTAGAGCTTTCTTGGGTAATACATTCAACGAGGAACCAGTGTCAACCAGCACATGGGCAAGAGTAGTGCCCCTGCATTCAATGGAGACATGCAGGGCGTCGTTATGGTTCTTTCCCTTGGCAGTCAGATCGGCGTTAGAGAAACCCAACCCATTATCAGTAGTCAGGTTGGCAATACAATCGGTAAATTGATCAGCAGACATTTCTTGTGGCACATGGTCCGTCTTCAGGAAGGAAATCAGGGCCTTGGCATGGGCCTCTGAACACAACAACAGTGATAGCATAGAAATTTTAGAGGGGGTGTGCCCCAGCTGCTCAACTACATTGAAATCACTCTTCTTGATAATTTTAAGAATCTCTTCCATCTCTTGCTTGGAAGCTTCAACATTGACGGTCTTCGGTGCCTCCGTCTGGGCAGGCACATCAGTAGCAATCCCTTTGCCCCGAGCGTCAGATGACTCGGCAGCAGGGGTAGAAACAGGAACTTGGTCAGGCAGGGAAGTGGGCAGACTTGCAGGTGTGATGATAAGAGGTCTCTGAATTGTTGGTGGCGCAATATCTGGTGAGAAAAGTCTACCACTGCGAGTGACTTTAGCAGGCCCGGTAATATTGCTGACGCCGGTACTAGTATCAAACTCTTGCTTTACTCCAAGAACATAAACATCTGCCCCATAGTGCCACGGGACAGCTTTGTCATATTTATAGGGGATGGGCCCCGGAACAGTGATAGTTATGGGTGCAATCTTGTGAACAGGCATGATTTTGACAGGCTTCCTCGAGGGAGCCTTAGGAGGGTTGTTGAAAATAGTAACAACGGACACTTCTTCAGCAGGGACAGCAGGAACAACAATCTTCTTGAACATGATCTCTTTGATATCCATCAGGTTTTGGACGCCTGACTTCAGCAAAGGACAACCAGCAGGTGAAACAGCACATAGAAGGAAACCTTTACTACATCCCGGAAATAAACCGTCTAGAAACCGGATCCTTTTGACAGTCAACAACAGAGTAACAATATCATTCACGGAGGCTACATACAGGTCTTCCTCAACAGCATTCACTCCATGCTGGGGCATGGGAGCAGTCACAACATTGGGCCTTTCAGGCGCCTCGAACTGTATTTATTTAGCATCAATAAGGTCCTGAACCTTATTCCTCAGAGCCCAACAATCATCGGTAGAATTCCCCGGGCTGTCAGAGTGATAAGCGCAGCGGGCGTTGGGGTTGTACTTTAGAGAGGTTGTGTTCACAACCTTTGGAGCTTCTTTGACAGTTACCAGATTGGTTGACAGCAGTTGCGGTAATATCTGAGACAGGGTCATGCTGAGCCGAGTGTACTGCCTTTTGGGTCTCTCACCCCTTGGTTGGTTATACTGCTGAGGAGCAGCAGCAGGCTTTGAAATTACCACCTTGTTAATAGCTTGGCGGTGTTCCGGTTTGTTCTGTCTCCTTGGACCATAAACAGCACTAGCTTCCTTCTTGAAGGGCTTCTTTTCAGTACTCGAGGAGGCACCTTTTTGTATCTTCCCCGACTTGATACCAGCTTCTATCCTCTCCCCGGTTAAGATCAGATATGTAAACCCAGCAGAAGAATTCCCAATCAGATGGTTGAAGAATGGACCGGACAGGGTCTCCAAGAACATGTCGACAAGCTCACGGTCCGTCAAAGGTGGCTACACCCTTCCAGCCAGGTCTCTCCACTTTTGCGCATACTCCTTAAAACCTTCGCCCGTCCCTAGCGACATACCCTGGAGTTGGGTACGCGTAGGAGCGAGGTCGGAATTGTACTGATACTGCTTATAAAATGCAGTAGCCAAGTCCTCCCAGTTTCGAATACTGGCTCCATCCAGCTGATAGAACCATTCGAGTTGAGCCCCTGAAAGGCTATCCTGGAAGAAATGGATCCATAGGTTCTTGTCTGCAGTGTAAGGTTGGATCTTCCTTACATAGGATCTGAGATGCAGCTTAGGGGAGGAAGCCCTGTCGTACTTTGCAAAGGCAGGTGCCTTGAACTTGTGTGGGATCACCACCCCAGAAGATAAACCTAGATCTCCAAAATCCAACCCGGGCACATGTTGAATCTCCATAGCACTTAGGCGGTCCTCTAGCTGTTTGTACCTGTCCTCAGCAGGAGGGTACTGTTCATCATTGTAATCCGTCTCGTTGTCGGAGACCACGGGACTAGGAACCCTTCTCTCTTGCAGACTGTTCTTCTCCCCAGATGAGGTAGTCAGCTCAACCTCATTCTGCAATGCAATCCCAAACCTTCGTCCATTGTTAAACAGCACAGTCCTCTTCTTCTTCTTCTTCTTTTCCTTCACAATCATAGTCTTCAACTCCTACTGACCCTGGGCTAAGCTCATGACCAGCTCCTGGAACTGGGGGTTCTAGGCCTGGAGGGCCTTGATAGCTTGTTCGGTAGTAGGCTCGGAAGACATGATGATTGAGTGCTGAATATGATGCAATGAGATGCGTATGATTTATGTTTTCAAAGACAATCGGGATTCAACTTTGTAGACAAAAAAGGAAACACACTTTATTAGATTCAAACTTTAAATTGTTCAACAATTTGCCCTTAGGCATTACAAGAATGAAAATACTGAAAAGGAAATAAAAGTTGTAAAAGAAACATCCAAAGCCCATCAGTGCTCCCATGGCCTCCTCTTCTCAATACGGATATAGTCATTCAGGATCCGCTCATTCTCCAATTGCTTAGTCAGCTTCTGGATCTTTTGTTCCTATTCGTTGAACCTTTCCCGATAAGAATCCCGTTCTTCCTGTAGGTGCGCCTAAGACCTCTTTAGTTTATCAACATCAGTGGGTATCTGAGGAGGGAGGACAGTTGGAGGAACCCTGTCTTTATCAGGAAATTCAAGAATGATAGGCCTGACAGCTTCGTATGGCATACCTAACTTCTGAGCACGGATGCGGACCCATCTGTAGTAGGGTTCCATTGGTAGAGAAGTCTTCGATCCCAACTCATGTGGGTCAGCTTTGTGAATTCGGTCCCAAGCCTTGATGAATCTATGGCACAACTCGTCACTGTCTACCTGAAACTCAAAACTGATGTGAGGTACCAACATCTCATGAGGCCCTGCTCTTCTGGCTCTTCCAAACTGACGGAGAGCTAAACATGGATTATAAGAGATTCCTCCCTGGGTACCGATCAATGGAACATTAGGATATTCTCCGCAACGATCAATAATGGCTACCTCATCCAAACCTCTGAGAGTCCAAATGATGTCATTATCAGTGAGAGACATTAACCTATGAGCCCAGCCCCTTCCTTTATTGTTCTTCAGCACGAACTTAGGGAGGTGCGAAATAAACCACCTCACTAACAAAGGAGCACAACACCACAGAGTTCCCCATCTTCGGGCAGTACGAGCATAGAGTTGCTGCAAGATATCACCCAAGAGAGTGGGTACAGGGTTCCGAGACATGAAGATCCTTATGGCATTGATATTGACAAAGTTATCAGGATTTGGAAACAATACTAGACCATAGATTAGGAGAGCCAGGATGTCTTCGTACGCCCTGAAGTCTAAGTCATTCCAGAAACTGTTAGCTTTACCAATCAGAAACTTAGCCAAAAAGCCCTTAACTCCACTTCTAGTCACCCAGTTATCTATTACCTCTTTGTTGGTCAAAGGAAGGGCTACAGCAATCTCCTCAAGCCTAAGAGTCTTTTCCCAACCAGTGAATGGAGTCTGTTCCAAAACAGGGATACCAAGCAAATCAGAGAAATCTTCCAGGGTAGGGACCAACTGGAAGTCTTGAAAGGTGAAGCAATGGTATAGGGGATCATAAAACTGGGTCAGGACACTTATCAGTTGTTGGTCCCACTTTGAAGTGACTAAACCGAGAAGAGAACCATGCCTCTGGATGAAGGAAGTAGTATTTGGAATTCTGTCAACCAATTCTTTAAGCAAATCAGGTGGATGAACAAAGTTGAGTCAGATAGTATTCCTTCGTACAGGCATCATAATGTCCTACAAAACAGAGCAAAGATGAAACCCTCTTGTCTTTGAAATGGGTCAGTCCTTATGCAGGATGCATGCGATGTTATGATGGTATGATGTTATGATAAAGCACACCACAAGTATTCACAAAGGCAAACATGATAAGGAACACAAGTCACACAAGACAACCCTTAGAGTTTAGGCCAGCATGAAGTTCAGGTACTACCCTCTTTAGTTTCGTTGGTTAAGATTTGTCCTAGAAAATAGTAACCGGGTTCTAGAGGATCTCAATATTACTGACTACCCTCAATCGATCATAACTCTAGCATCGCAATCTTTTCTTGCAGCCAGAACCATCGCGAGAGTTTAGCCTCAATGAGTGTAGCATACTGCTACTGTTCTATGGCCAAGTTGGGTCAATTTAGGGTTCTAAGGTCGGTTGGTGCTTAATGACTCCTCATAAGACCCATATTCTCCTCGTTGCAACACAAGGGATATTGGTACAGACCAAGGTGTCACACCAACGTAGCCACTGCTTCACCCGTGTCGGTCTACGCCGGACAGGTCCCTCACAGCTTATGCTACCTAAAGGGTATTCCCCAGATCCAGGTTAGGATCTATGAAACTCCGATGCAAGCCCACAAATATAAATCAAACAAAGCATGCAATTGAAAACATAAGGTGATCTAATCCTAAGGTACACCTCACTTATAAAACTCCCCAGCAGAGTCGCCAGTTCTGTGATCGGTGGAAATAGAACTGACTGTTTTGGAGTTGGTTCGCGAAAATGTCGCGGTAAGCAAGAGTTGCCACCGTCTTTTATGTTCTCCAACATGGAAAGGACAAAAGCACAGCAAAATTCCTTTTTCGAGATGTCTCTCGGTTCGGGAGGTAGATTTATAGAAAGGGAAGGTGTTAGCACCCTTTCTATCAGTGGTTATCCACGGGCTCTTAGGTACTTGATCACTATGTTTTCAAAAATTTGTTTGCTTTTCAAGTGTTTGTGGGTTTTGAAAAAGTTTAGTTTGAAAAACTTCTAGGTGACTCTTGTATCAGTCCTCAAGAGTGTATGAAGTATTTGTTTGAAAATTTTGAAAGTGTAGGTGCGAAAAGATGTTTTTGTTTTTTGAAAGAGCAAGTACCCAGGAGAAATCTACCTACTCTAAGGAATTAGGCTGTGTAAGAGTCCTTTAGACAGTACTATCCCACTATTGAGAAGTAGGTAGCACCGTCGTTGGAGGTATTTGGGTCAATTCGATGATAGGGACATGTGTGGTCACCAAAGCAATAGTAGGACGCCTTAGCGGTAACCCTAATATCCTAGATCCTTTTTATCTGAGGCAACCGTTTCGAGGCAACTGGATCTTTAGACAGGAGGGCGACCTCTAAGACACCCTATACTTGACGACCACCTCGAGGCAACCAGTGAGGCGTACCCTAGGAGTGGCATGTGCATGTGTGTTAAATTCAGTTAAGATTGTCTTGTACATGTTATTTGTGAGCTACAGATTGATTTTATTTGTCATACAAGTCTTGCAGGCATAATTAACAGTTAATATTTGTGCGGGAAATAAAGTGCGGAAAGGTAAATTTACGTTATTACAAGGCGCGGGTCTATACATCGCCAAAAACAAAACCCGTTTGGGAAATAAATGCGAGAAAAGTAAAGAAAGCGGTAAAAGACCTAATTAACTATTACATCCTCGGAAACAATTACATCAATATAATCAAAAGGAATTAAAGCGCGAAAGAAATTAAATCGGGAACGTCTTAGGGTTTTGACCCTTTTTGAGAAAAGAATTGAAATTTGTCCTTTTTTTTGCAATTAATTAAAGTTAAACCTAATAACTAATTAATTAAATAATTAAAAGAAAAAGTATTTTTTATGTTTTTTATGTTTTTAATGAAAATAAAAATAAAAGGAATTAAAAGTTAGTAAAAAAACCCTAAGTCTAATTTATTTGATTTATTGTAAAAGAAAATTAAAATTAAACCTAATTAAACTAAATTAATTTAAGTTAGTGTGTATTTACAAAATAATAATTAAATTTAATTAGTAAAAAGTTATTTTATTTATGTGTTCTGAATTTATTATGAAAATGTCAATTAATTTGCTGGTTAGTAATTAATTAAAAAACAATAAAAATAAATAAAGCAAATGAATGAAAGAAAATAAAAAAATAAAATGCAAACCCAGGGGGGGGGGGGTTTGGGCCCTGATGGAGGTGAAGCCTGGAATTCCTGGCCCATTAAGCCAAGCCTGCGTTGACTTCTGAAATTGTCCAGAGCGTGCCTTGACTGGAGTATGGTGTTCTCCACTTTTGAACATTGGATTCACCTTTATGGCCACTTGGCGCCTGGGTATTTGATATGCATGGTAGACTCCTTGGCAAGCGCTGCACATGATTAGGTTATGAAAAATAGAAACAAATATGGGGTAGACCTGGGAATCGAACCCAGGTCCCAACGTTCAATGCCTGCTTGCCTTAGCCACTGAGCCAATTGCTTCAATTGAAATAATAATAATAAGTGGTTAATATATTGATGAATCAACACGTATGCCTAAAAAATAAAAAATGCGCGCGATTGTTTTAAAAGGGCGAATGGGAGAACGACGTGTGGCATATGAGATTTCATGCACAAAAAAGGCTTAGCACGAATTGGTCAGCTGGCATATGACATATAAAAGCTATTCAAATCACAAAGATGCTATTCCATTAATTTTTAGATTTTATTTGAATTATTATGGATTTAAAATGAATTAAATCAATAAAAATTAAATAAAATGGAAAAATAAATGTTTGATCTTGAAATTAATCATGGGACACGTGTGTGGCATGACAACGCTGAATCAAGTGGAAGAAAGTGAGCCCTTTTGTCAAAAATTGAAGTTTTAAGGATAGTTGACTTTTGCAAATTCATGAAAATTTCCCAACTTCTCCAATGCATATCTTCCTCAATTTTGATCATATGAACATGTTCTTGGACATTTTGGAAAGGTCCTGAAGTCCTCTAACCAATTCCTTTGGTCCCATGTCATTTGGATTTACCAATCTCAAGTTATGGTCTTTGACTTAAAATGCCTTTTTGTTGACTTTTGAAATTGACCTATAATGTAGAAATTGATAACTTTTGTGAGAGCATTTCTTGGACTTGGAATGTGAAGATGAGCTGTAGTAAATGTCACCCCCTTCAAAATGAGCATTGGATGGGATTTTTCTGATGAACCATGAAAATGTTATGCCTTGGTCAAGTTACAGTTGACTTTTCAGCTGTCCAAAAATAGCAACTTTTGCATCCTTGATGATTTTTGAGCCATTATTGTGGAATCATGGTCAAGACTTGATCAAATGATGATTGTGGCCTCAAAATAAGATGTTGACCAAAAATTCTGACTTTTGACTGTAAAATGACCATTTTACCCCTGCAGTTGATTGTGAACTAATTAGGGCTTTTGACTGTGGAATTTGGCACTGTGAGTCTTGAAACTTGACATGTAGATGCTTGACAATGTATATAGGCACATGAGACTTGTTTGAGCCATAGAAAACCTCAAATTCCTTGCAAGAAACAAAACCCTAATTTCAGCTGGCTTCTGAGGCATTTGAACTGTGCAATCCCTTGAGAAATCTTGAACCATTTGAAGATGATTCTTGATACACTTGAAGAATATGGGAGGGCAAATTTTGGGGTACAACACAATACATTGTGGAAACTGTGCGGGGTATACTTACATGGTCTAAGCAATAGCTACGTTAGTGCGACATATTTGTGGGTACCGATAGCCTTTGAGTTAATCAAAGAGAATACGGGGCCTCTGAGTGATGTCATGAAGCACTAATGAACTTCTAGAACCTTTACTTGACCAACTTGGCCTTTAGGATGTAGTGAGATGATCGGCTTTGGTACAGTCTGAAGTTGGTAGATACTCGATACTACACTCATTGAGGTTTGGTTTCTTGGGATATTTCGGTCGCTATTAAAGAGGCTTGTGCTGAAACAATGACCAAGGAAACAAACCAATGATATTAAGCTCCTTAGAAGCCGGTTACTATTATTAGGACAGGTTGAGCCAACTAAACTTCAAGAGGGTATTTACCTATAAAACTCCATGCAAGCCTAAACCTAAGGATTTATTTGATTTGTTTGTATATACATACTTGTACATAACATCATGAACATCATAACATCATACTCATCCACTAACCATTTCAAGGATCTTGGGATTTATCTTTGTTCTGTTTTGTAGGTTATGGAATCTCTTCGCAGGAAAACTATTCAAGTCAATCTTGTGAGCATCCCTCCACACCTTAAGGAGCTAGCTTCAAGGATCCCTGAAAACTCTCCATTTACCGAGAGACATGGTCGCCTACTCAACTTGGTCACCTCCAACACAAATGAGGACATGATGAATGTGCTCTTTCAGTTCTTTGATACTTTACACCATTGCTTCACATTTCCCGATTACCAACTTGTGCCTACTTTGGAAGAATTCTCTCAACTCTTGAGGATTCCCATTCTCAATCAACGACCTTTCAACGGTACGGAAAGAGACCCAAAGCCAGAAGAGATTTCTCAAGCTCTACACTTGCACTCATCTGATGTCACAACTCATTGGGAAACAAAGAGTGGTGTCAAAGGTTTCCTAACAAAGTTCTTGTTTTAGAAAGCCCAAAACTGTTGGAACTCCTTGGATTTGCAAGCCTTTGAGGAAATTGTTGCTCTTCTCATCTATGGAATGGTTTTGTTTCCAAATCCTGACTAACTCATAGATGTGAACACCGTCAAAATCTTCATATCCCGCAACCCGATGCCTACTTTGCTAGGAGACATCCTACACTCTTTTCACACTCGCACAATGAGGAAAATAGGTGTCCTTATGTGTTGCACTCCTCTCTTGAAAGATGGTTTATTTCACATCTTCCCTAATCTGTATTAAAGAATGAGCAAGGTTCAAGGTGGTCGCAAAGGTTGATGATTCTCAAACATTCAGACATTCATTGGTGCTCCCGATCCATAGAGAATGTTACTATTGTCGACCATTGTGGAGAATTTCCTAATGTCCCTTTACTTGGCATTGGGGGAGGTATCACCTACAACCCCTACTTAGCCTTAAGACAGTTTGGTTACCCCCGAAGGGATGGCCCGCATGAGATGCTGATTCAAGGTTTGGTATTTGACTACGACAATGACGATCAAGGTCTTCGCCAGAGATTTATCCGAGCTTGGAGGATGTTAAACAAGGTAGATAGCAAGACTTTGCAGCACAAGAATTCCATCCCTCTTGAGCCTTGCCTCAAATGGGTACGAACTCGTGCTCAGAGTCTTATGATTCCTTACCCCTCCATTCTCCCGGTAATCATTGAGCCTATCATGGAAGGAGATGTTCCATACACTATCCTACATCCTGACATGCCCACCTCTCTTGAAGACCTACAAAGGGATTGGATACAACTTAAGGGGGAGCGAGATACTTTCTAAGTCCAATTCTATGCAAGCGAGAAGAAGGTTTTGGAACTCACTAGACTACTTCATGAGGAGCAGACTCTGAATGCCTACATCGCACCAAAGAGGATTCGTACTACCTTTTTATCTTAGAGTTTTTGTATTTTTTCCCAAGAAGGCATTGATGTACTCGAGCTTTAATATATTAATATAACGTGTGTTTCCTTTTTGTCTAAAACAAATTTGAATCTTAAAATCCTTGAAATCATTGCATATGAATTTACCATTCATCATAACATAAGCAGGTTTCTTGCAACAAGTCTCCTCATCTCTCTACTGTTTATTTCAGTAAGATGGATCTCGTGCAAACGGTGAAGGACCTCCAAGCTCAGAATGCACAGTTTCAACAGTTGTTCTTAACTCTAGCCAAAGGACAAGAAGAGTTGAAGACCTTGCTGGCTGAGGAGAAGAAAAAGAAGATGAAGAAGATAACCGGATTTCTAAACATGGGAAGAAGATTCTAAGGGAAAACAAGAAGGGCCTTAGACTTTGCAACAACATTCAGTGAGAAAGACAATCAAGATGGGAAAGGCAAAGAAACTGTTTTCCAGTCAGAATCAGAAGAGGAAGAGGAAGAAGAAGACTATTCTGAAGAACAATATCCTCCGGCCGACGACAAGTATAAGCATCTAGAATAGCGGTTGAGCACACTGGAAATCTAAAAAGTGCCTAGATTGGACTTTGAGGAGTTGGGCTTAGTGTCAGGGATTGTCATTCTTCCAAAATTCAAAGCACCTGTGTTCGCCAAATATGACGGAGTCTCATGCCCCAAAATGTATCTCTGGTCCTATGTGAGGAAAATCCAGCCCCATACCGCTGACAAAGACTTATGGGTACACTTCTTCTAAGATAGTCTGTCTGGAACTCAACTTGATTGGTTTTATCAGTTAGAAAGAGCCAATGGTCATAACTGGGAAGATCTTGTTGCAGCCTTTTACAAACAATACTAATACAATGCTGATCTTGCACCTACCCGTACTCAACTCCAGAGTATGGCCATGGTTTCAAGTGAAGGCTTCAAGGACTATGCGCAAAAATGAAGGGACTTGGTCGGAAGAGTTCAACCTCCCCTATCTGAAAGAAAATTAGTAGACATGTTCTTGGGCACCTTGTTTGGTCCCTTCTTCAATCACTTGATTGGGAGTTCATCGGCGGGTTTTACCGAACTAATATTGACCGGGGAAAGGGTAGAAGCCAGGATAAAAAATGGAAAGATTCAAAAAGATGCATCCTTTGTTGCTGTAAGGAATCTATTCATCGGAAAGAAAGAAGTGGTTGCTATATATCCTCAGAGAAATCAAGATAGGGTCGAACTCCGTCCAATGGTGGGGGTTGTTATGATTCCTAAACTTGCAACTGATCAGCAAATAAACAACCAACCAAGAATGGAAATACCAGTCAGACAGTTCACCAGAACTAACGTGACACTCTCTCAAGTATTGCCGCATTTGTTAAGATTCAACCTAGTGACCTTGAAAGAAGCTCCAAAGATCCCTAACACAACCTCTCCTCACTATCATCCTAATGCCCGATGTGCATACCACTCTGAAAGTCCCGGCCATGACTCTAACAACTATTGGGCTCTGAAGAACAAAGTACAAGACCTCATTGAAGCCAAAGAGATTGAATTCGATGCGCCAGAAAATCCCAATGTCATTTCTGCTCCTATGCCCAAGCACGACCATAATGCCAACGCCATTGAAGAAGATATGTTTGTTACTTCAGTTAATGAACTTATGACCCTGCTCTTGACTATCAAAAAGAAATTGTTTATTGCCGGTGTATTCCCAGGATATGATGAAAGCTGTCGTTTCTGTCTGTCCTCACCAACCAGCTGTCCTTTGTTGAAAGAAGGCGTTCAGTGCCTAATAGACAACATGGAAATTTTGTTCAAAAATACTTTTGTTCCTTATAATGATGTTTCCATCGTTACCATTTCCGCCAATTCTTCCAGGGTCTCCACCAAAAGACCGTTAGAATTATATCAGTTCCAAAACTAGCTCCTTTGATAATTACAATGCCTGGACCAATCCTGTATTTGTCAGACAAAACCGTGCCACGGAATTATGGAGGGGATGTTTACTACCACGATATCAAGCAAGATTGTCCAGCTGCTGAAGATTCAAGTTCTGAGAAGGATGACTCCAATATCAGTAATATTGCAGGGACTGGCAAGATTACCCGAAGAGGAAGGATATTCTCTCCAGAAATTTCTCCCCCAAAAGCAAATTCTGGACCCGTAATCATTCCTGTTGTTGTTGCTCCTCCAAAGGTTGTTCCCAGTCCTACAATCATCTCTACTAATACTCCTGCTGACAAAGCTGTTAAAATCCCTGTTATCACTCCTACGGACATTCCTGCTGCCGAGTCAACCGAGACTCGAGGTAAAGGTATTCTGATTGAGCTTGTCCGGACGAAGGCACAATCATTGGCTATTCCTGAAACTTCCCGTAAAGAGATGGAGGATATCCTAAAGATCATAAAAAGAAGCGACTACAATGTAGTCGGGAAATTGGGGCAAACTCCATCAAAAATGTCCATGCTGGCTTTATTACTATGTTCTGAGGCGCATGCAAAGGCCTTGGTAAAATTCCTGAAAATAGCTCATGTACCCCAAGAAACATCTACCGATCAATTCCAAGACTGTGTGCCAGCTTGACTGCAGATAATGGTTTAGGTTTTTCGGATACTGATTTAACGCCAAGATGGAGGAAGCATAATGAGGCATTGCATGTCTCAATGGAATGCAGGGGCACAACTCTGGCTTATATCTTGGTTGACAACGGTTCGTCTCTGAATGTGCTGCCTAAAAAGGCTCTTGATAGGCTTGACTGTGAGGGATTGACATTGAAACCGAGCAACATAGTAGTGAGAGCCTTTGACGAATCAAAAAGGATGATGCATGGGGAAGTGGATATCCCCATAAAAGTTGGAACCCAAACATTTTATTCAACTTTTTATGTAATGGATATTCTCCCTTCATATTCCTGCTTGCTAGGCCGACCATGGATTCATAATCTCGGCGCTGTTACATCTACGTTGCACCAAATGCTGAAATATCCAATTCAGGGGAAAATCATCACTGTTCATGGAGAAGAAGAGTATATGATCAGCCATCTCAATTCCTTCTGATATGTGGAGCTAGATGGTGAATTTATTGAAACTCCATTCCAGCACTTTGAAGAAGTCCCGCAAGATGTGGCAGTAACCAAGGTTGTGTCTCAAGTTCCCAAGATCAC
This sequence comes from Vicia faba, assembly GCA_948472305.1. Classification (NCBI taxonomy): domain Eukaryota; kingdom Viridiplantae; phylum Streptophyta; class Magnoliopsida; order Fabales; family Fabaceae; genus Vicia; species Vicia faba. The sequence goes on from CATIWC010001983.1 coordinate 375,409, forward strand.
AAGGCCTCCGCTCAGGATGTCATCTTTAAAGGATGCCAAGGAAATGATAGAAGAAGGTGGGTGCACTATTTGGGGTCAACTCCTAGATATCCCATACAAATCTGACAAGTTTGGCCTGAGTTTCACTTCAGGTGCCCAGAAGGTTGTACGTCGCGCTCGTGCCGGAGGACCGCCCTTGAAGATCAGCAACCGCGAAGTCAATGGGGTGGAAGATGGTGAAGACAGCTATAACATGGAGGATTGGATTTTTCCAACTGTCAGTGGAGGGCTTAGAAACTGGGAGGCTAGAGATTTCGTCCCGATCACTTTTATCCCACAATAATTTGTCTTTACATTTTGTTGGATCTCTAATATTAAAATAATTCAGATTCTTAAAACCTTGTGTCTTACCTATGGCACAATGGTCCATTTGTAAGGGTTATTATCTCATTTCCATATTACATCAATGAATCATGGACGCTTTTGCATACGAACTTTGTGCTCATTGTTTTTCTTTTTTACATTTTTCATTGCTTTCAAAGATAGTTATACCCTTACACACACTCACACTCACAATGCAGGTCTACTTCCATTCGGGATCCCATGGATAACGGTTATGCTATGGCCTTTTGTGACTCTGATAATCTAATCTACCAAGCCAAAGACGAAGGTGAGGAAGATTGTGAAGTACCAAGGGAACTTTCCAGATTACTACAACAAGAAGAGAGAACCATTAAGCCCCACGAGGAACCAGTGGATACAATCAACCTAGGTACCGAAGAAGACAAAAGAGAAGTCAAGATGGGTGCCAATCTTGAACCAAGTGTCAAGGAGCGTCTGATTCAGTTTCTACACGAATATGTTGAGGTCTTTTCTTGGTCGTATGAAGACATGCCAGGACTTGATGCAGACATTAAGGTACATCGTCTACCTACAAGAGAAGATTGTCCACCAGTAAAGCAAAAGGTTCATTGTATGCGACCCGACATGTCATAGAAGATTAAAGCTGAAGTCATGAAACAATTCAACGTTGGATTCTTGGTCGTCACCTCTTATCCGCAATGGGTTTCCAATGTTGTTCTCGTGCCTAAAATTTACGGCAAAGTGCGAATGTGCATGGACTACAGAGATTTGAATAGGGCAAGCCCTAAGGATGATTTCCCACTCCCTCACATTGATATTCTAGTTGATAATACGGCACAACACAAAGTGTTTTCCTTCATGGACAGTTTCTCAGGCTACAACCAAATCAAAATGGCGCCTGAGGACATGGAGAAGACAACTTTTGTCACACAGTAGGGCATATTCTGCTACAAGATTATGCCATTCGGACTGAAGAATGTTGGGGCAACTTATCAGCATGCCATGATAGCTCAATTTCATGACATGATACATCACGAAATAGAGGTCTATGTAGACGACATGATAGCTAGATATCAAACAGAAGAAGAGCATCTTGATCATTTACAGAAACTGTTTGAGAGGTTAAAGAAGTACAAGTTGAGGTTGAACCCAAATAAGTGCACATTTGGGGTGAGGGATGGTAAACTCCTAGGCTTTGTCGTCAGCAATAAAGGTATTGAAGTAGATCCTGCCAATGTGAAAGCGATACAAGAGATGCATGTTCCTCATACTGAAAAGGGAGTCAGAGGATTCTTGAGACGTTTCAATTACATTGCCAGATTCATTTCTCACCTAACAGCTACTTGTGAACTAATCTTTAAATTACCGAAGAAAGATCAAGTAATAAAATGGAATGATGAATTCCAATTTGCTTTCGACAAGATCAAAGATTACCTGCAAGAGCCTCCTGTGTTGATGCCACCAGTCGAGGGAAGGCCATTGATCATATATCTGACTGTTTTGGAAAATTCAATGGGGTGTGTACTGGGGCAGCATGACGATTCTGGCCAAAAAAAGCACGCTATTTATTACCTGAGCAAAAAGTTTATCGACTGTGAAACAAAATATTCACTGCTCGAGAAAACTTGTTGCGCTCTGGCATGGGCTGCTCGCCGGCTAAGACAGTATATGTTGACTCATATTACCTTGTTGATATCTAAAATGGATCCAATAAAATACATCTTCGAGAAACCTACTCTCTCTTGGAGAATAGTGAGATGGCAGATGATCCTGACAGAATATGACATACAGTATACTACCCAAAAAGCAATAAAGGGAAGTGTACTAGCTGATCACCTTGATCACCAAGCTGTAGAAGACTACCAGTCCATAAAGTTCGAATTCCCAGATGAAGACATCATGATGGTAAACAACTACAAAGAGTTCGGGCCATATGACAGACCTGAACAAGGATTCCGATGGACCCTGGTTTTTGATGGGGCATCTAACACACTCTGCAACAGTATTGGTTTTGTACTCATATCTCCTGAAGGGTGTCATACTCCCTTTACTGCAAGACTCTGCTTCAATTGTACAAACAACATGGCAGAATACGAAGCGTGGATCTTTGGTCTCAAAGCTGCCATAGACTTGGGGACCAAATCCTTGAATGTATTCGGAGATTCAGCTTCAGTCATTAGCCAGATCAAAGGGGAATGGGACACCAAACACCCTAACTTGATCCCTTACAAAGAACATGTTTTGACATTGCTCCCACATTTTGAGAAGATTACCTTTGAGCACTTCCCGCGAGAAGAAAATCAGCTAGCGGACGCACTAGCCACAATGTCATCTATGTTTAAACTTAAATGGGATAATGAGGCTCCCTAGATCACCATTGAACGAATGGATGAACCAGCACACTGTCACGAGATTAATACTGAAGAAATAGTGGACCAGCCTTCGTTTCACGAAGTCAAGAGGTATCTCGAGGCTCAAGAATATCTAGAAGGAGCTTTAGTAAACGATAAGAAGTTATTAAGGAGATTCTCTGCCAAATTCTTCCTTAGTAATGGCATTCTTTACAAACGCAACCATGACTCCGTGTTACTTCGGTGTGTAGACAAGGTTGAAGCTGAAAGGATCATGGTTGAGTTACATGAAGGCACTTTTGGCACCCATTCCAGTGGGCATACGATGGCAAAGAAAATCCTACGGGCAGGCTATTACTGGTCTACCATGGAAGCACATTGCTATCAACACTCTCGAACCTGCAACAAGTCTCAGATTTATGCTGACAAGGTGCACGTACCTCTGGTTCCTCTGAATGTCTTGACCGCTCTTTGGCCCTTTGCTATGTGGGGGATTGATGTGATCGAGGAAATCAAGCCAACAGCCTCCAATGGACACCGATTCATCTTAATGGCCATTTACTTTTTTACCAAGTGGGTGGAGGAAGCTTCTTTCGCTTCCGTTACCAAGAATGTTGTTGCCCGATTCATCAAGAAGAATATCATATGTCCGTACGGTATTCCAGAGAGGATCATTATGGATAATGGTACGAACCTGAACAATACTGTGATCACCTCCCTGTGCGAGCAATTCATGATCCAGCATCATAATTCTTCCCCTTACCGGCCAAAGATGAATGGTGTTGTCGAAGCCACGAATAAGAACATTAAAAAGATCATACAGAAAATGACAGTCACAAACAAAGACTGGCATGACATGCTACCATTCGCTTTCTATGGGTATCGTACCACAGCTAGCACATCAACTGGGGCAACACCCTATTCTCTAGTATATGGCATGGAGGTTTTCTTGTCGATTGAGGTCCAGATCCCCTCTCTGAGAATTATGAAGGATGCAGGGTTGAATGAAGAAGATTGGATCCAGACTCGACTTGATCAACTGAACTTAATTGATGATAAAAGGCTTACTGTTATTTTCCATGGTCAAATATATCAAAACCGGATGATCAAAGCTTTCAACAAAAATTTCAGACGCCAAGTGTATCAAGTTGGGGATCTGGTGATCAAACATATCATACTACCGCAAGGTGATCCTAGGGGCAAATGGACTCCTTCATACGAAGGAGCATTTGTAATCAAAAACATATTCTTTGGTGGAGCAATGATCTTAACCACCATGGAGGGAGACGACCTACCGAACCCTACCAATGCATACATAGTCAAAAGATACTACGCATAAGAGACCCGCTAGGTTGACACACCTAGGCAAAACAAGGGCATCCCGGTGAACCAAAAAAGGTTTGGGAAAAATTAGGGATAAAACAAAAAAAAACTGTACACCCGGCAAGCTGAAAACTCGAAAGGGTGGCTTGGGCAAAAAAGGGTATCCCGGTGGACTGAAAACCCGAAAGGGCGGTCCAGGAAAAAGTTATGGAATTAAAGCGTATGGCTATGTCCCATCAGATCACTTTACGGACAACCTTTGGCTTCAAATAAAAAACTCAGAGTTTCTGATCAATTCAATCATCTTCAGACGAGGAAACAAATAGACAAGATGCTCATAGATACGAAGGCTATAGAAGAATGGGAACCTATGGGATTATTGCACATAGCTATCTTTTGTTTGTATCAAAATTTTCATTTTTTACGACAACATTCTCTTACTAGAATGTTTTTCTCATTGTACAAAAACACTTACTCAAAGTCAATACAAAGATATCCCTTTGAAAGTTCAAAACTACCTGTTTTTCTTTATTCTTGTGTTTTGTTTATAAAAACGTCCAATGATTTATTTTTGAACATATACATCTGAACATAATTACTGTTTACAAATAAACAAAATAGAAGGACAATCACTGATGGCTCTAAAAGATAGAGAAACCTCTATAAGCTATTTCCATGAAATTCCCCACAGTGTGCAGTTTAATCCTCAGCGGAACAAAGCTTCCAGTTCATCAATCCCCGATAGAAGTCACTAAATTTCTTAGGATTTCCCAACAGGATTTTACAAGCAGTACATGGCATTTCCCTTACAACAAAGTTTATTTCTCTAAGTGGAAATTCATCAACACTTCAACTTCATGACATGAAGACTTACACTCCATATCCTCAGCAACGGTCAGGGGTTTATCTCCCCCAAATCCAACAAGCAATGCAGCAAATTAGCTCACATACGCATACATCGCATCCATATATCATAAACATTGATAACACAAATGCATTATACCATGCATTTCATACAGCATGACTTTGCATTTAGCTAACATTTTACCCTTTTCAGGATAAGGTTAACAGCTACCGTTAACAATGTTCAAAGTTTGCAGATATAGTTCAGATACGCTCCAGACACGGATGCCATTCTCATACTCATTCAGAGTCAGCTTTCAGATACAGTACAGCTACGCTCTAGACACGGGTGCCATTCTGATACTCATTCAGAGTCAGCTTTCAGATACAGTACAGATACGCTCCAGACACGGATGCCATTCTGATACTCATTCAGTTTTCAACTACCAGATACAATTCAGATACAGTTAAGATATGCTCTAGACACGAATGCCATTCTGATACTCATTCAGTTTCAGCTTACAAACACTGTTCAGCAATCATTTCTGGATGGCATCTGCAAGCCCATCTCCAACAACTTTGTATCATCTCTCCAAATGGCATCTTTAAGCCCATTCCCTATACCATCAACCATCACATCACTGAGTGCAAATTTCTGGGCACTCTAATGTCTAATCATCTTCCACCTTCGAGTCACGAATGACAAAACTCGCCAATCTAACTCTTCAGACTTAAGAAGATTAAACAAGGGCAGTTGTTGTATCCCAAAATTTTCCCTCTCACTTATCAAGAATTTTCCTACAAGATCTCCTTGGGCTTAAGACTGCACTAGGGTTTGATCAACTCAAGACACCTCCTTGAGCACTGATGACCAAAATTAGGGTTTAAGTTTGCACAAATATTTTTGAACTTCCAATGCCCCATATGACTTTCATAGATCATTATGGACCCCCAAGATCACTCAAGTCAAGTTTCAAGCCTTGGATCACATTTTTGTTCAGTCAATTGAGAAGTTGACCTAAAAATCAGTTGTATTGGGGAAAAAGTCAACCATGGCCAATTTAAAGTCAAACCTCATAATTTTTTATCCATATCAACATTCTAGACTCATATGTATCATTTGATCATGTTTGGACTACAACTCCTCAAGAAATTTGATCAAATCTCCAAAAGGGAAAAATAGTCAAAATTAGGGGTTTGACTTGGAAAGGGCAATTTCTGATTTTTGACCTAGCAAATGGTCAATTAGTTTAAGGCATGATCTCAAGAGTCCAATTGCATCATTTTTACCTAATGACATGGCAAATCATTGCAAGTCCATTAGATTGACAGATGAATTTTGCAGTCAACTAATCAAAAATCAATTGTATACTGAAAAGTCAAACTTTGACTTTTTGGTCAAATTCAAGTGCCAAAGATAATAATTCATCAAAACATGTCAAAATATGAAACTTATTCATCAAGAAATCAAAAAGTCAAGATTTCATTTTTAAAAGTAAAAATTTCTAAACTTAAAATTTTGTTTAAGTATTGGAAATTTCATGTTTCTTCATAACTTTGAGAAAATTTTTCACCATAATGCAAGATGATTCAAGAGAAACTTCCAACATGAAAGTTGTATATGTCCATGAAATCTAAAAATTTTCTTTACACAAATCCTTCCAAAAGTGCTTGGATCTCAAGTTATAATTTTATGAACATGTGGTCATGAAACTAAACACTTAGTGAAATTTTGCCCTAATTTGATCAGGATTTTGACCCAACTTCATGGAACTTTTTCATATAGTTCCATTGGGAATCTTCAAAAGCAATTCAAATATGGGTTGTATAGAACATTGCAGGCTTTCCAAAATGTCCAAGAACTCCTTGAGATCATTCTTGAGTAGGGAGAATCGAAGAGATGAAGTTAGGGTTTTATCACTTTAATTACAAGTCATTTTAGTGATGAACAAAATTCAAATTCAAACTATGTTGCATAAACACTAATTTGCAGGCCTCAAACTTGTTAGGAACTCCATAATTAATGGTTTACACAGCTGTTAGAGGCCTCACTTCAGGCATTCAATGCATGGACATGCTTTTTATTCATTTTTGGAAGAAAGGTTACATTGCCATTTTGATAAAGTGACTTTTTGTACAAAACTTGTTCTTGAGCCTTGCACTTGTTCTCTTCTGATCAAACAGGTCTTATAACTCATGAGAAATGTTTCAGACACTTACAATCACCCATCCCATGCTTGTACCTCTTCTTGAAACTTGTTTCCCTCTTTTCTTCAAAATCAAGTAACCTAGCCAAAAGCTAAGAACTTGTACTGCTGACTTGCCAATGCACTCAAACACTTTTGTTTATACATACACAAACTATTTTCACCAAGGAAAAAAAGGCTCAAGCCTTGAAAACACCTATAACTCAGAATCACACTTCACACTTCCATTTTCACACAAATTGACCAAGAACTTGAAACTCATAATCTACTCGTGCGTTTCTTGGCCTTTTGGTTTCTATAGTTTCTAAACATCACATAGAATCAATCCCACACCCTGTTATAGAACTGTAACACCATTAACACCATCCTCCATTTTCTAAAACTCAACTCTGCATATTGACTTCTCCAAACCATTTCAGACATCCATTGTTCAAGCTAATCATTGCATTTGCTTCCTGGGACCTCAAGGAAGCTAACCTGATCATTACCATCACTTGAAACAAGCTCAAACTCAAAGCACGATTTCCAGTTTTGAGGTAAGTTTTCTCAACTTTGAACTCTTCATACAGGCATCATAAATAGTTTATTTATGAACAAAACATGTAGATATCATTGCCCTAAAGCTAACCATGTCCATAGTTTCCATTAATTTTGCTTGAGCTTAGAGAATTTTCAAACTGAAATTTTTGAGATTTTTAGGGTTCAGATTAGGGCCATTAAAATTCATGCTTATCTTTGATCTATAGTTTTAATACTTTACATTTCTTAAATAGTGAGAAAATTTGCTACAACTTTCATGTTTACAGTTTTCATTTTTGATGAGAAATGAGCAAGTTACAGTTTGTCTGGCTGGAGGTTGAAGATGAAGTCACCAGGGCGCGTTTTGCCTTGTATATTTATTGTTTTGCTTATGTTAACAGATTTATAGCCACCCCAGTGGTAGAAGCGCGCACATGCAACCTTTGGAACCTGGGTTCGAGCCCCAACGGTACCCTTTTCATTTTTTTCACATTTTACTTTCTGATTTTTGACTTTTTGGCAGGCGCTGGGCCTCTTTGGGCCTAGCTTGTTTTTTTTTTTGCTTACTAACCCCCCTGCAGGCTATTTGCACCCTGGCCCAAGTTTATTTATTTTCTATTTTTATTTCATTTTTATTTTCTTAAGATATTTTCTAAATACTGAAAAAATCATAAAAATATAAAATATTTAAATTTTCATTTTAACTTAGTTTATTTTATTTTTCTCATAAAAAATATTTTATTCAACTATACTTTATTTATTTTTTATTAACTAGTCTTGTAAATTTAAATAAAAATACTATGTTTTTATTTATTTCCTCTCACACCAATTAAAATATTTTATTTTTTGATATGAAAAAAGACTAAAAATATTTTATAATGCTATAAATATTTTCAAGACAAAAATACCAAAAAACACTTTTCTTAAACTTATTTTCTTTTAATTAATTAACAAATCTAGGGTTTTATTTAAAATCTTTTCTTAATAAATTTAAGTTTGATTAATTATTTTATTTAGTTAATTAGGTTAAAACAAATTCCCTTTTTCTCATGAAAATCAAACAAATATCCATTTACTTCACATTTTGCATTTTTGTACATTTATTCATTTTGTACATTATGTTCATTTAAATTCCTTGTACATTGACACCCATTAAATATGGTTGTAATAGACTAACTAGGTTTACATTCTTACAATCCCCATTCAATTTTTATACCCCTCCCCATAAATGTTGTAATAGCGTAGTAACTTTAAATTCCGCAATTTATCGCTTTATATATAACATGTTAGTAATTAGGGTTTCTATGGAAAGACTAAAACCAATCAATTAGAAAACCCTAATTCAAGACAAAAACAAACATGAAAACAATACACTTGCACACAAGCACCCCTAGGATTGTTCCACTTGGTTAATTTATACAAAATGGCCATATTACGCATGTAAGGTATCTTAGCAAAATCAAGCAAATACAAGATCATAGTCCCTCGACGATGCTATCTAAGTTTCCTTTCAAATGATCTTAGTACCTAAAATATAATGCTAAGATACCTTGCAACATTGCTAATCATGGTTATATGATGACCCACGCCCGTCCCGTTTACATCCAAAGATAGGGTTACTTACCAAATCAATGGTAAGATAACAATGTCAAAGGAAAATAAAAATGAACAAGAAAGACTTTTGAGTAGGTAGAATGCTCCTAATTACTTTCTCAATTTCAAACAAACATCCTTGCTATTTTCAAATCAAACACTTACACTTTCAAACATCTTACAAACTTGAAAACATTTTCAAAAGATCAAACATCTTTTTATACATTCTTACAAACAAGAATCATTACAAAGATTGCCTAAACAATGGCCTCTTTACAAAATACTTTCAAAAAACCACACAAAGCATAATTTCAAACAAAATCAAGTGATCTAGCAAGTAACTAAGTGCCCATGGGAAACCATGGATGAAAAGGGTGCTAATACCTTCCCTTTTCATAATCTACCCCCCGAACTCAAGAAACAATCTCAAAGGTCTTTCCTTTGCTTTTTCACCTTTCCTTTTGGATAAAAGAAAAGTCGGTGGTGACTCTTGCTAACTGCAACATTTGCGATCAAACACAAAACCTTCAAGTCAGTTCTCCCACCGTATCACATAGGGGAACAAAGCAAAAATAAAACTCTCCAAGAAAAGAGACTTAAGCTTCCCACCGATGCATCCTCTTTGGTGCAATGTAAGCATTTATACTCTTCTCATCTTGAAGTAACCAGATGAGCTCTAAAACCTTCCTCTCGCTGGTGTAGAATTGGGTTTCGAATGTATCTCTTTCTTCTTTGAGTTGGATCCAGGACTTCTGTAGCTCCTCAAGATTAGTTGGCATGTCAGGATGGAGAACAATGTAAGGGGTATCTCCCTCAACAATCGGCTCCATAATCACAGGTAAGATGGTGGGGTAGAGCATCATAAGACATTGAGCACGAGCTCGTACCCATTTGAGGTAAGGCTCAAGAGGGATGGAATTCTTGTGCCCAAGTGTCTTGCTATTAACTCTGTTTATCATGCCCCAAGCTCGAATGAACCTCTTGCGATAACCCTGAACATCACTCTCATAGTCAAATGTGATTCCTTGGACGATTGTGTCGTGAGGACCATCCCTTCTAGCATAACCAAACTATCGCAATGCCAAACAAGGATTATAAGTGATTCCTCCCCTAATGTCTAAGAGAGGGACTTTAGGAAATTCCCCATAGTGATCAATGATGGTGACACTCTCCAAGGACCGAGAACACCAGTGAATATCCGAATGTGTAAGGGACATCAGCCTATGAGACCATATCATACCCTGCTCATTCTTCAAAATAAACCGAGGTAGGTGCGAAATAAACCACCTAGCCAATAGAGGATTGCAACATAAAAGGGTCCCTCTTCTCTTTAGAGTGCGAGTATGCAGAGAAGGTAGAATATCCCCAAGTAATGTAGGCACCGGATTATGAAACAGAAAGACCTTAACCGTATTCACATCTTTGTGTTGGTCCATGTTAGGCAATAGTACCATCCCATAGATGAGAAGGGCCAACTCTTCTTCAAAATCTTGTAAATCTAGGCTATCCCAAAAATGGCGAGCTTTCTCAAATAGAAACTTAGCTGGAAATCCTTGGACACCTCCTCTGGTTTCCCAATTTTCCACTATATTAGACTGTTGTAAAGACAGAGCATGAGAAATCTCTTCAGGCTTTGGGTTTCTTTCCATACCGTTGAATGGTAGTTGATTAAGGATAAGTACCCCCAATAACTCAGAAAACTCCTCCATAGTAGGAACTAACTGGTAATCAGGAAAAGTGAAGCACTGGTGCAACGAGTCAAAGAACTGAAAGAGCACCTTTAACATTTCTTTGTCAGGGTTTGAAGTGACCAAGTTGAGAAGTCAACCATGTTTTTCAGTGAAGGGAGAGCTTTCAGGAATACTTGATGCTAAGTCATTGAGTTTAGGATGTACTTTCACAAGGTTGATTTGGATAGTGTTCCTACGAGCGGATGTCATGTCCTACAAAACAAAGACAAATATAAGCCCTAGAAAATCCATGAAATGGTTAGTATGATATACCATGTTATGATGTCATGAATATGCTAAGAAATCACATGTATAACAAGCACAAGCAAATTACATAAAGACCTTAGGTTTAAGGCTTGCATGGATTTTAAGGTAATACCCTCTTGAAGTTTGGATTGGTTCAACCTGTCCTATAAATAGTAAAAGGGTTCTAAGGGATCTCAATATCACTGATCTTTCCCACAAGTTTCATTCCGATAGGCGACTGACTCGCAACCAAACAAAACTTAGGAGTCATATCTCAATGAGTGTAGCATCGTGTATCTGCCGACTTTGGGAATACACCAAAGAAGGCCATCTCACTACGTCCTAATGGCCAAGTTGTTCAATTAAAGGTTTTAAGGTCACTTGACGCTTCATGACAGCACACAGCGGCCCTGTATTCTCCTTGATTAACTCAAGGGCTACCGGTACCAACCAAAGTGTCGCATCAACATATCCATCGCTTCAACCATGTCGGTATACCCAACACAGTTTCCATGATCTATTGCTTCTTACCTAAAAGTTTTTCCCCAGATTCGGGTGTAGGATCCATAGTAACCCAAACAATACCCTTAAAAGTAAAGCAATCAAACAGACAAAGAAAGCAATTTAGTAATGATCTAGACCCTAAGGTAAACCCCACTTTATAAAATTCCCCAGTAGAGTCGCCAGTTCTGTGATACGATGGCAGAATCTACTGCTAATATTGGTTTGCATATGATGCGGTAAGCAAGAGTCGCCACAGACTTTTCTTTTATCCAAAAAAGGAAAGGGTGAAAAGAACAGAAAAAGGCCTTTTTCAAGATTTTCTGAGTAAGGGTGGGAGGTTATGGAAAGGGGAGGTGTTAGCACCCTTTCCATCTGTGGTTTTCTACGGGCTCTTAGGTACTTGCTCATTTTTGAAAACTATTTGTGTGTTTGTATGTTTTGAAAGATTATGTTTCCTTTATGGTGACTCTTGTATCAATCCTCAAGAGTGTGATAAAGCGTTTTTTAAAAGAAGTTTGAAAGTGTGTAAGTGTGAAAATTTTCAAATTTGAGCAAGTACTTAAGAACTGTCTACCTACTCGAAAAAAGATGTTATTTTCCTCCTACCCCTTAGACAGTGCTATCCTACTATTAGTGAGTAGGTAGCCCATTCGTCGGATGTTGAGGGACTATCGAAAGGGACATTATGGTCATTGAAGGAAACATGTAAGGATACCTTAGCATTTCGAAGGGACTATCATCATGTACGCAACATCGAGGGACAAGATCATTTCTCGTAGGCAACTCAAGGGACGTTAAGGGACCATGATCTTTATGATGACTTTTAATTGAGGGTCTTTGCTAAGATATCCCTACGTTCGAGAGACATGACCATTTCTGAAGCAACCAAGTGAGGAGTACCCTAAGGGTGCAAGTGTGCAATAGTGCTTTTTTCAGATATTTATCTTGAGATTAATGACCTAATGATTAATTGATTAATCTAGTCATACACGCCTAATATACTAGCAATTTATATACAAGCATATAAGAAAATATAAAGCGAGAAATAAAAGTTCCTACGATATTAGAAGGCTTTGGTGTAGATACATAAATAATGGACGAAATGTAAAGTGCGAAAATAAAAAACCCTAATTTAGCTATTACAAATCGGGCGCAGTTACATAAATGATAAAAAATAATCGTATGAAAAAAAGTAATGACGCGCAAAAATTAAGATGGGAAAAAGATCTAAACCCTATAAAATCTAATTGTTTATTAAAAAATATTTTTAGTATTTTATGAAAAATATTTGAAATTTAACCTAATTCTCTAATTAGTTTTAATTAATGAAATAGGTCAAAATAATTTATTTATCAAAAATTAAATTAAATTAGAAAAAACCTAAGTCTATTTTTTTTTTTTGATTTTTATGATAAATAAAAAATGAACAACTAAGAAAATACAAAAGTGTGATCGGTGGATCTGGAACTGACTATTTAACGCTGGTTCGTGAAATTTCGCGGAAGCAAGAGTCGCCACCGTCTTTTATTTTCTCCAACATGGACAGGACAAAAACACAGCAAAATTCCCTATGATATTGTCTCTCGGTTCGGGAGGTAGATTTATAGAAAGGGAAGGTGTTAGCACCCTTTCTATCCATGGTTATTCATGGGCTCTTAGATACTTGCTCATTGTGTTTTCAAAATGTGTTTGCTTTTCAATTGTGAGTGGGTTCGAAAAAGTTTCGTTTAAAGATTTCAGATCGACTCTTGTATCAGTCCTCAAGAGTGTTTGAAAAATTGTTTTAAAAGCTTTTTGAAAGTGTCGGTGTGAAAAGAGTTTTCTTTGTTTTGAATAGAGCAAGTATTTATGAGTCATCTACCTACCCTAAGGAATTAGGCTGTGTAAATGTCCTTAAGGTAGTGCCATCCCACCATTGAGAGGTAGGTAGCACCACCGTTGGAGGTGTTCGGGTCAATTCGTTTGTTAGGGACAGTGTGGTCACCAGAGTAACAGTAGGACACCTTAGAAGCTACCCTTATGCCATTGATCCTTTTTAATTCGAGGCAACTTATCCGAGGTAACTTGTTTTGAGGCATATGGATCAACGGACATAAGGACTTACTAAAACGTCCTATACTCGACGACCACGTTTCGAGGGCAAGGCAATAGTGAGGCGTACCCTAAGAGTGGTGTGTGAATTTGTGTGTTATTTTCAGTTATGTTTTATCTTGTACATGTATCATGGTGATCTACGCTTGTTTTTAATTTAGGCCATTCATTCTTTCATGCAAAGTTTAGCAGTTTAAAAGTGCGGAAATTAAAGTGCGGAAAGATAAATCCTACGCTATTACAAGGCACGGGTCTATACATCGCCAAATTAACAAAGACCCGTTTTGAATAAAAAATGCGGAAAGTAAATAAATTCCTAATTACTATTACAAGGCTTGAGCAATTACATAATATTCACAAAGGAAAATAAGAATAAGTGCGCGAAAGACTTAAAGTTGAACGTTCGAGGGCGTTGGACCCTTTTGAAATTAAATTGAAATAAGAAAGTTAATTATTTATTTTATTAAAGAAAAGAAATGTTTTTTAGGTTTTTTGTATTTATGAAATAAATAAATTAAAATTGAAGAGAAACCCTAATTCTAAGTTGTTTTTAATTATTAATGAAAAATATTAAAGTTTAACCTAATTTACTAAATAATTAATGTACATATTTATTTACAAAGATATTTAATAATTAATAATAATAATAATAATAATAATAAAAATTATTTATTAAAAAGGATGAAAAAGTTAAAAACCCTAATTTCTACATATTTTATTTATTAAGAAAAATATTAAAGTTTTAAAACCTAATTTACTAAAATAATGGTTAAAATTTATTTACAAAAAATAATAATGAATTAAATATTAATTAAACATATTTTTAGTTTTTCTGTATTTTTATATTGTGAAAATTAATTTATGGTAAAAAGAAATAATTAAAACATTAAAAAAGAATTAGAAAACAAAATCAAATAACGATTAAGAATGTGCAAACTATGGGGGTATTCAGACCCATTTAGGAGGTTTTTTTTGAAGTATTCTGGCCCATTAGACAAAAAGCCTTGTTTGACTTTCTGGCATCACGTGCGTGTTCATTGACTCCTGAGTACCGTGATCTGCATTCTTTGGCCATTGGATTGGGTTTCATGGTCATTTGTGTTCTGGCTGTTGGCCATTTGTGTTCTGGCCTCAACGTTCCTTAATCTTCTCAGGATGTCTGTCTCGCCATGTATTGGTGTCATGCATAAGTTGTTCTTTTGGCCATTTGGCTTTTGGCTTTTGGCCATTTGGCTTTTGGCCTCAACGTTCCTTAATGAACCTGCATGGGATCCTGTCTAAATCTGCAGTGTTGAATCTCATGAACACATTAAATAAAATCATAAAATGCAAATAAAGCCAATATATGAAGAAATTTAATGTTTAGGCACAATATGGCATGTATGAATGATTATACCCTTTTGATCATGGAGATCAAATCAGTCTTACCCTTACTGGAAAAATAGTGACATGAATACTTTTATGCCCTTTTGATCATGGAGATCAAGCCAGCATTACCCTTACTGAAGAAGTAGTGAGGTGTTGGTTTGTAACTGTGATGGCTTGTTTGTAGTGAGAGAGGGATTTGTAATAAGGATTTCAAGGATTTAGGGTTCTTGAAAGAATTTGATATTCTAACAGTGTTGTGGCAAAGGTTTTTTTCTCTCTTTTTCTCCTCCCTGGTTTGTGTGAAAAGAAGGTGATTATAAATGGAAATTAGGGTAAAGAAAATGGGCTTTGAATGTGCAATTGGGCCTCCAATGTTTACTTGAGTTTGTCACTTTCCAGGCTAAATCGCAGGGACTTAAGTGCAATTTTTGAAGTTGAAATGTGAAAACAAAATGTAGCCGACATCGATAACTAACTCTTGTCCGAAAATCGGCTCAATCGGATAAACGGTGAATTAGTTATGAATTTTTGAAGTTTCAGCTCAGACAAACTTATTTTGGGCTCCAGTGTCGACTCTGACACGTTCTTCAATAAAAAACTGGTATTGATCGGAGCATAATCCGGTCTCGACTTTTGAAGAAAAGTTGTAGATCTATGAGTCAGGGACCTTGTGTAAAAATATGAGCCCAATCCGATAAAAATTGACCGAGTTATGAATTTTCGAAGTTTCGGCCCAGATGAAATAATATTCAGCATTCAGGATTTTCAGCGTGTCACGCACTCTGAGCAAAAAACGAAGGCCTTTTGAACACCGTTCGAACTCGATACCTCCTGTGAAAATGTAGTCAACTCAATTTGTGAAATTTTGGCGCCGGAACCAGCTCGATACGATGAAAATCGACCAAGTTATGAGTTTCTGAACATGACGCAAATAAACTTCTGTCACAAATTTTCTGTATGAAAATACTTGATAAATCCACATTTTTGAAGACCTTCTGATCGAAATTGGCTTCCAGCCGTGAGAGATGAAAACGTAGATAATGTCAAGACGGAATTTTGGCCACCGGAACAGGTTCAAAACGAGCCATGATCTTCAAGTTATGAATTTTTTAGCGCGTAAAAACTGCACTTTCAGCACACTTTTTCACCATATTTCTTCAAGAAAACTTACACATTCGGATACCTTCTTTAAAGAATTATCTCTTGAGCCGAACATGAATATGTTATCAGAGATATCTTGGGGAAAGAACACCTGAATATGACGCGCCGGGTTGGACTTGTGAATTTTTCTTGAGATATTTTGAGAAATATGGGAGGGCAAATTTTGGGATACAACAAAAAGGAAATAAAAAGAATAAAAAAATTGAGAAATGGGCCTGAGGGGGGTGAGAAACCCAATTGAGGGGTGGTGTTGTTGAATTTCCAGGGCCAAAATCTTGTTGGCCCGGACCCCTGCACCTGATTCAGTGGTATGGCTTGCTGGGATGTCCACCATGGTCTCCAGTCACCTGGAGCGTTGGATCTGGAGGATCGGCGATCTGATGGATGAGATGTTAGAGCGCATGGTATGCGCGCTTGGTGTGGAATCACTGGATCTGCAAGGAATAATTCAGAAAAATAATATGCAGTAGGCAAGGGTCGAACCCCTGACCTCTCACACATACAATGCATTAAACCCTTCGCTCTTGCCATCTGTGTTGCCAAATCGGTGATGCTTGAAGGAGGTGTCTTGGGCACGATTTGGCTTATCTAATGAGTGAGGATGATTCCTTGGACCTTCAGGAGGAAACTAGGATGCTTGCTTTGGATGGAGAATGCTTAGATCGCTCGGTTCAATGTTCACTTTTTCTTTGGAATTTTGGAAATAATTTTTGGACTTGTGGAGGCAGCTTTCATGTGTTGTTTTAATCTAGGGTTGTTGTGTACATATAGTGAATCAAATTAGGGTAACCAATAGAACAAGAATCCATGGCATTCATCACACGATATTTCTTTTGGGAACAACATGAAATCTTTCCAAATTTGGCCAAATCTTGCACAAATGATTCCCACGTGTTTTCTTTGATTTGCCAGCATGTTTTACTCTTCATTTGATGAGAAAAAGATTCTCAAATCATATCTCACATATTTTCTATTATTTCTTTATTTAATTTTGACTTTTAATGAATAAAAAATCACAATAAATAATAAAAATAATGAAATAAAGTATGAGTGAGATCAGGGGTCGCGGGCCATGTTAAGAACACTTGTTAATCATGAAAACATGGGCCCATTTGGAAAAAAAATAAAATTTGGTCAATATTGGCTTTGTGCACTTTTCCAAAAATTAGTCAACTTTAGCAATGCATATATTTCTCAAGTTTAACCCTAAGAGAGTGTTCTTGGACTTTTTAGAGAGCTTAGGATGTCATCTAAACAACCGTTTTGGTTTCATCTCAATTGGATCTTCCATGTTCATGTAAGGAGCTTTGACCCAAAAGGTGTTTTTGTTGACTTTTTGAAAGGACCTATAATGTATGAACGTGTATCTTTTGATTGAGGCATTTCTTGAACTTGAGGGATGAAGAGAAGTTGTAGGGAATTGGATTCCTTCCAAAATGAGCCTTGGTGGAAAAATTTCTAATAAAGTATGAGAAAGTTATGCCTGGTCAAAGTTTGGTTGACTTTTCCTATATAAACCTTAATTTGCCATTTGTGACTTTTGATGAGTTAGGAGCATTTCTTGAGGAATCATGATCAACCCTTGATCAAATGATGGATATTACTTCAAAATGTTGATGTTAACCAAAAATCTTGAAGTTTGACTATATTTGGGCCACAGTTGACTTTTGACATAGCATAGTTAATTTCTAGGCATTTGAGTAGTTGATTGAGCAAACTTGTTGTTCAAGGCATGAAATTTGGCATGGATGATATTGAGGACATATTAGGATAACATAGAATATTTGGGATCCTTGTGACTCACACATATTTCTTAAAATTGAAACCCTGGTTGAGGTTTGTTGCCTTAGGAGGAGAATTTGTCTGGTCAATTCTTAGTCATCCTTGAGCAATTGAGGACCTTTAAAAGCATGTTGTGATACGGTGGCAGAACGGGACTGTTTTGAAATGCTGGTTTGCATTTTGCGTTTGTGTTTGCAAAATTTTGCGGTAAGCAAGAGTCGCCACCGACTTTTATTTTATCCGACAAGGAAAGGAAAAAAGAATAGAAAAATTCCTTTTTCGAGATTTTCTGAGTACGGAGGGTAGATTATAGAAAGGGAAGGTATTAGCACCCTATATATCCGTAGTTATCTACGGGCTCTTAGGTACTTTCTCATCATTTTCAAAATTGTTTCTGTGTGTTTGTGTGATTTGAAAAGTTTTTGTTTTTGACTTCGATTTAACTCTTGCTTCTGTCTTCAAGAGTGTTACTAAGTGTTTTTGAAAAATTTGTTTGAAAGGAGTGTAAGCGTGAAAAATTTTGTTTGAATTGAGCAAGTATTTAAGAACTAATCTACCTACTCGAAAAAAGAATTATTCTATGTTCATTTCCTTTAGACAGCGCTATCCCACTATTAGTGAGTAGGTAGCACCGTCATTGGAGTTTTGCGGGTCAATTCGAAAAGGGACGTACGGTCACTAAAGATGTTAGAACGTCTTAGTAGTAACCCTAATGTCTTAAGATCAATTTATTCGAGGCAACAATTCCAAGGCAACCATTCTGAGGCAACTTTAATCTTTTGGACAAGAGAGCGACCACTAAACATATCCTATACTCAATGACCGTTTACCGAAGGCAACCGAAGTGGGAGTATATCCTAGGAGTGCGCATGTGCGAGTGATTCAATTTCAAATTATTATCTTTGCACATTTAGGGTTTGCTAACCGTTTTAAAGTTTACATACATTCTTGTCATGCATCCCTAATATCATACATCTAACAGTTTAATATTTGCGGAATTTAAAATGCGGAAAATAAACTACGCTATTACAAGGCTTCGGGTATTTACATAGCCAAAAACAAACCCTTAAAATAAAGCGATAAATGAAAGTAAAAGACCTAATTAAACTATTACAACTTGTGAGCAATTACATTAATAGGATAAAAATAAATGATAAAGCGCGCGCGAGGAAATTAAGATCGGGGGGGAACTAGGGTTTTGACCCCGTCTAAGCTAACTTGAAGAAAAAGTGTTTTTTGTTGTTTTTGATTATTTTTAAGAAAATAATTAGGTTTTTAAAATTAAATACATAATTAATTAGCTAATTAAATTAATTAAAGAAAATAATTATTCTAACCTATTTTTGTGTTTTTGCATATTTTAAGAAAAAAGAAAATAATTTTAAATCTAGACAAACCCTAATTTCTAATTATTTTTAAATTTATTTACAAAAAGAATTTAAGTTACCCTAGAAATTAAATAAACTAATTAATTAATTTATATATAAAAAATACCCTATTTCTAATTTGAGTGGAAAAAAAATTTTGTGATTTTTTTTGACAAAGAGAAAAATTATTTTTGGTTAGTAAAATAAATAAACTAAATTAATTAAATAAAATATAAAAAGGAAAAAGAAGAATTGGGCCTGAGAAGTCAGCAGAATGGGGGGTGTAGATAGCGCTTTTCTGGGCCCAAAAGAGAGTGACCCACGTTGACTTGTAAGATCTCATGCATTGCTTTGATTGAAGCCTATGATGCTCCTTCATTGATGGCCTTTGGATCTGTCCATCTGGCCACTTGGCAGGTTGGATGATGAGGTCACATGGTGGACCTTGGCCTTATGCGCATGCTGGATTACCTGAAAGAAAATAATATGAAGAAATTGGGGGACCCGAGATTCGAACCCAGGCCCTGGTGCCTTTTCCACACACTCCACTACCAACTTCGCTAGCTTTTTTGATTTGTACATAAAATAAAAAACAATGACAATATGCAATAACATAAAAAAGGGCGCCAGAATTCAAATGACCCAATAGAAGGGCGCCATGCAGGTCATCCCTAACCTTGCTCCGTTGGTAAAAGTTGAGAACTTTTACCTACGGACATATGTCCGTCGCTACATCCCTGCAACTTCTCAAAATTCAATATAAGCATGATAAATAAAAACTAAAGCCATGGATGGATTCGTCTGGACCTGCTGAGCACAATGGTACCCCTTTCATGGCCCAATTTCACCTGTAGACAAAGATCCCAAATCGAACCGAAAAACCCTAGCAATGGTGAAATCTTATACAGTTCATGAAAATGCAATTAAACATTACAGAAAGCTTGCAAACATGATGGTGAACAAGAATATATGATTATATCATGCTATAAGTGCCAGAATCATGCAAACCAAAATCAAGAAAAGTTCAATGTCGTTACAGCGAGTTTCAGGGCCTGGAAATGCTTGTTCTCGATTGGTTTTGCTTGCTGGTGATCCCAGAAAGCGATTGGGATGGTTAAAAGGTCTTGAATTAGCCTATAACTATGAATTTGAATTGCTACTTTTCTTTGTTTTTTGCAAGTTTTTTCTGACCTTATGCGCCTCTCTCCAGCCTTCTTTTGAGTCTGCAAATACTCCTTATGTATTGAGGAATGGATTAGGGTTGCCAATATGATCGCAATCTTCCTCCATCATTGCTTTTGATTTGAATTTGATACACTTTAAAATATTGCTAAAAATAGAGCAAACTCAATATTTTTGTGCACACTAAGCATTTACACGAATTCAATCTTATGCTAGCTGGATATTAAGACCTGAAACATGTACCAAATCTTGAGATTTCAATATTTTGGATTTTCTATGATTTGTTTTGATTTAAATTGATTTAATTCAAATAAAAATCAAAATAAATAATAAAAACAAGATAATGACAAGTGGAAAGGGCTAGGGCTCGTGGACCATGTTTCCAACTCAAAACAAGTGCAAAAGATTGGGCCTATTTTGGCAAAAATTGCAATTTGAGGCATAGTTGACTTTTGGCAATTTTGCAAAAAAGGTCAACTTCACCAATGCATAACTTCCTCAATTTTGACTATTTGAAGGTGTTATTGGATTTTTTAGAAAGCTTGAGATGTCATCTAAGTAATCCTTTTGATCTCATCTCAATTTCATATTCCATGTTCATGTATGAAGCTTTGACAAAAAAGGTGTTTTTGTTGACTTTTCAAAATGACCTATAATGTCAAAATTCATAACTTCTTGTGAGTGCATATTTTTAACTTGGGACATGAAGATGAATTGTAGGGAATTGCATCCTCTTCAAAAGGATCTTTGAATGGGTCATTTCTCATAAATTATGAGAAAGTTATGCTTGGTCAAATTTGAGTTGACTTTTCCTACAAAACCCTAATTTAGCAACTTTTGGGTTTTGATGAATTGTGAGCATTCCTTGATGAATCATGATCAACCCTTGATCAAATGATGAATAATACTTAAAAATGAGAATGTTGACAAAAAATCTTGAAGTTTGACTGTATGTGGGCCACAGTTGACTTTTGCCCTAGCACAGTCGATTTTCAGGCTTTTAAGTAGTTGACTGAGAAAACTTTCTCTGCAAGGTTTGAAACTTGACATGGATGATCTTGAGAAAATATTAGGATATTGATGAGCATTTGAGACCCTTGGGACTCAACTATCTTGATGCAACATGAAACCCTAATTTTGAGGTAGACTGCCTTAGAAGAGAGTTTGTCTGGTCAACCCTTGGACTTCCTTGAGCAATTTGAGGACCTCACTTGAAATGTATTGAGAAAAATGGGAGGGAAAATTTTGGGGTACAACAGCTGCCCCTGTTCAATCTACTTAAGCCTGAGGATGTAGATTGGCTTGTCTTCCTTTCGTGATCCGAAGGTGGAAGATGATTGAACACTATTGTGCCCAGAAATTTGCACTCACATGGAGTGGTATTTGTCTTATGATGCAGGAATGGGCTTATAGATGCCATTTGGAAGGTTATGTTGGAAGATGGGCTTAAAGATGCCATCATAAGAAGTGTCAATCGCATAAGAGATTCCTTTGCGAGAGTCCGTATACTTGTTGTTGAGGAGGACTACACTGAGGAATGTTGGTCTTTGTCTTGGGAGAAATAGAATTTTAGGAGCTTTAGTCGTTCGTTATTCTACTGTGGGATGAGATTAAACTTGATATCCAGTCGTAATCTGGGTTTCGCAATTTCTCAATTCTTATCTGGTCGTAATCCAGGCTTCAGAATGAATTAATTTGTTACCCGGTCGCATCCGGGTTTCAACTTGACTTTAGGGCATACCAATATCCGGTCGACTCCGGGTTTCTTAGTAACTGTCCAGGTAAAAAACTTCTATTTGGTCGAAATCCAAGCTTCACAATGTCTTGTACCGCTATCTGGTCGTAATCCAGGTTTCACGATGCAATGTACCATTATCCGGTCGAATCCAGGTTTCATGGTGTTTGGGGAAAACAAGATATTCTCCTGTAGAATCCGGGTTTCATAACTTGAATTAAAGATATACCACTATCTGGTCGTAATCCAGGGTTCGTAGTATCCTTGACTGCTATCTGGTCGTAATCCAGGTTTCACAGTGTTTTGTATTGCTATCTGGTCGTAATCCAGGTTTCACAATAACTTTGTTAAGCGGCTATCTGGTCGAATCCGGGGTTCTCGGCTTGTGTTTATGATATACCACTATCTGGTCGTAATCCAGGTTTCATGGTGTCTTCGTATTACTATCTGGTCTTAATCCAAGTTTCACAATAACTTGTCGGGGATTAAACTACTATCCGGTCGAATCCGGGTTTCATAGCTTTAATCTGAGGTAAACCACTATCTGGTCGTAATCCAGGTTTCGTGGTGTTCTGATATTGTTATCCGGTTGTTCTCTGGGCTTCACAATATGATGGAGGGATCAAGATACTATCTGGTCGTGCCCGGGCTTCATAACTTGAACTTTGTGAGAATTTGATTGTATCCTTTCCTGAAAGGTAAAGGGTTAGTCAGATGTAATGTCATGATGCATGACATGTATTGAGAAATGATGTTCTCAAAATAAATGAGACTGTGTTGTATGATACGTATGCGCATGTCATGATGTATGGATATGCAATGTTTTTCTAGCTGGGGAAAATAAATCCCGGGCTGCTGGAGAAAAAAGAAGTTTTCGCTCGCTGAGGATAATGACCGAAGATGATTTGAGAGTTCATTGGCAGGAGGATAATTCTGCTAGAGAATGAACTGGTGAGAGAATGACACTGTGGGGAAGAGAGGCTCTGTTAGAAGATCTGCTGATTTGGAGAAGTAATCTCGGCTGTGGATGAATTACCATTACTCGTAATGATGAACTCTGTTGGGAATAAAGTATCTGTTTATGGTAGAAATAAACTCCACTGGGGGTGATCTTCCAGTGCTGGTGATAGATGAACTCTGCTTGGGGAGAATTTTGCCGATTTATTTTGCGATTATGAACTTTTGCTGGGGAGAGCTAACACCACCGTTTTTAGATACCTTTTAACTCTGCGGGGAGTGTATGCATCTTTCAGTCTTATTCTTCAGCTGGGTCTATCCATGTACCTGGTGGATAGAGCAACTGTAAGGTTTGGACGTTTCTTGTTTGCCCCTGTTCCTGGTATTACGAGTAATCAACTTTTGTCTCGCATGTAAATATTTATGAGCAACAGTTATTAGCAAATGCATATATCAAAAATGAATCATTGGACGTTCTTGCAAAACAAAACAGGAAAAGAAAAACAATTTTGAAATTTATTGTAAAAATGGATTGTATTGACTGTGAAGTTGGCCTGTAATAGGCATTTTTGTACAAGAGGCTGACGTCCTAGTAAGAGAATGCCGTCGAAAGATAGAATTTATACAATTTGTGAAAAACAAAGAAAAATGGCTATGTGAACAATCCCACTGGGTTCCAACTCTGCTATCGCCTTTATGTCCTCGAACGTCTCATCACTTTGCTACTTGATTGAAGGTGAATCCGGTTGATTGGCACCGTCTGAGCTTGATATTCAATACCGCAATATGGTTGCAAGATGATCCAATGAGACATAGTGTTACGCTTTGATCCCTAATTTTTGCCTGGACCGCCCTTTCGGGTTTTCAGTCCACCGGGATACCCTTTTTTGCCCAAGTCTCCCTTTCAGGTTTTCGACTTGCCGGGTGTACAGTTTTTTTCATTTTCATCCCTTACTTTTGCCCGAACCCTTTTGGTTCGCCGGGAAGCCCTTATTTTTTCCTAGGCCAGTCGACCTAGTGGGTCTCTGATTATGCGTAGTATTTTTTCACTATGTCTGCATTGACAGGGTGAGGAAGGTCGTTACCATCCATGGTGGTTAGAATCATAGCTCCTCCTGAGAAGATGTTCTTAACCACAAATGGCCCTTCGTATGTGGGGGTCCATTTTCCCATAGGATCACCTTGCGATAGAATGATGTGTTTGATCACTAGATCTCCGACTTAATACTCTTGTCGTTTGACTTTCTTGTTAAATGCCTTGATCATTCTCTTTTGATACGTCTGACCATGACAAATAGCAGTAAGTCTCTTTTTATCGATTAAATTCAGCAGATCAAGCCGGGTCTGGATCCAGTCATCTTCGCTTAAATATGCATCCTTCATAATCCGAAGAGAGGGTATTTGAACTTCAATGGGCAAGACTGCCTCCATGCCATACACCAAGGAATAAGGTGTTGCCCCTGTTGACGTCCGTGCTGAGGTACGGTACCCATGAATAGCGAATGGTAACATCTCATGCCAGTCTTTGTATGTCACTGTCATCTTCTGCACAATCTTCGTGATGTTCTTATTAGCTGCTTCAACAGCCCCATTCATCTTCGGCCGGTAAGGAGAAGAGTTGTGATGTTGTATCTTAAACTGTTTGCAGAGTCCGGTGATCATTGTATTGTTGATATTTGTACCATTGTCTGTAATGATCCTCTCTGGTACGCCATATCGACAGATCAGATTGTGTCGGATAAACCGCGCCACGATGTTCTTGGTTACTGTAGCAAAAGAAGCCGCCTCAACCCATTTCGTAAAATAATCAATTGCCACCAGGATGAAATGATGCCCGTTGGACGCAGTAGGTCTGGTCTCGCCGATCATGTCGATGCCCCACATTGCAAAGGGCCAAGGTTCCGTCAAAACATTCAGAGGAACTGGAGGTACATGCACCTTATCAGCATAGACTTGGCACTTATGACAGGTCCGAGAATGCTGATAACAATCGGCTTCCATAGTAGACCAATAATATCCCGCCCGTAGGATTTTCTTTGCCATGGTATGTCCACTAGAGTGAGTTCCGAAAGTACCTTCATGTAACTCTGCCATAATCCTTTCTGCTTCGCTCTTGTCCACACATCGCAGTAAAGTCGAATCATGGTTACGTTTGTAAAGAATACCATTACTGATGGCGAACCTCCTCAGAAACTTCTTATCATTAACAGATGCACCCTCGGGGTACTCTTGAGCCTCAAGATACCTCTTTACCTCGTGAAACCAAGGTTTATCTGCTACCTCTTCAGTCTCGATGTCACAACAATGTGCGGGTTTGTCCAACCTCTCAATGGTAATTTGGGGAGCCTCATTATCCCAGCTGACCTTGAACATTAAAGACATGGTAGCTATCGCGTCCGCTAACTGGTTCTCCTCTCTGGGGAAATGTTCAAAGATTACCTCCTCGAAGTGCATAAGCAAAGTCAATACATACTCTTTGTAATGAATAAGGTTTGGATGTTTCGTATCCCACTCGCCTTTAATCTGACTGATCACGAGAGCAGAATCTCCGAATACACTCAAGAACTTAATCCTTAGATCAATAGCTGCTCGAAGGCCCATGATGCATGCTTCATACTCCGCCATATTGTTGGTGCAGTTAAAACATAATCGGGCGGTGAATGGAGTATGACAGCCTTCAGGAGATATGATCACGGCGCCAATGCCATTATCTAACGCGTTTGAAGCTCTGTCAAAATACATAGACCATCGGTATCCCTCCTCAGGTCCTTCATCTGGTCCAGGTTCTTCATAATCGGTCACCAACATGATGTTCTCATCTGGGAACTCGAAATTCATAGACCGGTAATCATCCACGGCCTGATGCGCTAAATGATCTTCCAACACACTTCCCTTGATTGCTTTTTGGGTTGTGTATTGGATATCATACTCAGTTAAGATCATCTGCCATCTTGCTATTCTTCCGGACAAGGCGGGCTTTTCGAAGATATACTTGATTGGATCCATCTTTGATATTAACAGGGTAGTGTGAGTCAGCATATACTGTCTCAGTCGGCGAGCAGCCCATGCCAAAGCGCAGCAAGTTTTCTCGAGCAACGAGTATAGGGTCTCGCAGTCGGTAAACTTTTTGCAAAGATAGTAAATAGCATGCTCTTTTCGGCCAAACTCGTCATGCTGCCCCATCACGCACCCCATTGAGTTGTCCAACACTATCAAGTATAAGATCAAAGGTATTCCTTTGACTGGAGGCATCAAAGTTGGTGGCTCTTGGAGATATTCTTTGATCCTTTCGAAGGCGGCCTGACATTTATCATTCCACTTTACCACTTGATCTTTCTTCAGCAGCTTGAAGATTGGCTCACAAGTAGTAGTCAGATGTGAAATGAATCAGGAAATGTAGTTCAAATGTCCCAAAAAGCCTCTAACTTCCTTTTCTGTGCGGGGAGCTGGCATCTCCTGTATAGCCTTCACCTTTGCAGGATCCCCTTGTATACCTTTATCACTAACGACGAAACCCAGCAGCTTACCAGACCTTACCCCGGAGATGCACTTGTTTGGATTTAACCTCAGCTTGTACATCTTCAACCTGTCAAATAGCTTCTGAAGATGGTCAAGGCGTTCTTCTTCAGTTTGAGACCTTGCAATCATGTCGTCAACGTAAACCTCAATCTCATGGTGAATCATGTCGTGGAACAAAGCGACCATGGCGCGCTAATAAGTTGCCCCAGCATTCTTCAACCCGAAAGGCATTACCTTGTAACAGAAGGTACCCCACTGCGTAACGAAGGTTGTCTTTTCCATATCCTCGGGAGCCATCTTAATCTGATTGTAACCAGTGAAACCATCCATGAAGGATAAGACCTTATGTTGTGCGGTGTTGTCAACCAAAACATCGATATGAGGCAGCGGGAAATCATCTTTGGGGCTTGCCATGTTCATATCTCTATAGTCTACACATATACGTACCTTACCATCCTTCTTCGGCACCGGAACAACATTGGAAACCCACTGCGGGTAAGAAGTAATAGCTAGAAATATGGCATCAAACTGTTTCATGACCTTAGCTTTGATTTTCTCAGACATTTCGGGGCGCATACGGCGAACCTTCTGCTTTACCGGAGGACAGTCTTCTTTGGTTGGCAGGAGGTGTACCACAATATCAGTGTCTAAACCAGGCATATCTTCATAAGACAAGGCGAAGATCTCAACATAGTCGTGCAACATCTGTATCAACCGTTGCTTGACATTAGGCTCCAGATTCGCACCTATCTTGATCTCTTTCTTGTCTTCCTCCGTACCCAAATTTACTGATTCCACTGGCTCTTCGTGAGGCTGTATAACCCCCTCTTCTTGTAGTAGCAATCTAGCAAGCTCTCCAGGAACCTCACAATCCTCCTCACCTTCGTCTTCAGCTTGTTTGATCGGATTCTCGAAGTCATAACTGGCAGTAGCAGAGTCGTTATCAATGGGATCCAGAGTGGATGTGGATCTGTATTATGATATGTGAGTGTGTGTAAGACAATAGTTGTTTTGATAAAGTGAGAAAGAAAATAAAAACAAGGAGCACAAAATTTGTAATGCAAGAAACGTCCAATGCTTTATTGATGATATATGAAAATGACAGATAATAAGCCCTCACAAACAAAGCCAAGGTGCCTCGGGCAACGCACCGGGCTGTAAAAGTTTCAAACTGTCTGTTACAAATCTCAAAACAAAAGTCTATTACTGTGTAATAATAGAAACGGGCACGAAGTACTTTGTCGTCCAATTGTTCAAACCACCATTGGTAGTTGGGTAAATCTAGCTGTCGATATCTGACTCTTCTTCATCATCTTCAATTGCATTCACTCCTGGATTACGGCTGCGCAGAGGAGGTCTTCCAACCCGTGCGCGCCGAACAACCCTTTGAGCCTCTGCAGTAAAGCCCAAACAAAACTTGTCAGTTTTGTGTGTGAAGTCAGGGAGTTGTCCCCAATTTGCACACCCACCTTGATCAATAACATCCCTGGCATCCTTGAGGGAAGCCATCTTCAACGGAGGTTTGTCAGCATCAACATCAGTCGACGCCAAAGTATGGGGAACCTCTTCAAAGTTCTGACACGGGGTTTCAATGAACTCTCCATCCATCTCCACATACCTGAAGGAATTAATGTGACTCACCATGTATTCTTCTTCACCTTGTACTGTAACAATCTTCCCTTTTACTGGATATTTCAGCTTCTGATGGAGTGTTGAGGTCACTGCCTCAGCCTTATGAATCCAAGGGCGACCCAACAAGCAAGAATAAGATGGTCGGATATCCATCACATAGAAAGTATATGCAAAAGTCTGAGATCCAACCTTAACAGGGACGTCCACCTCCCTGTGCACCATCCTTTTCGATCCATTGAAAGCCCTAACCACAATATTACTTGGTTTCAGAGTCAAACCTTCACAGTCCATACGGTCTAATGCCTTCTTTGGCAAAACATTCAATGAGGACCCAGTACCTACTAGCACATGTGCCAGAGTAGTTCCCCTTCATTCGATCGAGACGTGCAGAGCATCATTGTGATTTCTTCCTTTAGCAGTCAGATCTGCGTCTGAGAAACCCAAACTGTTGTCGGCAGTCAAACTAGCTACACAATCCTTGAATTGATCAGCAGAGGTTTCCTGCGGCACATGCGTAGTTTTGAGGAAAGCAATTAAAGCCTTTGCATGGGCTTCAGATCACAACAACAAGGATAGCATGGAGATTTTCGATGAGGTCTTCCCCAGCTGCTCGACTACATTGTAGTCGCTCTTCTTGATAATCTTCATAATTTCCATTATCTCCTTCTTAGAGGCTTCTACAACAATCTTCTTAGGTGCCTCCGTCCGGGCAGGCTCACTTGTAACTTCTTTTCCCCAAGTGTCGGACGACTCAGCGAAAGGAGTGATAACTGGAGTAAGAATCGGAGTAGTAGCTGATGGATTGCCAGATGGGATGACAATAGGTTTCGGAACAGTCGGGGTAGAAATCTCAGGAGAGAAAAGTCTTCCACTTCTAGTGACCTTGTTGGCCCTGACAATATTTCCAATATCAACACCAACTTCTTCATCTTTAAAGTCTTGCTTAACCCCATGGTAATACACATCAGCACCATAGTGCCATGAGACAGCCTTGTCTGAAATGTAAGGGATGGGACCAGGAACAGTAATGATCAACAGAGCGATTTTTGGAACAGATGTAATCCTAACAGGCATTCTCGAGGAAGCCTTGGAAGTATTGGCGGAAATGGTTATGATGGCAACATCTTCAACTGGAATTAATGTAGTCAAAGTCTTCTCAAACAAGATCTCTTTATTATCCATCAGGCGCTGAACACCTGACTTTAATAAACGGCAACCAGCAGGTAGAATTGAACATAGGTGGCACCCTTCGCCACAGCCTGGAAATAAACCGGCCAACAAAAGATTCTTCTTCACTGTCATTAGAGGAGTAGATATGTCTTCCATAGAGGTCACAAACAAATCATTATCCACTACATTTACTCCATGACCATGCTTGGGCATAGGAGAATTTATGACATTGGGTTTCTCTGGAGCATCAAACTCGATCTCTTTAGCTTCAATCAAATCTTGCACCCTATTCTTCAAAGCCCAGCAGTTGTTTGTATCATGGCCTGGGCTATCAGAGTGATAGGCACAGCGGGCGTTGGGATTATATAGCGGAGATGTGGTGCTGGGATTCTTCGGGGCTTCCCTCAGAATTACCAGGTTGGTTTTAAGCAACTGTGGTAGGATCTGAGACAAAGTCATGTTAAGCCGAGTGTACTGTCTTTGCGTCCTATCCATTCGTTGTTGATTATTGCGTTGTGGGGCAACGGTGGGTCTTGATATTACTACCGCATTCAATGCTTGACGATGTTCGGGTTGGTTTTGGCTCCTCGGGCTGTAGACTGCACTGGCTTCTTTCTTACCAGCAAAAGGCTTCTTTACGGCACTAGAAGATGTATCCTTCTATATCTTACCACTTCTGATACCAGCTTCTACTCTTTCCCCAGTCATAATCAATTCAGTGAACCCATATGACGAATTACCGATCAGATGATTGAAAAATGGACCAGACAATGTCCCAAGAAACATATCAACCAACTCCCTGTCAGACAGAGGGGGTTGGACTCTTCCAGCCAAATCTCTCCACTTCTGAGCATAGTCCTTAAAACCTTCACTTGCACCCATAGACATACCCTGAAGCTGAGTACGAGTGGGAGCAAGGTCGGTATTATACTGGTACTGCTTGTAGAAAGCAGCAACAAGGTCCTCCTAGTTGCGGACATTAGATCCTTCCAATTGATAAAACCATTCAAGTTGAGTCCCTGATAGACTGTCTTGAAAGAAGTGTACCCACAGATTCCTATTAGTAGTGTAAGGTTGAATTTTTCTGACGTACGAGTGGAGATTGAGTTTCGGACAGGATACTCCATCGTACTTAGCAAAAACTGGAGCTTTGAACTTGTGAGGGATCACCACCCCCGATGCTAGTCCCAAATCTCCAAAGTCCAACCCAGGAACCTTCTGAATCTCCATAACACTTAGACGGTCCTCAAGGTGTTTGTATCTATCCTCGGCAGGAGGATATTATTCCTCATCAAAGTCAGTGTCATTATCAGAGACCACGGGACTAGGTCCCCTTTCTTCCTCTTGATTCTCTCCCCCTCCAGATGAATGAGATAAATCAGGTTCCTGTCGCAACCTGTTCCCAAATCTGTGACCCATATTCAGAAGGACCACCTTCTTCTTCTTCTTCTTTTCCTTCTTCGGGATGAGAGTCTTCAAATCTGCTTGCCCTTTAGCCAGGTTCAAGAACATCTCCTGGAATTGAGCATTCTGAGCTTGAAGGGCTTTGATGGCTTGATAAGTAGGCATTTCAGAAGACATCTTGTGCTGATATAAACAACGAAGAAGATGAGAAACCTGTAATGGTACCTGTGATGAGGTGCATGATAATGGAATGCGTATGAAATGATTTCAAAGACTTTGGGAGATTTAAATTTGTAAGACAAAAAAATGAAACACACTTTATTAGATAAACTTGTGAAAAATGTTTAACAATGCCTTTAAGGCGTTACAAAAGAAATAACTGAAAAGAAAATCTAAATTAGAAACAATAAAAAAACATCAGAGCTCCCATGGTCGCTTCCCCTTCGTGCTGACATAATCATTGATTGTCCTTTCATTCTCAAGTTGCCTCGTGAGCTTCAAGATCTTCCTCTCTTGCTCATGATACTTCTCTCGGTAGGTATCCCTTTCTTCCCTCAACTGAATCCAAGATCTCTTCAATGCCCCAAGATCAGTAGGCATGTATAGATAAAGGACTGTATAAGGAACACCTTCTTCATTGGTATGCTCCACAATCATTGGTAGCACAGCTTCATAGGGCATCCCAAGCTATTGGGCTCGAGCTCGGACCCACTGGAGATAAGGTTCCATAGGGAGAGAATTCTTTGGTCCTAGCTCATGAGGGTCAGACATGTTCACCATGCCCCAAGCTCGTATGAACCTTCGGCGATGCTCATTAGTGTCTCTCTTGTAGTCAAATACAATGTCCTCAACAAGAAACTCATGAGGACCGTCTCTCTGAGCACGAACAAACTATCGTAAAGCCAAACAAGGACTGTAGGTTATACCTCCCCTGATTCCGAGCAACGGGACATTAGGGTATCCTCCACATCGATCAATGACATCAACCTTTTCCATATCTTTAGAACTCCAAAGAATGTCCGTATGGGCAAGAGACATTATCCTGTAGGACCAACCTAGACCTTCCTCATTCTTCAATACAGACTTGG
Organism: Vicia faba; assembly: GCA_948472305.1. NCBI lineage: Eukaryota > Viridiplantae > Streptophyta > Magnoliopsida > Fabales > Fabaceae > Vicia > Vicia faba. Next base: position 407,523 of record CATIWC010001983.1, read on the forward strand.
GGAGGTGCAAAATAAACCACCTCGATAACAGCGGCATACAACACATGAGGGTCCCTCTTCTTCGCACAGTACGAGTGTAGAGAGCATGTAGGATATCACCAAGAAGAGTAGGAACAAGATTGCGGGACAGGAAGATCTTAACCACATTTACATCTATGAAGGAATCTGGATTCAGAAAAAGAACCAAACCGTAGATGAGGAGAGCCAAGATGTCTTCAAAAGCCTGAAAATCCAAGTCATCCCAGAACTGTTGAGCTTGATCCATCAGAAACTTAGCCAAGAAACCTTTAACCCCGCTCTGTGTCTCCCAGTTGGATACTACATCAGCCCTTTTTAGGTGTAAGGCTGAAGCAATGTCCTCAGGTCTAGGAGTCTCTTCCAAACCTGTGAAGGGTGTCTGCTTGAGAATGGATATGCCCAGTAAATCAGAAAACTCTTCCAAAGTAGGAACTAGCTGATAATCCGGGAAAGTGAAGCAATGATGCAACGGGTCGAAGAACTAGAAAAGCATACTCATCATTTGCTCATCAAACTTTGAGGTAACCAAACCAAGAAGTTGACCATGTCTCCTAATGAAAGATGAAGTATCAGAAATCTTTGAGGCCAAATCTTTGAGTTGAGTAGGTATTTGCACAAAGTTAACTCGGATGGTGTTTCTGCGCATGGAAGCCATAATCTGCAAAACAGAACAAAGATAAATCCCCTCGGTCTTTGAAATGGTTAGTGTAATGAAGTATGCATGCTATGTGATGATGCATGATGTCATGATAAAGCACACAACAGGCATATCGGACATGGTAAAGGCAAACAAGTCACACAAGAGAGCCCTTAAGTTTCAGGCTTGCATGGAGTCTAGGTACTACCCTCTTGAAGTTCAGTTGGTTCAACCTGTCCTAATAATAGTAACCGGGTTCTAGAGGTTCTCAATATCACTAACCATCCTCCATCGGTCATGGTTTCAGCTCACACAATATTTTCTTGCGGACGGAACTATCTCGAGAGTATGGTCTCAATGAGTGTAGTATCGAGTATCAACCAGTTCTCAGCTCTATACCGAGGCCGGCTATCTCACTACTTCCTAGGGCCAAGTTGGTCAATTATAGGTTCTAAGGTCAGTTGATACTTAATGACCCATATAGCAGTCCCGTATTCTCCTCGTTTCTCCACAAGGGATACCGGTACCAACTAATGTGCCACATCAACGTAGCTACTGCTTCAACCGTATCGGTCTACGTCGTACAGTTCCTTCACAGTTTATTGCTACTTACCTACAAGGTGTCCCCCAGATCCGGGTTAGGATCTATAGTAACTCTGATACAAAGCCCACAAAGATAAAAGCAATCAAATCAAACAATAGAAGCAAATATGATGAACTATTCCTAAGGTATAACCCAATAACCTTATCCCCAACAGAGTCACCAGTTTTGTGATACGGTGGCAGAACCAGACTGTTTTGAAATGCTGGTTTGTGTTTTGCGTTTGTGTTTGCAAAATGTCGCAGTAAGCAAGAGTCGCCACCGACTTTTATTTTATCCAACAAGGAAAGAAAAAAAAGCACAGAAAAATTCCTTTTTTGAGATTTTTTGAGTACGGGGGGTAGATTATAGAAAGGGAAGGTATTATCACCCTTTCTATCCGTAGTTATCTACGGGCTCTTATGTACTTGCTCATCATTTTCAAAATTGCTTATGTGTGTTTGTGTGATTTGAAAAGTTTTTGTTTTTGACTTTGATTTAACTCTTGCTTCTGTCATCAAGAGTGTTACGAAGTGTTTTTGAAAACTTTGTTTGAAAGAAGTGTGTTGTACCCCAAAATTTGCCCTCCCATATTCTTCAAGATTTATCAACAATCATCTTCAAATGGTTCAAGATTTCTCAAGGGTTGCACAATCCAAATGTCTCCTAAGCCAACTGAAATTAGGGTTTTGTTTCTTTCAAGGAATTTTGGGGGTTTCAAGGGTCCAATAAAGTCTCATGAGTCTATATGCATGCTCAAGCACCTACATGCCAAGTCTCAAGACTCACAATGTCAAATTGCACAAGCAAAAGCTCCATTTGCTTCACAATTAACTGTAGGGGTAAAATGGTCATTTTACAGTCAAAAGTCAAAAAATTTGGTCAACATCTTATTTTGAGCTCACAATCATCATTTTATCAAGTCTTGATCATGATTCCACAAGGATAGCTCAAAAATCATCAAGATGCAAAAAGTTACTATTTTTGGACAGTAGAAAAGTCAACTGTATCTTGACCAGGGCATAACTTTTTCATGGTTCATCAGAAAAATCCCATCCAATGCTCATTTTGAAGGGGATGACATTTACTACAACTCATCTTCACATTCCAAGTACAAGAAATGCTCTCATAAAAAGTTATCAATTTCTACATTATAGGTCAAATTCAAAAGTCAACAAAAATGCACTTTAAGTCAAAGACCATAACTTGAGATTGGTAAATCCAAATGACGTGGGACCAAAGGCATTGGTTAGAGGACTTCAAGACCTTTCCAAAATGTCCAAGAACATGTTCATATGATCAAAATTGAGCAAGATATGCATTGGAGAAGTTGGGAAATTTTTGTGAATTTGCAAAAGTCAACTTTGCTCAAAACACTTTGTTTTTGCTAATGGGCCTCAAATTTCTTCTTGAAACTTTATCCAAGGCCTATGCACGACCCATAAAGCCTATTTGAATTTATTTTCTTATTTGTATTAATTAATTGTATTTTTAATTGATTTTAATTCATTTAATTAATTTAAATTGTAGGAAATTCAAAGATATGGTTTTTCAATCTTTTTGTGAAGCAAGAATGACCTAATCATGCTGGAAATTTCGTGTATCAATCAAGGATATCAAAATCTCAAAGTTTGGCAGCTTTCTTCAATCAAAAAGATTCAAAAATATTTGATTTTCAATCAAATATTGAATCATCATTCCATGGATCTTTTGTGCAAGATTGTAACCTAATTCCCTTCTATTATAAATACACAACCTAACCCTACTCATGCACACGTGATTTTGCTGCAGAAGAAGCCATAGCAACATTGAAAAAAACTCAAGAAACTTGAAAACTGTTTTCAATCTTCCAGGCCAATTCAAGGACTTTGGTTGTTTCTAACACATTGCTGGAAGTGTCAGGGACGTATAGCAATAAAATTCATACGCTAAAGCTCAAGGAATCCAAGGAAACAGAATCAGGGTTTGCACATTTTTTCCAGAATTGCAACTCATTATTCATGCGCATTTGACATATTTTGTTGATTGTTTTGTGTTAATAGGAATTGTACAAAGCTAATGATGTAGTTTAATTGCATTGAAACGCACAGAATCAAGAAATACCATTAACAAAATCTAGGGTTCCTGAGCTTCCAAATTGGGGCTTTTCAGTATAGGAAAAATCAAGCCTCATAAGACCCATGGTTGAATTCGTTGAGACAAGACGAATCCATAGCCATCCTCGCGAAATATTTATATTGATCATACGCCTATTCGCTATTTTTCGTGGTTGCAGGTTGTGGGGGTTAAAAACCCCCGCTATCTAACTCTGTTTTTACAGGAAAATGAGGAAGACGAAGGACGTGGTGATATGCTATTGGACAATTCAAATGGCGCGCATTTTCGTTTGTTTTTCAGCACATGCATTAGTTTTGTATATATTATAATTGTTTGTTAATATATTATCAAAAGCAAGCAAATGGCCTGGTGGTTGATGCGCTGGACGGTGATCATTGGGACCTGGGTTCGATTCCCAGGTCCCCCAAGTAATTGTTTCTATTTTTTATTACATATTCACATGCAGGCATTTAAAGGCGTTCCACCATGCACTTTCCAATCCCAGGCGCCAAGTGGCCACAAGCATAAATCTGAAGGTCATGAGTCGATGACCACGGTGTTCCCTAGTCAACCATGCGCTGGGCAATCAAGAAAGTCAAATGGACTGGCAAACAAATGGGCGAGAATTTCCAAGAACACCTCCATCTGGGCCCAACACCCCCTGGGTTTTGTTCTTATTTTTTCTCTTTTTATATTTTATCTTTAATTATTTTACTTTTAATTATTATTATTATTAGTATTAAATTAACAAATTACTTATTTTCAAAATAAATTCAGAAATCTAAAATATTATTTATTTTTATTAATTTCACTATTAATTATTATTTTGTAAATAAATACTAACAAAATTGATTTAGTCTTTTAAATTAGGTTATTTTTAATCTTTTTCACAATAAATAAAATCAACATAGAATTAGTTTTTTTTTCTTTTGACAATTTTAATCCTTTTTATTTTATTTTCATTAAAGACCTAAAAAACTAAAAAATACTTTTTTTGTAATTATTTAATTAATTAGTAAATTAGGTTTAATATTAATTAATTGCAAAAAGGACCAAAATTCCATTCTTTTCTCAAAAAGGGTCAAAACCCTAAGACTTCTCCGATTCAATTCTTTCGCGTGCATATTTATTTTTTATTCAATTTTTGATCATATTTATGTAACTGTTCCGAGGATGTAATAGATAATTAGGACTTTTACCGCTTTCTTTATTTTCTCGCATTTATTTTCAAGGGTTATGTTTTAGGCGATGTAAATACCCGACGCCTTGTAATAGCGTAGATTTACTTTCCGCAATTTACTTTCCGCACAATTAATAACTGTTAATTATGCATGACAAGACTTTCCTGAAAAATAAAAATAAAAACGTAGCTCACCATAATACACGTGTAAAGATAATTTAACATGAAACCTGACACACACGCACATGCCACTCCTAGGGTACGCCTCACTTGGTTGCCTCGAGATGGTCATTGAGTATAGGGTGTTTTAGAGGTCGTCCTCCTGTCTAAAGATCCAGTTGCCTCAAAACGGTTGCCTCGGATAAAAAGGATCTAGGACATTAGGGTTACCGCTAAGGCGTCCTACTATTGCTTTGGTGACCACACATGTCCCTATAATCGAATTGACCCGAATAACTCCAACGACGGTGCTACCTACTTCTCAATAGTGGGATAGTACTGTCTAAAGGACATTTACAGAGCTTAATTCCTTAGAGTAGGTAGATTTCTCCTGGGTACTTGCTCTCTCAAAAACAAAACAATACTTTTCACACCTACACTTTCAAAATGTTTTCAAACAAACACTTCATACACTCTTGAGGACTGATACAAGAGTTACCTAGAAGTTTTCAAACTAAACTTTTTCAAAACCCACAAACACAAGAAAAGCAAACATTTTTGAAAACATAGTGAGCAAGTACCTAAGAGCCCGTGGATAACCACGGATAGAAAGGGTGCTAACACCTTCCCTTTCTATAATCTACCTCCCGAACCGAGAGACATCTCGAAAAGGAATTTTGCTGTGCTTTTGTCCTTTCCTTGTTGGATAACATAAAAGACGGTGGCGACTCTTGCTTACCGCGACATTTCGCGAACCAGCATTCCAAATTAGTCAGTTCTATTTCCACCGATCACAGAACTGGCGACTCTGCTGGGGACATATATATAAGTGAGGTGTACCTTAGGATTAGATCATTCTATGTTTTCAATTGTATGCTTTGTTTGCTTTAATATTGTGGGCTTGCATCGGAGTTTCATAGATCCTAACCCGGATCTGGGGAATACCCTTTTAGGTAGCAATAAACTGTGAGGGACCTATCCGGCGTAGACCGACACGGGTGAAGCAGTAGCTACGTTGGTGTGACACCTTGGTCTGTACCGATATCCCTTGTGTTGGAACGAGGAGAATATGGGTCTTCTGAGGAGTCATTAAGCACCAACCGACCTTAGAACCCTAAATTGACCCAACTTGGCCATAGAACAGTAGCAATATGCTACACTCATTGAGGCTAAACTCTCGCGATGGTTCCGGCCGCAAGAAAAGATTGCGAAGCTGGAGTTATGACCGATTGAGGGTAGTCAGTGATATTGAGATCCTCTAGAACCCGGTTACTATTTTCTAGGACAGGTCTTAACCAACTGAAACTGAAAGAGGGTAGTACCTAAACTTCATGCCGGCCTAAACTCTAAGGGTTGTCTTGTGTGACTTGTGTGCCTTAAAACTTGAACTACTTGCACATTCTTGTTATCTGACACATGAGTTCCTTGCAGGTTTTGTTTACAGTCCTTAATCTGGACTTATTACAGGCTTACTTACACCTCACACCTTTGCATCCACGTACATAACATCATATGCATCATAACATCATACCATAGCATTTCCTTAACCATTTCAAGGATCTCAAGGGTTTGTGATGCAGGTCATGATGGACCAAATGTCTAGCAAGGGGCAAAGGGGATTTATTTTCCTCTAGCCAGAGTTGCTCGGAGATCAAAACATGATAACTTGGGTCAGGGGCTATGACCCACTCGATATGGTGAGCCTTAACTCTTGAAGAAGGACTCTCAGCAACATGAAGTTCCTTCAATCAAGCTACCGGATTCAAATTCTAACAATTTTCTTGTTTACCCCGCGAGATCCTTGAAAACATTGCATACATATATCATACATATCATTGCATAACAGGTCATCTGATACAGGTCTCTCACGTTCTCGCTGTTTATTTCAGCAATGGATTTCCAACAAGACAACCAAGATCTTCATACTCAAGAGACTCGGTTCAGGGAGATCTTCCTAAGCCTATCCAAGGGGCAGGAAGAGTTGAGAACACTCCTCATGGGGAATTTGGATAGGAAAAGTCCTGAAGATAGCAAGGACGAACGGCTAAAACATCTGCAAGCTGAGGTAGATGCAATGAAAACCCAGATGCTGGGGCAAATGGCCCTTATCCAAGGCTTAGCTCGGGAGCAAGAAGAGTTGAGAACCGTGATCAACCAGCTTCATCAAGACAGATAAAATAGTATGAAGCAAGTAGTCAAGGCTGAGGATCCAGTCATTAATCAGCCTTCAAGAAGACAAGAGTCTGGTATGGTGAAGAATGGACCTCTCCAAGTTGCTACTACCTCAAGGGTCCAACAACAACCTCACTAAAAACAACAGGTTGATCAGAGTAAGACAAACAGGCCCAGGAGGCAATTTACCAAGATCAACATGTCGACGACTCAAGCGCTACAACACCTGCTAAAGACAAGGCTGATTACATTAAAGGATCCTCCCCGGAATCCCAACACCTCTGCTCCTACCTATCATCCCTATGAAAGATGTGCATACCACTCTGACGGTCTGGGACATGACACCGACAACTGTTGGACTCTGAAGAACAAGATCCAAGACTTGATTGACGGGAGGGTGCCGGAGTTCATGCCGGATGGCGAAATGAAAATCTTCCGCTGAGAATTCTCCGTCTGAGATGACTAGTTCAAAAAAAAAAACTTTTGTTCATTTGAATTTTCAAGATGTATTTTTCTTTGCTTATTCGAACAATTATTGTCATGGCAAACTTTTTTATTTCATTAATGCATCGCATATGTCTGTTTTGAATCAATCCATTCGTATTCACTATATTCAAATTGCTTTCAATTTTTGTGATGTTCAACTCCCGATTAAAAAATTCTAAGCCTTTTGAGGGAGGATGACGAAAACGATACCATGATCTTTACAGTATGCTTTTGAACAGACCCCGCTGATGAAGTACAGGCATTGTTTCAAATCCTAAACAGTGGAGTTATAAGGAAGATAATCCCTCGTTAACCCCTTTGAGCCAAAGAAGTTGGAGTTTTTCTTTTCAAAAATTAAAACCCTTAATTATAACCTAGGGCAGGGTAGTTTTCTCAGTTGATCCAGGTTCACAACGAATGTCATCAAAGGAGTCCTTCCGAAACAAGAGGTAGTGATGGTTCCCTATAATCATAAAGACAGGAAGTCATTATCTCTCAAAACAAAAGCCCAATAAGTCAAAACCTATGAAGGAGACTTACAAAACTGGGGCATCCCGCTGACTGTAAATACAAAAGAAACAGTTCAGGCAAAAGACAGGGATAATAAAATCGAAAGAAAGAGGTCCTGCAAACCCTCAACAAAAAAGAAATGACTGCCTATTCAAAATAAACTATCAGTATTCGAACCATCACCGGAATATCAGAGCAAAGACTCGAACAAGATCTAATGCACGATTAGCTGAGTTTAAGATTGAAGAACATCACGAAGAGCGGGTGGGTACAAATATACTTTGAGCCTTTATCCTTTGTTTCTTAAACCGTGAACCAGGCCACGTTATAACCCTTAAAAAGTCCTAGCTGAAGCATGGGTTAGTTCGAAAGCATACTGTTACAAAAGGTGTCCTGACTCCTGTAGGGCTCGCTGTAAAATCCTGAGTTGACATCACATTTTACAAAAATTCATTTGTTTTATTGAAAACTGCATTTTCAAAAAACTTCAAGACAGACATAAGCTTTGCATTCTTAAAATAACATTGTTTGCATATGACTATTTGTTCAAACAGCAGAGAAATTCGCACGACGAATATCTAGTGAACAAAAATCTTCTCAAGGGTCATCTCAAGTGGAAGAAACACTTCCAACCAAGGGGCAGACGTGATCATTGTCCATAATCTGGAGCAGTCAAGTCAAGATTCAAGGAATCTCTCAAAATGCCAAATAGCCAGAGGCAAATCTCCGCCTGAGTCACTTGGGGCATTAGACATGAATTCCAGCAGCGAATCTTGCATGATCAAACGAAGATCTTCTGGTAGTATGGCAACACTACACTACTGACAGTGACAACTCCCTACACTCTGAAAAAGTGGACATAGTCGGAAAAATACTACGCATGATCAAAGACCTGCTACGTCGACTGGCCTAGGCAAGAATAAGGGCTTCCCGGCGAACCAAAAGGGTTCAAGCAAAAATAAGGGATGAAATAAAAAAAATTTGTACACCCGTCAAGTCGAAAACCTGAAAAGGCGGCTAGGGCAAAAATGGGTATCCCGGTGGACTGAAAACCCGAAAGGGCGGTCCAGGCAAAAGTTAGGGATCACAGCGTACGACTATGTCCCGGCATCTCGTCACTTGCCTACCAGAAGAAGATTTGTCAATTGGAAGTTATCAAGACCTCCACAGGTACCTTCTCCCATAAAAGCTTGGGCAATAAGAATTGTCCAAACTGTACAAAATGCTCTGTCCACCAAGGTACCGAGGTAAGTTCAGCTGAAGAATATGACCAAGATACCTTCACTCCCCAAGAATAAGACAAGATTCAGCAATACTCTCCCTAAGCAGAGTTGGTCTCCCATCAGCCCCGAAAAGGCACAGTATCCCTAGCAAGTCAGCAACACTCTCCCCAAGCAGAGTTAGGCTACTGTCAGTCCTAAGGAAGTTGGGTATCCCCAGAAGATCTCAATATTCTCCAGCAAAGTATACAGATATTCCTCAGCAAGCATCCCCGGCAGTCTTATTATAAGATTGTTCCCCGGCGGAATACCAGACACCCCAGTGGAGCCATTCCCCAGTGCAGCCCAAAAAGTTTCCCCAGGAGAGTTGAACCATCTCCCTAGTAGATTCTGGAAGCTTGTCCCCCGCAGAGTACAAATATCTCTCCCCAGCCATATTCAAAGGTTATTCCCCACCAGAGTCTAACTGGGTTATCCTCAGCAAATTGCAACGGAAAGATCGTCCTCGGCGAAGTTCTTCCTATCCCCAACGGAGTTCATCAAATCCCTCAACAGAGCTTATCAACGGTATCCCCAGCGGAGTTATCATCAAAATCTCAGCGAAGCTACTCTTTCCCACAGAGTAATTCCCCGCAGAGTAATCTCCTCACCAGGTTTATTCCTCAACGGAGTCATCTTCTCCTACCGGTTTATTCTTGCAAACATCGTTCATCATCCCCCAGCGGAAACGAAGAACTCTACTCTTCAACATCAGCCCAGGATTCAACAAACTTCCCGGAATTCGTCAAAGATTTATTTTCCCAGACGAAAATACGCTCATAAACATTTCACATTTCATATCTCCTATGTACATACATGATAAAGTGCATACGACACAATCTCATTTATTCCTGAAAACATCATGACATCATGCATCTCATACATCTTGACATTGCATACAACTAATGTTTTGCCTTTTCAGGAAAAGGTCAATCAAAAGATATTACCATCAACCTCTTGAAGTTCCAGATTCGATACCTATATCTAGCCAGGGCATATATGTGAGCGATTGATTGTAGATTTATACCTGTATCTAGCCAGGAAAGTATCTACATGAGGAGATTGAAGATCAACACCTGTATCTAGCCAGGAAATTATATTTCATTCTCAGTTCAGAGGTCTACACCTGTATCCAGCCAGGAAAGCTATCTCGACCAACCTTTTGAAGTTCCAGATTCGATACCTGTATCTAGCCAGGGCATATCTGTGAGCGATTGATTGTAGATCTATACCTGTATCTAGCCAGGAAAGTATCTACATGAGGAGATTGAAGATCAACACCTGTATCTAGCCAGGAAATTATCTTTCATTCTCAGGTCAGAGGTCTACACCTGTATCCAGCCAGGAAAGCTATCTCGACCAACCTTTGAAGTTCCAGATTCGATACCTGTATCTAGCCAGGGCATATCTGTGAGTGATTGATTGTAGATCTATACCTGTATCTAGCCAGGAAAGGTATCTACATGAAGAGATTGAAGATCAATACCTGTATCTAGCCAGGAAGTCATCTTTCTTTCTCAGGTCAGAGGTCTACAACTGTATCCAGCCAGGAAAGCTATCTCTACCAACCTTTTAAGTTCTAGATTCGATACCTGTATCTAGCCAGGGCATATCTGTGAGCGATTGATTGTAGATCTATACCTGTATCTAGCCAGGAAAGTTATCTATATGAAGAGTTTGAAGATCAACACCTGTATCTAGCCAGGAAATTATCTTTCATTCTCAGGTCAGAGGTCTACACCTGTATCCAGCCAGGAAAGCTATCTCGACCAACCTTTTGAAGTTCCAGATTCGATACCTGTATCTAGCCAGGGCATATCTGTGAGTGATTGATTGTAGATTCGATACCTGTATCTATCCAGGAAAGTATCTTCATGAAGAGTTTGAAGATCAACACCTGTAACAGGCCAGGAAGTTATCTTTCATTCTCAGGTCAGAGGTCTACACCTGTATCCAGCCAGGAAAGCTATCTCGACCAACCTTTTGAAGTTCCAGATTCGATACCTGTATCTAGCCAGGGCATATCTGTGAGCGATTGATTGTAGATCTATACCTGTATCTAGCCAGGAAAGTATCTGCATGAAGAGTTTGAAGATCAATACCTATAGCAAGCCAGGAAACCATCTTTCTTTCTCAAGTATGCAAGTTCTCGCTAAGGAATCTCTTACGCGATCGACACCCCTGGATGGAATCTTTAAGCCCATCTCTACAACTATCCATTACATTTCCAAATGGAATCTGTAAGCCCATTCCTGACACCACATTGCTGATACTACACTATGCGAGTGCAAATTTCTAGGCACTCTAGTGTTCAATCATCTTCCACCTTCGGATCACGAAAGGCACGCAAGCCAATCTACATCCTCAGGTCTAAGAAGATTGAACAGGGGCAACTGTTGTACCCCAAAATTTTCCCTCCCATATTCTTCAAGATTTATCAAGAATCATCTTCAAATGGTTCAAGATTTCTCAAGGGTTGCACAATCCAAATGTCTCCTAAGACAGCTGAAATTAGGGTTTTGTTTCTTTCAAGGAATTTTGGAGGTTTCAATGGTCCAATAAAGTCTCATGAGCCTATATGCATGCTCAATCACCTACATGCCAAGTCTCAAGACTCACAATGTCAAATTGCACAGTCAAAAGCTTCATTTGCTTCACAATCAACTGCAGGGGTAAAATGGTCATTTTACAGTCAAAAGTCAGAATTTTTGGTCAACATCTTATTTTGAGCTCACAATCATCATGTGATCAAGTCTTGATCATGATTCCACAAGGATAGCTCAAAAATCATCAAGATGCAAAAAGTTACTATTTTTGGACAGCTAAAAAGTCAACTGTATCTTGACTAGGGCATAACTTTTTCATGGTTCATCAGAAAAATCCCATCCAATGCTCATTTTTAAGGGGATGACATTTCCTACAACTCATCTTCACATTCCAAGTACAATAAATGCTCTCATAAAAAGTTATCAATTTCTACATTATAGGTCAAATTCAAAAGTCAACAAAATGCACTTTAAGTCAAAGACCATAACTTTATATTGGTAAATCCAAATGACATGGGACCAAAGGCATTGGTTAGAGGACTTCAAGACCTTTCCAAAATGTCCAAGAACATGTTCATATGATCAAAATTGAGCAAGATATGTATTGGAGAAGTTGGGAAAGTTTTGTGAATTTGCAAAAGTTAACTTTGCTCAAAACACTTTGTTTTTGCTAATGGGCCTCAAATTTCTTCTTGAAACCTTATCCAAGGCCTATGCACGACCCATCAAGCCTATTTGAATTTATTTTCTTATTTTTATTAATTAATTGGATTTTTAATTGATTTTAATTCATTTAATTAATTTAAATTGTAGGAAATTCAAAGATATGGTTTTTCAATCTTTTTGTGAAGCAAGAATGACCTAATCATGCTGGCAATTTCGTGTATCAATCAAGGATATCAAAATCTCCAAGTTTGGCAACTTTCTTCAATCAAAAAGATTCAAAAATATTTGATTTTCAATCAAATATTGAATCATCATTCCATGGATCTTTTGTGCAAGATTGTAACCTAATTCCCTTCTATTATAAATACACAACCTAACCCTACTCATGCACACGTGATTTTGCTGCAGAAGAAGCCATAGCAACATTGAAAAAAACTCAAGAAACTTGAAAACTGTTTTCAATCTTCCAGGACAATTCAAGGACTTTGGTTGTTTCTAACACATTGCTGGAAGTGTCAGGGACGTATAGCAATCAAATTCATACGCTAAAGCTCAAGGAATCCAAGGAAATAGAATCACGGTTTGCACATTTTTTCCAGAATTGCAACTCATTATTCATGCGCATTTGACATATTTTGTTGATTGTTTTGTGTTAATAGGAATTGCACAAAGCTAATGATGTAGTTTAATTGCATTGAAACGCACAGAATCAAGAAATACCATTAACAAAATCTAGGGTTCTTGAGCTTCCAAATTGGGGCTTTTCAGTATAGGAAAAATCAAGCCTCATAAGACCCATGGTTGAATTTGTTGAGACAAGACGAATCCATAGCCATCCTCGCGAAATATTTATATTGATCATACGCCTATTCGCTATTTTTCGTGGTTGCAGGTTGTGGGGGTTAAAAACCCCCGCTATCTAACTCTGTTTTTACAGGAAAATGAGGAAGACGAAGGACGTGGTGATATGCTATTGGACTATTCAAATGGCGCGCGTTTTCGTTTGTTTTTCAGCACATGCATTAATTTTGTATATATTATAATTGTTTGTTAATATATTATCAAAAGCAAGCAAATGGCCTGGTGGTTGATGCGCTGGACGGTGATCATTGGGACCTGGGTTTGATTCCCAGGTCCCCCAAGTAATTGTTTCTATTTTTTCTTACATATTCACATGCAGGCATTTAAAGGCGTTCCACCATGCACTTTCCAATCCCAGGCGCCAAGTGGCCACAAGCATAAATCTGAAGGTCATGAGTGGATGACCATGGTGTTCCCTAGTCAACCATGCGCTGGGCAATCAAGAAAGTCAAATGGACTGGCAAACAAATGGGCCAGAATTTCCAAGAACACCTCCATCTGGGCCCAACACCCCCTGGGTTTTGTTCTTATTTTTTCTCTTTTTATATTTTATCTTTAATTATTTTACTTTTAATTATTATTATTATTAGTATTTAATTAACAAATTACTTATTTTCATAATAAATTCAGAAACCTAAAATATTATTTATTTTTATTAATTTCACTATTAATTATTATTTTGTAAATAAATACTAACAAAATTGATTTAGTCTTTTAAATTAGGTTAACTTTAATCTTTTTCACAATAAATAAAATCAACATAGAATTAGTTTTTTTTTCTTTTGACAATTTTAATCCTTTTTATTTTATTTTCATTAAAGACCTAAACAACTAAAAAATACTTTTTTTTCGTAATTATTTAATTAATTAGTAAATTAGGTTTAATATTAATTAATTGCAAAAAGGACCAAAATTCCATTCTTTTCTCAAAAAGGGTCAAAACCCTAAGACTTCTCCGATTCAATTCTTTCACGTGCATATTTATTTTTGATTCAATTTTTGATCATATTTATGTAACTGTTCCGAGGATGTAATAGATAATTAGGACTTTTACCGCTTTCTTTATTTTCTCGCATTTATTTTCAAGGGTTATGTTTTTGGCGATGTAAATACCCGACGCCTTGTAATAGCGTAGATTTACTTTCCGCAATTTACTTTCCGCACAATTATTAACTGTTAACTATGCATGACAAGACTTGCCTGAAAAATAAAAATCAAAACGTAGCTCACCATAATACACGTGCAAAGATAATTTAACATGAAACCTGACACACGCGCACATGCCACTCATAGGGTACGCTTCACTTGGTTTCCTCGAGATGGTCATTGAGTATAGGGTGTTTTAGAGGTCGCCCTCCTGTCTAAAGATCCAGTTGCCTCGAAACGGTTGCCTCGGATAAAAAGGATCTAGGACATTAGGGTTACCACTAAGGCGTCCTACTATTGCTTTGGTGACCATACATATCCCTATAATCGAATTGACCCGAATAACTCCAACGACGGTGCTACCTACTTCTCAATAGTGGGATAGTACTGTCTAAAGGACATTTACACCGCTTAATTCCTTAGAGTAGGTAGATTTCTCCTGGGTACTTGCTCTCTCAAAAACAAAACAATACTTTTCACACCTACACTTTCAAAATGTTTTCAAACAAACACTTCATACACTCTTGAGGATTGATACAAGAGTTACCTAGAAGTTTTCAAACTAAACTTTTTCAAAACCCACAAACACAAGAAAAGCAAACATTTTTGAAAACATAGTGAGCAAGTACCTAAGAGCCCGTGGATAACCACGGATAGAAAGGGTGCTAACACCTTCCCTTTCTATAATCTACCTCCCGAACCGAGAGACATCTCGAAAAGGAATTTTGCTGTGCTTTTGTCCTTTCCTTGTTGGAGAACATAAAAGACGGTGGCGACTCTTGCTTACCGCGACATTTTGCGAACCAGCATTCCAAAACAGTCAGTTCTATTTCCACCGATCACAAAGTGTAAGCGTGAAAAAGTTTGTTTGTATTGAGCAAGTACTTAAGAACTAATCTACCTACTCGAAAAAAGAATTATTCTATGTTCGTTTCCTTTAGACATCACTATCCCACTATTAGTGAGTAGGTGGCACGTCGTTGGAGTTTTGCGAGTCAATTCGAAAAGGGACGTACGGTCACTAAAGCAATGTTAGGACGTCTTAGTAGTAACCCTAATGTCTTAAGATCAATTTATTTGAGGCAACAATTCCGAGGCAACCATTCCGAGGCAACTTTGATCTTTTGGACAAGAGAGCGACCACTAAACATATCCTATACTCAATGACCGTTTACCGAAGGCAACCGAAGTGGGAGTATATCCTAGGAGTGCGCATGTGCGAGTGATTCAATTTCAAATTATTATCTTTGCACATTTAGGGTTTGCTAACCGTTTTAAAGTTTACATACATTCTTGTCATACATCCCTAATATCATACATCTAATAGTTTAATATTTGTGGAATTTAAAATGCGGAAAATAAACTACGCTATTACAAGGCTTCGGATATTTATATAGCCAAAAACAAACCCTTAAAATAAAGCGATAAATGAAAGTAAAAGACCTAATTAAACTATTACAACTTGTGAGCAATGACATTAATAGGATAAAAATAAATGATAAAGCGCGCGCGAGGAAATAAAGATCGGGGGGGAACTAGGGTTTTGACCCCGTCTAACCTAACTTGAAGAAAAAGTGTTTTTTGTTGTTTTTGATTATTTTTAAGAAAATAATTAGGTTTTTAAAATTAAATACACAATTAATTAGCTAATTAAATTAATTAAAGAAAATAATTATTCTAACCTAGTTTTGTGTTTTTGGATATTTTAAGAAAAAAGAAAATAATTTTAAATCTAGACAAACCCTAATTTCTAATTATTTTTAAATTTATTTACAAAAATAATTTAAGTTACCCTAGAAATTAAATAAACTAATTAATTAATTTATATATAAAAAAATACCCTAATTCTAATTTGAGTGAAAAAAAAATTTTGTGATTTATTTTGACAAACAGAAAAATTATTTTTGGTTAGTAAAATAAATAAACTAAATTAATTAAATAAAATATAAAAAGGAAAAAGAAGAATTGGGCCTGAGAAGTCAGCAGAATGGGGGGTGTAGATAGCACTTTTCTGGGCCCAAAAGAGAGTGACCCACGTTGACTTGTAAGATCTCATGCATCGCTTTGACTGAAACCTATGATGCTCCTTCATTGATGGCCTTTGGATCTGGCCATCTGGCCACTTGGCAGGTTGGATGATGAGGTCACATGGTGGACCTTGGCCTTGTGCGCGCGCTGGATTACCTAAAAGAAAATAATATGAAGAAATTGGGGGACCTGGGATTCGAACCCAGGCCCTGATGCCTTTTCCACACACTCAACTACCAACTGCGCTGGATTTTTTTATTTGTACATAAAATAAACAACAATGACAATATGCAATAACATAAAAAAGGGCGCCAGAATTCAAATGACCCAATAGAAGGGCGCCACGCAGGTCATCCCCAACCTTGCTCCGTTGGTAAAAGTTGAGAACTTTTACCTACGGACATATGTCCGTCGCTACATCCCTGCAACTTCTCAAAATTCAATATAAGCATGATAAATAAAAACTAAAGCCATGGATGGATTCGTCTGAACCTGCTGAGCACAATGGTACCCCTTTCATGGCCCAATTTCACCTGTAGACAAAGATCCCAAATCGAACCGAAAAACCCTAGCAATGGTGAAATCTTATACAGTTCATGAAAATGCAATTAAACATTACATAAATCTTGCAAACATGATGGTGAACAAGAATATATGATTATATCATGCTATCAGTGCCAGAATCATGCAAACCGAATTCAAGAAAAGTTCATTGTCGTGAATGTCTTACAGCGAGTTTCAGGGCCTGTAAATGCTTGTTCTCGATTGGTTTTGCTTGCTGGTGATCCCAGGAAGCGATTGGGATGGTTAAAGGGTCTTGAATTATCCTGGAACTATGAATTTGAATTGCTACTTTTCTTTGTTTTTTGCAAGTTTGTTCTGACCTTATGCGCCTCTCTCCAGCCTTCTTTTGGGTCTGCAAATACTTCTTATGTATTAAGGAATGGATTAGGGTTGCCAATATGATCACAATCTTCCTCCATCATTGCTTTTGATTTAGATTTGATACACTTGAAAATCTTGCAAAAAAA
This sequence comes from Vicia faba, assembly GCA_948472305.1. Taxonomy (NCBI): domain Eukaryota; kingdom Viridiplantae; phylum Streptophyta; class Magnoliopsida; order Fabales; family Fabaceae; genus Vicia; species Vicia faba. The sequence continues at coordinate 424,899 of CATIWC010001983.1, forward strand.
TAGAGCAAACTCAATCTATTTGTGCACACCAAGCCTTTACATGAATTCAATCTTATGCTAGCCGGATATTAAGACCTGAAACATGTACCAAATCTTGAAATTTCAATATTTTGGATTTTCTATGATTTATTTTGATTTAAATTGATTTAATTCAAATAAAAATCAAAATAAATAATAAAAACAATATAATGACAAGTGGCAAGGGCTAGGGCTCGTGGAACATGTTGCCAACTCAAAACAAGTGCAAAAGATTGAGCCCATTTTGGCAAAAATTGCAACTTGAGGCATAGTTGACTTTTGGCGATTTTGCAAAAAAGGTCAACTTCACCAATGCATAACATTCTCAATTTTGACTCTTTGAAGGTGTTATTTGACTTTTTAGAAAGCTTGAGATGTCCTCTAAGTAACCCTTTTGGTCTCATATCAATTTGATATTCCATATTCATGTATGAAGCTTTGACAAAAAAGGTGTTTTTGTTGACTTTTCAAAATGACCTTTAATGTCAAAATTCATAACTTCTTGTGAGTGCATATTTTGAACTTGGGAGCTGAAGATGAATTGTAGGGAATTGGATCCTCTTAAAAATTAGATTTGTATATGTCATTTCTCATAAAGCATGAGAAAGTTATGCTTGGTCAAAGTTGAGTTGACTTTTCCTACAAAACCATAATTTAGCAACTTTTGGGTTTTGATGAATTGTAAGCATTCCTTGATGAATCATGATCAACCCTTGATCAAATGAGGAATAATACTTAAAAATGATAATGTTGACAAAAAAATCTTGAAGTTTGACTGTATGTCGGCCACAGTTGACTTTTGCCTAGCGTAGTCAATTTTCAGGCTTTTGAGTAGTTGACTGAGCAAACTTTCTCTGCAAGGTTTGAAACTTGACATGGATGATCTTGAGAAAATATTAGGATATTGATGAGAATTTGAGACCCTTGGGACTCAAGTATCTTGATGCAACATGAAACCCTAATTTTGAGGTAGACTGCCTTAGAAGAGAGTTTGTCTGGTCAACCCTTGGACTTCCTTGAGCAATTTGAGGATCTCACTTGAAATGTATTGAGAAATATGGGAGGGCAAATTTTGGGGTATAAAACATGTCTTGAGTGAAAATTGGAGGGCAAATTTTGGGGTACAACAGGTTGCTTAGTGGTTCTCCCTAGAGATCCTAGGCTTATTTTTAAATTTATTTGCTCTTGTTATTGCACTTGATTGGCTAATTTTTGTAGGCAAATTATTCAAAAACATGTATTGATATGTTGTGTGAAATCTTGGCACGCACACTGCTCAAACTGTCCAGAATGTGTTATATTATTGTTTCAAAATTTAGTTAGAAAATTTGGGTCAAACACTTCAACGAGTTACTTGAATAGAAACCGGCGACTTCCAGGGTACAAGTCAAATGTTATGTCAAGGGCAAGGAGAGTAATGCAAAAAAAAGATAAAGGACTCCAAGGAACAAACATATGGAGTTCCTCTCGAATTGGAGCAACAAAGCAGGAGTCATTATACCCTTTCTTGTAAGAGATTGAATGACTTTCAAAAACATTGGAAAATCTGATGAGAACTTTATTCCAGTAAACACTCGTTGAGAACATATATGGAATGAAGTATTCTACGCTCACTAAATTCCCCATCGACCAACTCCCATGTTAGAGATTGCGTGGGTTGATCCCAAGGGATGATGAAAGAATCATAAGGTGAAGGGTCACCACACATAGAATAGCAAGATGCTCAAGAAAGAGATTGAGTGGCTCATTTAAGACAAAGATAGTAATAATCGAAGAATAAGAAAAAAATCTAATATATATATATATATATATATATATATATATATATATATATATATATATATATATATATATATATATATATATATATATATATATATATATATTCTTTGTATAGCTGTGATCAATTGAGTGGCTCATTTGTATAAAAGATAATCTCAAATGCTTGTATAATGGCCCAATCATTAGGCATTATTTATAAGGTGGAAAAATTAATAGCCGTGAGAACTTTAGACTCGAAGTGAGTAAATGGTATTAGCACACCAAGGTTATGGACTACTAGAAGATACATATAAAATAGGGCATATGGAAAATATTCTAGGAAATTCATGTTTAGAAAACCTCCCTGTTGTGACCCATTCTATAAAAGTTTAAGCGCTTCTTAAAGGAGGTCATTCTCTTCTCAAATTTGTAACAAGTTTCAAAGTCTTCCACTCCCAAACATTTTAATGAGCTAGCTGCCACTGAAAACTTCTAAATTCTTGAGAAAAAATAAGAAAAAGAGAGTCATTATCACTACTAGAATTAGAGGCGCTCCCATAACTCCCAAACATCCCTATATTGAGGACCTTGTAGTCAATTGTTCCATCAACTAACCTAGAATTTTTCATGCACTGTTCATACATTTCATAAGTTCCCTACTATTGGAATGTTATACCATGTTACCCCTCTCGCCTCAATTCCTAATAATTGCCATTTCTGGAGAATAAAAAAGAGGATGAAGAAATAGAGGAAGAGGTTATATTTTCCAACAAAGAAATAAGATGAATCTAAGTAGTAGAAGGTTTGAATTTGACTTGCCCTATTAAAATGAAAATACGGAAAAAGCATGAATGGAAAAATGAGTGAAGGTCCTCCCTTAAATAGAACAAGAAACCTATCTCACATAGGCCATGATGGCCTCCCTTAGGTGCACCCAAACTATTGTGAGATAAACCTATACATGTCTTCTTTCTTGACACGTGTAAGGGGCCAAATATTAGGTTTTAAATCAAGTAGATCACATAGTAAAGGCTTTAATAGGAAGAAATTATATCGACCAATCTATAAACTCCATTTTTATAATAAGCTTGGACACTTAGAGCCATTTTTATGATTAACTATGAAGGTCAAAGGATAATAACCTTAGACCTCTTAGATATACCAATGCATTAGGACTCTTAAAGATTTGGATACCAAAGTTGAGAACATGATGTGTTTTACAAGGATACTTTGCAGCATTAATGAAGCCTTAATGCATATTAAATGAAGTTGGGTAAAGAAATTGTATGGATTGAGCATTAAATAAGAAGTATTTTCCATTTGTGTTCGATGATCCTAATTCTTAAATGATATATTTCAATAGATGTGATATAAGTGCTCTCGTTAATGGTGTATCTCAATGAATTACGTGATCAAAGTATTCTTGTTAAAGATGGTTCTCACAAATTGTCAAATTTGTGATGATCTTGTAACCTCTTAGTAGGTTGAGGTAATTGATTTATCAGTCTTGTGATTTGAACCAAATCTTAACTCAAACTATTCATAGAGAAGGATTTGCGACAATGATTTGTCTCTCCATCGAAAGTGGGTGTTTTCTCAAGTTAAATTAGGGTTTAAGGTGGTACACTTTTTAAAGGTTAAAAATAGAAAAACTCTAATTAACCTTCTTAATATGTGGTTTATTAATTTCTTAGTCAATTAAAATTATTATTTTTCTAACCGTTGGTTGAGCTTTTTAAGCATTTTTTAGAAAAGGGTGCAATCTGATTAAAAAAGCGGTGCCGAAAGCAATCTGCCAAAACCAAATCTCAACTCATCTCCCAAAAGACAAAAAAGGATGAAGTTAAGGAGATAATCGATTTGGCTAATCGATTAGAGGTTGCCTACGAATTAAATTTAAAGATAAATCAAATTGTATCTTCTCCTTAAATATGATCAAATCAGAGCATTAACGAAGAACACACAATATCTTCAGATTTTCCACCAAATATTAGAACATCAAATAATTGATTATCACATATGTCTTGGAAATTTTTCCTCCAATATTTTGTGAGCATAATCTCATGGTTTTATGGAGTTCTTACACTCTAAACAGTTCAAAAGTATTGCTATAACTAGGTAATCCTATTTCCTTCTTTTACATCATCTCCTTTTCTCGATTATTTGATGTTCTTAAATTTCAAGATAAATCAAATTGTATCTTCTCCTTAAATATGGTCAAATTATAGCATTAACGTAGAACATACAATATCTTCAAGTTTTCCACCAAATATTAGAACATCAAATAATCGATTATCATATATGTTTTGGAAATTTTTTCCTCCAATATTTTGTGAGCATAATCTCATGGTTTTATGGATTTCTTACACTCTAAATAGTTCAAAAGTATTGCTATAACTAGGTAATCCTATTTCCTTCTTTTGTATCATCTCCTTTTCTCTTCTTCTTGTGCTTTCTCTGTTCTTGATTTTCTCTATGTGTGTGAGAGTACTATTTTAGTACACAAAAATCATCATGACACCAATAGATTAAGATTTCCCTCTCTTGCCTATAACTCTAATGATTTCTCATACCAAGAAAAACTAGGTAAATTTTTTGAAGAATATGAAAATAGAGTGGTTTTAGGTGTTCATACTTTCGATGAAAAATATTTTAAGATTTTTAATTCTTCAACAATTTTGAAGAATTAAACTTAAATATGTTCATTTGAAATTCTTCGAGAGAAGTGTATCCATCCTCAGTCATGAATTTATATTCAAATAATTATTTCAGAAACAGAATCATTTACTCTAAGTTAGAAAGCACTGGAGATCACAATCTTTGGGGGTGTTTTACGAAGTTTGGATCTGCCCACGATAGACCTTGTTTCAAGCTAGGTGTACCAAAGAAAGATAAAAACTTAATGTATAATAGTGTTTCTTCCTCTTTTATGTTAGATTCGAAATCGAGTATCTCTTCTTCATTCAATGTAGGCTCTATGCGCTTAGATATTTATCTCATTAACAATGTGAAAACCCATAAAATCTTTCCAAGGAAGAGAAACTTAAGTTACTTAACCAAATATGATGTTACCGTAGTGTGGCTACTTTCCAACAAAATAGAGACAAATTGGGAAAATGCAGTGATCTAACACATGCTTGGAGAAAAAGAAAAGAATGTGTCCGCCATCTAGTGACTAGATAACAAAAATATTGGAACATGTTGGGTTCAACTTTGAAGGATAAGAAGTCGTGCAAGACGTAACAAAAAGAGGAGATGCAACATTAGGGTTAATAAGGTACATAATTGTCAATGCGGAGATATTTCAACAGCCTCCAAAAGTAAAGAAAAGAACCATGGAAAAACAAGCATCTCCTTTGCAAGAATCTTATCTGAATATGGATGATTTTGACTATGATATCCCTAAAATACCCTTGGTTGAAGACTTACTCAAGGACATCATCAAGAGACAAAATCCTATTGATAAGAAGATCAACTTACTGGCTCATCACTTTGCCCAAGACATAGAGTATATACCTCCCGGGATGTTCACTAATGATGATGAGAATATTGAATGGCAGTCTCACTTATGTGTTTAATTTTCTAAGCAATTAAGTGTGTTTAAATTTTTTTCTTTTTCCCGTTTTCTATATTTTAAATTCCCTTTTTAATTTAATGAAGCACTTTTTTCCTCCTTTAAGTAAATCATGCTTGATCCATGTGAATTGTGTGCTTGCATGTTTACCCTTCTAACATTATTTTCCCACTTTTTTGATTATGCCAAAGGGGAGAAGTATACTCCCAAAGGGAGTAGAGTATACTATTTACTCATATGAGGGGGAGTTTAACCACTCCTAAATTTAAGATGTTGTTTTCTCATTTACCACCTCTTTGAGATATGCATTGTCATAATAAAAAGGGGAGATGATAAGGATCTATGTGCTTACAGATATTGTCAATGTGATATAAGGTGGCAATGTTTGTTTTACAATCAACTGATTAGTTGTATGGTTTGGATGGCGACAACACCTGATATGAAATGATATTCATTGAACTGCTTATATATTGAAGTTATATCAAGCAGTCAAATATGCTCAAGGTATTTCGTCAAGACATCCTCTTAAATATGTTCTTGAAAATCATGTTATCCTTTGGAAGTAAACACTATGGTTAAACAACATTCAACTGAAGATTTCTGCATACCGGTGGTTTCTATTCTGAATTCTCTAATGATGATAATAAAAATGAAATATCTTAAGCCTCATTAAGAAGAATCAATATTCTTGTATGATGCTAAACTAAAATACAATGATGTCAAGACTTTAAGCTTCAGAGTTGTGAAAGGTGGGAAGTGTGAAAACTCATCAGGTTGTGTCCATCAGAGTGACCAATGTCTTGTAATGACACAAGGGTGCTTATGGAAATAATAAGGCAAAATTAGAAACACTAAAAACATTTGATCATCCTCTCATGTTTTATTTAAACCGCCTGAAAATGTTTTAACGTCTAAACAAATGTACTAGGGGAGTGTATGATTGATTAGAAGACTCTTGTTCACTAAATAATCAACCAGACCTAATTACCTAATCGATTAATTTCTATTGGTGGAGTCTAAAATCGATTTGGATAGTATCTTAATGATTGGTAATAGATAAATATCAAAACCTTCCATTTGAGGCTTAAAACATTGATTATTAGGGGTCAATAATCACATGGACTAATCGATTATCGCATTCATATTGCCCATGGATTATTTCCAAATTTAAAACCTAGTATGGCCTATAAATAGAGAGCTTTTCTATCATTTTATTTTATCTTAAAAATGAGCTTTGATCTCACATTATCTTTTAAGAAGATGTTCTTCAACTATCTTAGCTTTGTTTTGATGAAGAAAAAAGCTTATCATTGGAGAATGATCATGGAAGAAAAAGATTGAAATTAATTATAAAGACTACATAAGCTTTGGAATTCAAAAGATTGTACGACTGGTAAAGTTACTCTAATAGAAATATATATATTTATATAATGTTTAGATGCTAAAGAAACTTCATCTCATCTTCTCTAAATATTTCTCAATCATTCCTATTGCATACTCATTCAAATCATAACTTTTCAAAAGGAAAAATTCAAAAAATGCATGTAGTGTTCATATTTGCTCAAGACTTGTATTTAATCACCAAGTGTGTGGTGACTTGTTTTGGAATATAAAAGTGGTGTTCTTTCCAAGTGTTCTGGATAGAAAATGGCGTACTTTCTTCATTATGTGATTATCATCCTAGTGTTTGATTATTTGTGAAGAGATACTTTGAATTGGGTTGATTCAAAGTCCACCATAGGTTTGGTGGTTGTGAAATAAAGGAAGTGGTATGATTTTTATTAAGTTAGAAGATTGTATAATTGTCTTGTCATTAGGATTGTACAAAGATCTAAATCACATGATGTGAGGGGACTAGATGTACCATTGATTGAAAAGGGGAACTAAAATATATCTTTGTGTTCATTTAATTTTCAGCATTTTTTTCTACACTATCATAAATTGATCACTTGTTTCTGGAAAAATAAAAGGAAGCATAACATCTCTAAAATAATGAAAAATATTCTCAAAACCTAATTCAACCCCTCTTCTTAGCCGCACTTTAAACTTACATTATCATACTCTCTCATTTTCTATAAATCTCCGCGTTTCTCTTATATACTTTGCCATAGTGCTTTGATAAATCTTGTGTCCAAGTGATGGACATTGTACTGATTGAGGGCTTAATTGTAATTTACTAAATGTGTATCATCTCTTGAGTAAAATGTTCTTCCATATAAAGTTGTTTAGTTGCAAGTTAAACTAGTAAAAGTTATTATTTGTTTTTAGTGGACTGTCATCATAAGTCTCAATTTTTTTTAGTTTTGCCAAGAATAAAATTCCATTTTTTGGTTCGTGAAGATCAACCAATAATACCTCCACAACAGTTCTTGAGTTCAACCTGGTTCAACACTTTATTGGTTTGAGATTAGCTTATATAAAATCTCACCTTGGTTCTTGAGTTCTGATGGGTGTAAAACCCAATTGGTCCGAGGTTAGACTGTATAAATTTTCATCTCAGTTTGGAGGTTAGCCCGAGTAAATCTCAGGATCGGTTAGGAGGATAGTCATCTTAAAACTCCATCTTGATTGGAAATCAACCCGTGAAAAATCCCTATTTAGTTTGGTGGGTAGCCACTCTAAACTTTGTCTATTTTTTGGTTGAAGATACCTTTTATACATCATTTCTTTGAATAAGGAGGTAAGCACATCCTGCTAAAAACTCTCAAGATTAATGGATACTCTCAAGAATAATTCTTGGAGACATGAGTAGGTCAATTTAGGATGAACCTGTATAAATATATAGTGTTTATCAATATCTCTTATCTCTTTACTTTATTTCCTTTCCATTGGTTTTTCATCTATCTTTTCTTTCACTGCTTGTTCACTTGTTTATTTTACAAAATGTTTTCGAAATCTAATTTTTCAAGCTCTCATTTTTCAAACCTTCACAATTCACTCCTCTATTATGTATGAAGTCACATGTTCATCAACTAATACCATCAAAGCCTAACTCATGTTTAAAGACTAATCATTTTAGGAAAAAAAATTACTTCCAACACTTCTTCTAATTAATAATATGACTTTCCTAAACACCCCTCCAAAGTTTAATGGTGATAGGTTTGACTTATGGATAGCTAGAATTCAAATTTTCATTCGAAGTATTAAACTTGAATTGAGGGATACAATAATAAATGGCTTGTTTATCCCTGCTCACTATATTAACGATGAAGTAGCAGATAAACCCGATTTTCTTTGCACCAAATAAGAAAAGAAAAAGTTCAAATTTGATTTTAAAGCTTTTTTTTTTGTTTATGTCTTTAAGTGAAAATCAATTTCTTTATGTCGTTAGTTGTAAATTTAGCAAGGAAATGTAGGACACACTTGAAATGATCTTTGGAGTCTCTCCAAGTATTGAACAAGAGGGAACGAACACTTGAGGCAAAACACTAGATGAATGTGAATGTTACTTTTATAGAGGGTAATCAACCATTGGATGTTTTAGAAGACATGTTCGAACTTTCGTAATTAACGAATATCAAAGTGTTAAAAATCGAAATAAGAAATGCGATCTGATCCTTAAATTGAGATATACAAATGTTTGTAATTTTCAAGAAAATATAAAAGAGAAGAAAACATCGAGAAACTCAACAAGTTAATTCAACTATTGAAATATGAAGGAATGAACTCAAGAACCCAAGAAGAATACTCAATAACTTTATTAAAGAGAACTTTTGAAGAAGAAGAGAACTCAACTTCGGTAGTCTCTTTCGAAAGAACAATTTCAATGGACAAAAGATCCTACGAAGATTCATCGTCTGAAAATAGAGAAACTTCATAAAAAATATGAAAGAGTTTCATCCAATGAAATCTTTGAAAGTATAAAAGAGGAAGAAGTCTCGTCAAGCAACATCTTCATGGGGTCGTAGAGCCGGATTTTGTAGTTGACTTTTCTGAAGAGTGAATGGATGGGTTTTATTTGTGTGGTCCTGGGTTATATGTTTTCCTTCCTTTCTTTTTTCTAACATTTATTTAGATGGTTTTTGTTCTAAGAGAATTGTTGTTGTTTTTTAATCAATTAATTTCAATCCAAATAGTGAATCGATTAATCTGATTTCATAGTTCAAAAGGACGACTCGCAGCTAAATCACCTATTATAAGAGAGGTTAGTTACATCACCTATCAATAGTTTATAAAAAAATATTCATTTTCTAATATATGAACTTAAAAAGAGAGAACGTTAAATAAAAAATCTATTATGGAAAATGTATTGATTACCTTGTTTGACATTTGTTTATTATCTATTTTTATTCAATTTAAGAGCTAAAACTAAATAGATATCAAATTCTTAATATTGTAGCATGTTACATATCGTTTAAATGAAGAACTATTTGTTTTTGAGTATGATTGTAATTTTCCTATAAGAAAATAGAATTATATGATTTTGATTAAAGAAATCGGCATACATCTTATCATTTGCTAGTTGTCAAAATAAAATATATTACCCTGAAACCAACTATGTCCTAGTGTAACCCTTCAATGGCTCCATGGAAGCTGATGACCCATCAACATTGCAAATAATTAGCTAAATCTTATATTTATTTTTTTATGTTCTATAATATATAATATTATTATTTTATTGTTCAATATATTTGATTTAATCAAACTGTTTTCATTCTTCTTATATTTATTTTGTCCCATGAGCTTTATTTAAATTTGCTATATTCCTATTTCTTAAGAAAATATCAGTTTCAGAAATGATGAAAGCCAAGCCTTTTATTTTCTTATGCTTAAGTGCACTGCTTATCATCTCTAGTTTGGCAATTGAGCCTTCTGAATACGATCCACTATTTCCTAACCATGAAGAAGAGGGAAGCAGTGGACATGATTGTACTTGTGGAAAAGCAGGTGGCGGTGGAAAAGGGGGTGGTAAAGGAAAAGGAGGTGGTAAGGGAAGAGGTGGTGGTGGAGGTGGAAAAGGAGGATGTGGTGAACATGCCGTTATTGAAGGCGGTGGTGAAAGCGTCGTACCGATTCCCGACAGTAGAAAGTCGAGTCATGGTTGGGGAAGTAAATCAGACATGCAGTAAATCTCCATGGAAACCTAGACGTCTGTTATACATGTATGATGTATCTACGTTGAGATGATAGAATAAGTTTTAAGCAATGTAAAATAAAGAGTGAACCATGTAGTTATAGAACGACTCAATATTAATAAGATTCATGTTATATACACCACCACCAAAAACATATATCGATGGTACATTGGTCAGGATTTTAAAAAATTGCAGTCGCGTAAATGTTTTTATGATATAGGTGCTATGATACTGATCACCGTTGTTATAATGTGAATTAATTACGATTTATATTTTAATATAAATAACAGTGATAACAATATTGATATCGTTATTTGTTAATACCGTTTTGTTTTGTCGTAGTGGTGAACCATTTTCGCAAACTCTAATGTTGTTGGTGACATTGGAATCAAAGAGTTTAATGGACAATACTTTGTTAGGGTAAAGAAATTTTAGACGGTTGTCCAATAAAAAAACCATCAATCTACCAAATCGTTTAAAATATTAATTTCATTAGTTAGAATTCACGTCCTTCATTGGATAACGTATAAAAATTTTACTCTGTGATTGTATCTCTTATTTTCTCGGAATCATATCACAAGTTGAATACAGTTTTACACGTAATTACTCTATTTATGACCGGACAAAGATATGAAGAATTCTGGTAAGACTTCTAGCAGAAAATTGCTTTCCTCTTGACCATGATTCTACAATCTTTTTCTTCCCTAATTTCCCTTAAGGATTAAAAGAATCGACTTAGAGAAAAAAAATTGAGTTTCTTCTTGTTTAGGCTTTTTTTTTAAAACTAAAAGAGATAAGACTATGAAGGACATATATTTATAGGCGTAGACGTGTCGCGGTGTTTGACACGTGTCAATGTCCGAAACTCGTATGATATTCATATAACACGTGTTGAAAAAGTCAGACAAGTGTCACCAAAAAAATTCTTTATTTTATATGTCTCGACACTTGTTGAATCGGTGTCCGACACCCATGTGACAACCATATGACATTCATATGACATCCATGCAACATATATCACACTAATTTTGACAAGTTTTTCAAAAAGAATTTGTTTTTATTTTTGCTTCATCACATCTTATACATTTTTTGGACAAATTTCTTTAACATCTAAAATGGTTAAACATGTTTTGAAACAATGATATCAAAAGAACTAAAAATGTTAATTTTGATTAAAATATTTTTAATTCTTTTAATGATAGACGGATAAATGAAACTCAAATATTATCATATACATAACGGTGTTGATGCCCTATATTTTTACATTATTGAAATCGAAGTGTCTGTGTCCGTGTCGTGTCGCGGTGTCCGTGCCAGAGTTTTAGCTTCTTAGGATAAGAGGATGATTTTTTTTACTTCTTAAGGACTTCAATCAAACACTGGTTGTATGTAGTAATGGTTATTGAAAGTTTAGAATAATGCAAATACAATATGGAAGCATCGAGAAGCATTACGTCGAAACAACTTATTTGAGAAACACTTATGGAAAGTAAAAATCTGGAATTTTCACAGAAGAAATTGATTATCAGAAAATGGATAATCGATTACCACAGTTGAGATTTTTCTGGATTTGCAATTTTGAGTTCAGGAAATCGATTCCCTTATTTTGGGAAATCGATTTCCAACGCGATTTTTGTGATGTTTTGCTGTTTCATGGGCCAGTTAAGGTTCCAATTTGTTTTTCTTTGTATCTTATATATACTCCTTCATGTAATGTGTTTTTTAAAAACACAAGAAGGAGTATATATAAGATACAAAGAAGGGGGGTTTCAGGGATTGTTTCCTTCTGAGAATTTTGCAATTGGTTTTCTAATTTTGAAATTTTATCTTTTAACTCAGAATTCTTCAATTTGAGACTCTCAGTCTTATTAGAGTCAGAAGCAAGATTCTTTTTCAGGTTTCTGAATTTGACTCTGATCTGCTGATATCTTTCCAGAATTTCATTAAGGCTTTCAGCTAGTTCAACCTTAGTAAAGTTTATAGTAAAGTCAGGGAATACCTCTTATGTATCTGATTCAGATTCTGACTCAGAAGCTTCACTGTCTTCTGTTATGTTTGCCATGAGAACTATGTTTTCTCTTTCATCATCTGATTCTGAGTCAGCTTCAGATGTGTCAGAATCATCCCATGTAGCCATGAGACTTTTCTTCTTTTCCTTGCCAAACTTCTTTTTGGGCTTCTCCTTCTGAAGCTTTGGGAAATCACTTTTGTAGTGCCCTTGCTCGTTACATTCATAGCAGATGATGTCTTTGTTGTTTGGCTTTCTGTTTCCTGAAGAACATTCAAATCTTTTGTGTCCAGAGGAGGATTCTGACCTTCTGTATCTGGAGAAAGATTCATTCTGATTTTCTGATCTTCTGGGATTCCTGAACTTCCTTTGCCTCTGCTTCCACAATTGGTTCACCCTTTTGGAGAGGAGAGACAGTTCATCTTCTTCTGATGAGGACCCATCAGAGGTTTCTTCCACAGCCTGCAAAACTTTGGAGTCAGATTTTCTGTTAGATTTTAAAGCTAATGGCTTACCTTGCTTTTGAGGTTCATCTGCTTCTAGCTCTATCTCGTGACTTCTGAGGGAGCTGACAAGTTCCTCCAGAGAGATTTTGTTGAGATCCTTGGCTAGCTTAAGCGCTGTGACCATTGGCCTCCATTGTTTTGGCAAGCTTCTGATGATCTTCTTAACGTGATCAGCAATGGAATACCTTTTGTCAAGAACTTTTAGACCAGCAACAAGAATTTGAAATCTTGAAAACATAGTTTCTATTGATTCACTCTCTTCCATCTTGAATGCCTCATACTTCTGAATGAGTGCAAGGGCTTTGGTTTATTTGACTTGAATGTTTCCTTCATGCGTCATTCTCAGAGAGTCAAACATATTTTTTGCAGTGTCTCTGTTTGATATCTTCTCATACTCTGAATAAGAGATGGCGCTGAGAAGAATTGTTCTGGCCTTGTGATGATTTCTGAACTCACGCTTTTGCTGATCAGACATCGTTTTCCTGTCAATCTTTTGACCACTTCCATCCACTGGGTGCGTGTATCCATCAGTCACCATGTCCCAGAGATCAGCATCATGGGCCAGAAAGAAACTCTCAATTCTGTCTTTCCAGTAGTCAAAGTTCTCTCCATCAAAGACTGGAGGTTTGCCACTAAATCTGTCTCTTTCTTCATTGTTGTCATTGCTGATGTTTTGACTTGGTCCTGCCATTGTGTTTTTCTGACGCTGGATCTTGTACTGACACAGTTAAGTGTTATAAGCTCAGAACCAGGCGCTCTGATACCAATTGAAGATGTGAAAAACACAAGAAGGGGGGTTGAATTATAAAACTTAAAACAAATGCTTAGACGACACAATATTTTTATCCTGGTTCGTTTGATCTCAAACTACTCCAGTCCACCCGTCGAGGTGATTTCGCCTCTCTCCAACGAGGTCTTAATCCACTATATTCAAGGGATTACAACAGCTACTTTAACAACTGTTAAAGCCTTCTTGAGTATAACCACAAACCGGTTTATCTCAAGGAAATCTTTTACAAATAATTCGAACAATGATGTGTTAACGTTTTCTAATAAAACAATATATCACAACTGTGATAATTACATAATTTAAGCTTGGAATAAACTGAATTTGCTAAAGCGTTTGAGTAAGCGTGGTTTTGAAGGCTTGGCAAATTATGTGAGTGCATGCGTGCGTCTTTTCTCAAGCAGACTTGTTTATATAGCCAAGGCAAAGATACGTTGTCCATAAAGCACTTTTACTGATAATAACGCACTTTCCTTTTGAAGAAGATCTTGTCTGAATAAAGCCGTTAGCAATTAATTCTGTCTTGAATACTTAATAACGCTTCAGAGTCTTCTTTGCTTATGGTAACGCTTCAGAGTGTTCTTTGCTTTAACTTATGATAACGCTACAGAGTGCTGATGACTTAGTAAAGATCTTTGATCAGAGTCAGAGTGTATATGTTTATGCGCAGATTCTGGTCATCAAGCTTCAGCGTATGATCTGGTAGCTTCAGCGTGTAGCACATGTTACTGATCTTCTGATGCTTCTGATGCTGATGCTGATTCCATTAGAACTTCTGTATATACAAAACTTAATTTTAAGAAGCATATTTGTCTTATATATAAATCTTACAATTTATTTATTCTTTGTATTTTGTTATCATCAAAACTCTAATTAAGGGTTGTAGAATCAAACTATGTTCTAACAATCTCCCCCTTTTTGATGATGAAAAAAACCAGATTTTTTCAATTAAAAATAAAGAATAAAAAGTATAGAATTAAGAAGAGAAACTCCCCCTGAGTTGTTTACTTCCCTTTAATTCCATGAGTCTTTGAGCATCAGAAATTTATTGTATCTTTCATCAGAGTTTTGTACCTGTAAGCTTTTCAGAAGAGAGAAATTTAAATGGATCAGAATGTCTGAGACTTATGTCTCAAACATTAGTCTCAGACATATGTCTGAGACTAATTATATCATTCTTTCTCCCCCTTTTTGTCAGTTATCAAAAAGGGGGAGAAAGAATGATATAATTAGTCTCAGAAAAATATATCTGAAAAATGATATATCTGAAAAATATCATTCTTTCTCTCCCTTTTTGTCAGTTATCAAAAAGAACAAATAATCAGAGTCAAAATGCGTTTATATTGAAACCAGAAGCAATGATAAGTTCAGAACAATGTAAGAATATTACAGATAAACATGTTATAAAAACAAGGAAATTCTAAGAGGGAGGAGGGAGACGTGTGAACAAAGCTTACAACATGCTCTTGATCTGGGTGTTGGTTTCCTATTGTTGGGTTAACATGCTCGTGATTGCATCAATTTTGTCGTCCTGTTTATCCATTCTTTCCTTCATCAAAATATCAGATCTTTTCAGGTCTTCTAGAGTCTGCCTATCAAAGGAGGAAGCTTGAGAATCTTTAGTAACAGGATGCTTCTCAGAGCTTTCTGCAATATCCTCTTTTTGACCCAGTGCTTCAGCAGGAATCATCTGCTCTGGAGTATCAGTCAGATTGAGATCTTCTGACTCTGGTTGAACTTTGGATTCTGGACGATGTTCAGACCAGGGAGCATTGTCCAGAGGGAGAACTTCTTCCTTAAGCAGCTGGCTTATAACTGGACCTTCAATTTCTTTCAGTAGATTACTGAAGTTCTGTTGAACTTGTCCGTAGTTTTGTTCTTGCATTTTATGAGTTTCAGAAGATACCCATCTTCTGAACCTTGTCCAAAGGTAGTCTGATGCAGCAGGATCAACCAGCTCAAGACTAGCTTGCTTCAGAGAAGTGATCCACTTCTGTACTTCTGTTTCAAATATCAATAAGCTGGTACCAACATCTGGAGAGGGTTCATATTGTTTTGGTTTTGGGATAGCTGTTTTGTGGGTTATGGCAGAAAGACGTTCAAAGACCGTTAAATCAATGACAATCTTGATGTTGTCTTCTGGATTGTTCTTTGGTGAGGGAGTGGGAGAGTCAGGAATTATTATTGGACTGGTTGTGGAGTTTGGTGGAGTTGATTCTAGTGAAGAGGGAATTTGGGGAATGTTCAGGATGGTTAGGGGCATACGAATGGCCAGAGGTTCAGTGATTCCAGGAATGGGAATGGTATCAGAATCACCAGTTTGGTTTGGTTGATCGTTATGAAGTTCTGGTTCACAGGATTCAGAGGGTTGAGTCTCAGAAGTTTGAACTTCTGGTTGAAATAGTTCAGGTTGTGGAGAAGGTGGATGAATTTCTGGTTGAGGATATGAAGGTAATGGTATTTCTGGTAGTGGAGAGAGGGGAATTTCTGGTTGTGCTTCTGTGGTGGTTTCAGAGTTTGGATTTTCTGGTATGGGAGCAGAAGTATGTTGGTCAAAGGTTTCTATATCAGATAGAACTTTTGCAAGTTCTTGTTGGGTTGCATCAATATTTGGATTTGGAGGTTGGGAGAGAGATCTTCTAAGAGTTAAGGATTCAGAGGGGTCAAATTCAATGTCAAAGTCATTAAATGTTTGTGGTGTGGGGTTTTCTGATTGAGTGGGAATTGGGATAGATGTTGATACAGAAATTGAATTTAAAACAGTTATAGAAGAAGGATTACCTCTCTTTTTAAGAGTCCGCTGGGATGATCCTTCTGCTACAGCTTTCCTTTTCTTGGTTTTCTTCAGCACAACTTCTGGAGCCTTCTGCTACAGATCCTGAATGTTCAAATTTGGTGTTGTACCATCCGCCTTGCAGGCATCCAGATATCTGACTATTATATCAGGTTTAGAATCAATCTCTGAGAACAGAGGAAAGTTATCCAGAGGGACTCTTCTACTGAAGATTGTTGCAAAAGGAGTGACACTGGGTTCCTTCTTGATGTTCTCAATCAACTTCATCTTCTTCAGATTCTTTGCATTCAGCGGTTTGCCAACAGTAGCTTCCAAAGAGCTGATTTCCTGAGCCTCTGTTAGATGATCAATCAGCTTATTCTCTGTTAGAATATTTGATATAAGCCTTCCTAGGGGTATCCAGTCCCTTTTTATGCGCTCCTCTTCTCTAGTTTCTTTAACACTTGTCCTTAGATGGTTAAACAGCAGATGAGCCAGATTCACCTTAATCTTCTGGGAGATGAAATAGATTAGAAATTGTTGATCAATATTGATGTAATCAGAAGAGCTGGTAGGCTTCCTGTGGTTTATGCATCCCAGAATGATCTTGGCCCATATTCTGTGATGGTCTTTTAAATCCCTTATCTTGCTGGAGGGAAGCCCCAGAGTGAAGATTTCTCTAGCAATTAGGGCAACATCAGCGCATCTTTCAGCCATGTCAATGCAACGTACACCACCACCTCTGTAGCATATTAATCTTGCAATGAGGTCCTCAGCAATAACTATCTTCTTCCCCATTATGTATGAAGTAACTTGATGGTTGGAAGATGAAGCATGAATCCAAAATTCCTTTACAAGAATTGGGAATGTTGGACCCACCAGTCGGTCAAAATATCTTTCCTAGCCTTGAGCCTTAACCTCTTCAGAGAGATTAAACCCGTTCTATTGAAGACTGTTGAAATCCACGATCAATTCTGAAAGTACTTCTAGATTTTTGATGGGTGTGAGAAGAGTTATGTAGGGTCTTCATATTGTTCGGAGGAATCTGTTTTCTGGGTACTGGAAGTAGGGTTGCTGGAGGAAACCATGTTCACACTGAAAGTTTCGTGAAAAAATTGAAAGGGTTTTGAGAAAGGATGCAGACTGAAAACAATAAGTTTGTAGAGAAAATGAAAGTGAAGGTAAAAGAGCGTAAATGGTGAGAAATGTGTTTAAATAGATTTCTAAAAAATTTTGAAAACATAAACGGCAAGAGAGAGAAATTAAATATAATGATTATGAGCATTTAATGATAGCTGATTTTGGGGGATTCAGAAAGATATTGGAACGGTTACCCATGACATGTGTCCCAATGCATCCAATCAGCGCTTTTGACCTTTCAGAAACGTGAACGCTTGTTCAGCCTCAGAAAGTAGCTGATGACTGGATGACACTTGTTTGCTTGAGTGAACTGCACACTTCTATCCTTGATTATGATACAATTTGTACTTCTAAAGATCTGAAGAAATATTGATCAGTAGTTCACAAAAAAAAACAAAGTTCTGAAGGTTAAGATATGGAATCAAAACAGTTTCATTCTGGGCAGAGCTTCATGCTGAGATGTTTCAGAATGAAGTTGAACCTATCTTCAGAAATAGGTTTTGTAAAGATATCACCCCATTGATGGTCTGTGTTAATAAATTTAAAATTTAGAATCCCTTTCTGAATATAGTCCCTAATAAAATGATGTTTTATTTCTATATGCTTAGCCCTAGAATGCAAAATAGGATTTTTACTGAGACAAATAGCAGAAGTATTGTCACAGAGGATAGGAATGTTACTCTCAAATATCTGGAAGTCCTCAAGTTGACTTTTCATCCAGAGCATTTGTGTACTGCATCAAGCTGCTGCTATGTATTCAGCTTCTGTTGTTGATAGAGCAATTGTGGATTGTCTTTTGCTGGACCATGAGATCAGATTTTCTCCCAGAAACTGGTAGCTTCTAGAAGTGCTTTTATGTTCTACTCTGTCTCCAGCAAAATCAGCATCACAGTATCCTATTAAGCTGTAATTACTTGATTTTCTATAAAACAAACCCAGATTAGTAGTACCTTTCAGATACTTGAAAATTCGCTTAACTTCTGTTAAGTAAGATTCTCTAGGATCTGATTGGAATCTAGCACAAATGCAAACACTGAATAGAATGTCAGGCCTTAAAGCCGTCAGATAGAGAAGAGAACCAATCATACCTCTATAGACCTTCTGTTCTACCTTTTTACTTACCTCTTCTCTTTCCAGAATGCATGTGGGATGCATTGGAATCTTTGATGGATTACATTCTGAGAGATCAAATTTCTTCAGAAGTTCTCTGACATATTTGCTCTGATGAATGTAAGTTCCTTCTAGGGTTTGATTAATCTGAATGCCCAGAAAGAATTTTAGTTCCCCCATTAGGCTCATCTCAAATTCTTCCTGCATACATTTAGCAAACTTTCTTCCTAGAGAGGGTTTAGTGGATCCAAATATGATGTCATCAACATAAATCTGACATACTAAAATGTCATTCTTAACTGTCTTACAGAACAAGGTTGTGTCCACTTTCCCTCTGGTGAATTCCTTTTCTAGCAGGAAGTTACTTAGTCTTTCATACCAAGCTCTGGGAGCTTGTTTCAGACCATAGAGTGACTTCTTTAGTTTGAAAACATATTCTGGATTTTTGGAACTTTCAAAACCAGGGGGTTGGTGCACATATACCTCTTCTTCTATATATCCATTTAAGAATGCACTCTTAACATCCATCTAATACAGAGTGATGCCTTTATTAACAGCAAATGAAATTAAGAGTCTGATAGATTCTAACCTGGCGACTGGAGCAAAGGTTTCTGTATAGTCTATCCCCTCTTGCTGACTATAACCTTGTGCTACCAGTCGTGCTTTATTTCTGATGACTTCACCTAGTTTGTTCAGTTTGTTTCTGAACACCAATTTTGTACCAATGATGTTGAATCCTTTTGGTTTAGGAACTAGATCCCATACGTCATTTCTTGTGAATTGATTTAGCTCCTCTTGCATTTCTAGAATCCAGTCATTGTCCAGAAGTGCTTCATCAATTGTTGTTGGTTCAATTAGAGAAACCAGTCCCATGAGGGATTCTTCAGAGTTTCTGAAGCTAGATCTTGTTTTGATTGGATCTTCCTTTCTTCCTAAGATTGTTTCTTCTGGGTGATCCATGCTGCTTCTGGATGGTCTTTTCTGGAGTTGATCAACAGAAGGTGCTGGATTTCTTGCAGTGACTCTTTCTGATGTTGAGGGAGTGTCTCTGTTGAGAGCTTCTGATGATTTGTCTTCAGTACCTGTGAGTTCAACTTCCATACCTGCAAGGAATTCATTCTGCTTTGACTTTTGAGAGTCAAGCATATCATCAAAACGAACACTGATTGACTCTTCCACAATCTGTGTTTCTGTATTGTATACTCTGTACCCTCTTGAGCGTTCAGAATATCCTAACATAATACACTTTTGTGCTTTAGAGTCAAACTTGTTCAAATAATTTTTTGTATTCAGAATAAAACATGTACATCCAAATGGGTGAAAGTAGGAAATGTTGGACTTTCTGTTCTTCCACAATTCATATGTGTGTGTGTCAGGCTGTGTGGCTTGTGAATCTGCTGGAAAAACCGGGCAGTAAGGTTGACAAAGTTGTCACACTCTTTGTTGACAATGTTTAAGCCATCAATCTTGCAAGAAATCCAATAGAACATGGGATGAGAAAGCATATTGAGATGAGATTTCATTACTTGATGGAACCGGTGCGTGCAAGCTAGTTGAGGTTAGGATACTATCGAAGCGAAGAATAACTTTCAGATTTGTTAACGAAAGGGGTAACAAATATGGTGTTCAAGAAGCTTGTGGTGAGTTAGGGTATGAAGAACTTGCAGTAGTTGAATTAAGGTGGTGTATTGGAAGTTTAGAATAATTCAAATGCAATATGGAAGCTTCGAGAAGCATTACGTCGAAACAACTTATTTGAGAAGCACTTTTAGAAAGCAGAAATCTGGAATTTTCACAGAGGAAATAGATTACCAGAAAATGGGTAATCGATTACGAAAGTTGATATTTTTCTAGATTAACAATTTTGAGTTCAGGAAATCGAACCCTTGTTTTGGGAAATCGATTTCCAACACAATTTTTGTGTTGTTTTGCTGTTTTATGAGCCTGTTGAGGTTCCAACTTGTTTTTCTTTGTATCCTATATATACTCCCTCATGTAATGTGGTTTTTAAGTACAATTAATGCAAAATAATATTTTCTCCTCAATTACTCTCTCTCTCTCTCTCTCTCTCTCTCTCTCTCTCTCTCTCATAATCTCCAAATTCTCTCAAACTTCATCTTCTCCAATTAAGCACTTTTCACCATTAATTCACCAACTTATTTTGTGTGTTCCAACAATATGTCTCTCCAGAGCTTATTTTTGCCTTCTATGACTTTAAGGTTTAGACTTTGAAGATGCTAAAACAATATATTGAAAAACATGATTTGAAGATTAATGTCAAGTTTCACTTTATCAAGTAAACAATATGCTTGAACCTTGACATTGATCTTTAACGCCAGAATTTTCAAGATAGTAAAAATGAATAATGATATTGCAACACAAAAAGAGGATTATAAATGAATGAAAAACTAAAATGTGTCTGTTGGGATTCAAAGTGATTCCTTGAGGGACATTTCTCCACGGTTAGAAAACTTGACTGTGGTGAAATATTATTCAGTTTTAATTAAAAATTAAAAAAAAAAAACACCACATTTCCCCATGTTTATTATCTTTAACCAAAGTGATTTGTGTCTTGAAAGATAAGAAAAAATAAAGGCGCCTAATTGGATAAGTTTATTCATGATAGATACTTAGGTCGAGGTTAAAGTTCGTTACAAAATCTACATTTTGTAGTAGTGTTTCTGATGTATATGCTAAAAAG
Organism: Vicia faba; assembly: GCA_948472305.1. Taxonomy (NCBI): domain Eukaryota; kingdom Viridiplantae; phylum Streptophyta; class Magnoliopsida; order Fabales; family Fabaceae; genus Vicia; species Vicia faba. Next base: position 446,352 of record CATIWC010001983.1, read on the forward strand.
GAAGGCCTTTGGTGGAAATGGATGGCCTGGATTAAGTCATGTGTATTTACAAGTAGAATGATATTTTTAGTCATTGGTATCCATACAAAGGACTTCTATGTTGGGTGTGGCTTGATACATGGTAACCCATTGTCACATTTTCTATTTGTGATTGTTAGGATTAACGATGTTTGTCAAGAGAGCTGTGACGTTAGGTGATTTTCATGGAATCAGGGTGAATGAGAATGTCAAATATAAAATGCTACAATTTATAGATGATTCCATTATAGTCGAGAATGGATCATGTAATAATTTATGGAGTATTAAAGCACTTCTAATAGGATTTGAAATGGTTTCATGGTTAGGTGCGAATTTGTGTAAGATCAAACGATATGGTATAAATTTGAACAAACACTTCATAAAGGCAATTTTAACATTTTTGTCATTATGTGTTGATGTTATACCATTATATTTTTTGGGTGTTCATGTTGGTTCTATTCTGAAAAGCACTTTTGTGTCGAGACATATCATTCAAATATTCAGAAGAAGGTTAGAAACATGGAAGAGGGGGTGTCTATATATGGGAGGGAGAATAACATTTCTAAATTCATTTCTCAATATTATACCTATATAGTTCATGTCCTTCTTTATAGCGCTAGTGCAGGTATGGAAAACACAAAGATACATCTAGATTTTCAATGGGGAGGCTCAAAAATTAAACAAAGAGTTCATTATGTCAGTTGGATAAATATGTGCAAATCAAAGGATAATGGAGGTCTAGGAGTGAATATTGTTGAGGTGTTTAACAAGTCATTAATACGCAAGTGGAAGTGGAGAGTGATAATGGAGAATGATACATTGTGCGTAGGACTTTTGAGACATATGTATGGGGAAGTGGCTATACAAATGTTGAGTGATAAAGATTATGCAGGGAGAAATAAGGAATCTAATTTTGGAAAGACCTCAAGTTCATAGGAGGGAATGAAATGGTGATGAATAAGTAGTGGCAGGATATATAGCGTGCATGTTTAGGGTGACAAAAATATACCATTTTGAAAGGCCAAGTGGGTTGGGGTCAAACCATAAAATATGTTTTTCTTGAATTGTTTCACATAAGCAACAAACCAGAAGGCAGTATATTAGATATGGTGGACTGGATCAACAACAAGTGAACTTGTAATCTTCAATGGAACATGGGCACTATAACTCCTTAATTACTGCCACGTATGGAAGAGATGCATAATTTATTGACAAGAGTAGAACCAAGCATATAATATTATTCCATGTTTGTGTGGATCCCTAAATGTATGAAGATATTCTCTATTAAGTCATGTTATAGACTGCTCAAGGAGGTTAGGCATGATAGTATGCTCGAAGAAGGTTTAAGAGTTGCATTGGGAGTATTATGGATGGCAAATGCCCATATAAAATTAAGGTTTTTGGATGGTTATTGATGTGAGATAGTTTACACAGTAAATAGAAGTTGGGAAGAAGAGGCTTTGTGCAAAATAATATAGACTTGGTTTGTGTATTCTATTTTTAGGATGTAGAAACATTACCGAAACAAATGTTTGAAATACCTTTAACTAAAAGGCTGTGGAAGGCTGTGGAGGAGTGGAAAGGTCTAACAATAGATTTGAATTTCCATGTTTTGGAGAGTTTCAACCATCATGAATTTGAAGAGGAAAACTAAAGAGGATAAGAAGGGTGTTGTATGATTGATAACTTATTTGTGTGTATGTGTGTGCACGCATGAAGAGAAACAATATACTCTTGAAAGGAGAAGTGTGCAAGGAAGAGGAAATATTATTTTCCATAAAGCTAACGAAATGGATATGATGTGTAATAGGTTCAAAATTCAATGCAAATTTTAGCTTGAATGAGTGGTTTGTAGCTCCTCTAGATTATCTTAAACTTAGTTGACCACCTTGTAATGATTCAAACTAAGTTGATCATCTTGTAATGGGTTAGAGTACCCATTGTACTCTATTTAATGAATTTTCATTATAAAAAAAAATCGATTACTTTTTTGTCAGTAGTTTGTCATATTAAGAGATGAAACTAAATGATTACTACCGAAGTCCCTAATTACATGATCCTCTTGAGTATTTTACTTGTCCCTTTTTATAAGACCATATTCAAATTTCAAAGTGCATTTATTGTTTTTCCAAATACACTCCTTATTATATTAAATATTTTTCTGCAATCTTTAATAAATACTCTCGTTTAAACATTAAGTATTTCTCTCTCCTAGGAATAAATTTGTAAAATCATACAAATAGTCAATAAATTTAATAATCTAACAAATTTTTTTAATTAGCGTAATTTACTCTTTTGGGACTTATATTTAGGGTCGGAAGTATTACATATGTATTTTATTTTGGGTTAATATCTATTCCCCCTCTGGCATTTGGGACATTTTCGAAAAAACCCAGTAAAAAAAATTTCATAAACTTCCCTAACATTTGCATATTCCCCTATTTTGCACCTTCATCAGATTCATTCATCAAAAAAACTGATGTGGTACTATTATTTTTCATTTTCTATTTAATGTTTAATCCACGTATGTATTTCATTTATTGAAATGACCCAAATACCCCCAACTAAAAAATAAAACATGATTAATCAAAACTTCATTCAAAGAAACCCTAAAAACTCATATGCTCATTCGTCCCCTTCATCTTCATTGTGTTTGTTCCTTACCTTTTTCCACATCATTGTGTCTTCTCCTTTCCTTCTTCCATACCATCTTTTTTTATTTTGGTTTTGTCGTTTCCCTACTCCATATTCCTCCAAGATTAATAAAAATCTCAAAAATTTCAAAGTGAAGCATGTCTTCAAATAAAAGAATCACTCCAAAATATGGACATAATCTTTCTATGTAGATGTTTGTTTTAAAGTCTAATGCAAATCCTGAAAAAAAACTTGAAGTACAAGTATTGGAGTAAAGAAGAAGATTGTCAATTATTCCATTAGGATGATGATTTTTTTGATCAATGTGAAAGAGAAACAACTCTAAATGAAGGAGAAATCAAACAACTGTTAACGAAATTTGGGAAGGATTTTGGGAAATAGATTGGAAATTAATTATGTTCAAAAGAATTTCTTCCTGGGTTTTTTTTTCCTACTAGTTTTAGGAGCACATATCAGAAAATGATGTAACAAGTTTAATGTGTATTGTAATGCATTGTTGATGTGTACTGTAATTTGTTTTGAATGAATGAAAAACAAGTGTTTAAGGTTTAAAATTTTACATAACTATTAAAATGTTTAGTATACTTACATAACAGCTTAGACATAAGTATGTTTTAATATAATTTAGACATAACTTTGGACATAACTTGGAAATAATTTGGACATAACTTTAGACATAATTTGGACATAACTTTGCACATAACTTTGGACATAATTTGGACATGATTTGGACACACACACACACACACACACACACACACACACACACACACACACACACACACACACACACACACACACACACACACACACACACACACACACACACACACACCACACACACACACACACACACACACACACACACACACACACACACATATATGTATATATATATATATATATATATATATATATATATATATATATATATATATATATATATATATATATATATATATATATATATATATATATATATATATATATATATATATATATATATATATATATTCAAATTTTGGATAGAATTTTAACAGTATTGTCAACATAACTTTTACATTTAGATAGTTATTTCCATTACATATCATTAATATTAATTCCATGACATGTTGATCCAAAATGTTCACATATTGTGCATTACAAAGATATTCCAAAAGTAGTACATATTGTGCATAACATAGATGTTCTTAAATTACATTACAAACTATGACTAGAAACTAAACATTGGTGTTCATAAATTACATTACATAGATGTTCCAAAAGTATAACATATTGAGGATAAATTATGCATTATAGAGTCATTCGCCTTGAAATTTCATCCTGAAATTCTAGCACACTAGATAGATGTTAAGACTGATGTCACCACACAAAAACACAGTGTCAAGAAATATGTTAAGACACCATCTTACTGACAGAGTAATTTACAAAAACAATAAATCATGCAGATAGTAAATTGCAGAAGATAAATAACACAGTCAAATGTTAACACAGTTTGGTGAAACTTCACCTACTCTAGGGGCATCTAAGTCAGGAAGGAAATCCACTATAATAGTATTAGTTCAAAGCTTAAACAACCCAATTTATAACTTATCACCTAATCACTACCCATGCAATTTCTACCTAGGAACCTCGTAGATATGAAAACCCCCGCTCACTTCCCAAAATCACCTCAATGATAATAACAATGAATAAAAAAGAAGAACACGCTTCTAATTAAACATATTACACTCTTTGCTTAAAAGCTCATTAGTAAATCACAATGAACAATGAACAATCAGTCAACCCCAATAGATCAAACAAGATACATGAGTGACATACAAAAAACTAAGAACAATAAAAAAAACTCTCAAACTCTAAAGACTCTTGAATAACAACTTCCCTCTTTTTTTTCACACTTTGCATTAGGTTTAGGTTTTTACTTTTAAACTCCTCAGCTAGCATGGGATTCATATTCTCCGCTAGATTTGTTGTAGATCCACAAGCTGATGGTTACACAAATTATGCAGAAAAAATCTCCTTGAAATATGGAATAAAACATCACAAGTTTCCTAAATTGTATCAACATCCAATTTTAAAAACTAATGCATAGTTGAAGATAAAATTAATTGTTCCAAAAATAATCCTTCTTGATCTGCAGAAATATGTGAGATAAATTAATTGAGAATCTCACAAAAATGAAATCAGAACCTTCAAGAAGCAACAATAGAGTCTACTACATAAAGTGATCAAGTTGTCATGACATCTTGCTCAACATCTGGCTCTGATACATGTTTTACCAAAATTGTTGCCAATCACAAAATCACAGACCTAACAATCTTCCCTTTTGAATTCTTTTGGCTAAAGCAGTCTTTGCACAATAAATCTGGAGATAAGGAATAAAACCACAATAAAACACACAAACACAAGGTACAATAATTACATGTAAACTTTGTAAATAACTGTAAAACACACAAGCTAACACACTACAATGTACTCCCTCTTTTTAGCTGAAAATTGACAAAAATAGAGTAAATACACAACAAAAACGGAAGCACACACAAAAGTAGATGGAAACACACAATCATTAGAAACACAAATTTCAGATGGAAGAACACACAATAGTTCATCTTCAGGTGATAGTTCACCTTTTTTCCCTGTCAAAAGTCTTTCTACATTTCTTGCTGCTGTCACATGTTTCAGGAGTGTTGACACTGAACTTCCTTGCCACCATCTTAAAACATGTCTTCTTGAAACCAGCCTTCTATTCTTGCAGAGATATTTTTTTTCATCCTTTGACAAATTTAACAATAGCAATTTGCTTAGGCATGTAATGCATTAGAAAATAGAGGAAAGATAGAGTATTTGTTGCATTCCTCCACACCTGTAAGTTCTATAATTCACCAATAGTGCGGATTTCTAGCTCACTCCTTATGTTCTCAAATTGATTTTCATATAAGGATTTGGTAAACATAACAGTCAGTGGTTTTTGAGTGTCCACATCCTCCAGAGTGACAATCTTGCCTTTAATAAGATTCCAGATAAGGTGATTATGGTTGTCAAAATTCTTATTCCACCTATGTTGAATGAGATGTTTGATATCACTCAGATCTTCACAATGTAATGTCATGACATCCTGCTCAAAATTATATTCCTTCAACATCTGTTTCATCCACATTAGTAACCAAAGAAGAAAATATTTACTTCTTGGTTAACCAGAAAATTAAACTGTTTCTTTAGTAGAAACATGCATCATAAATGCCTTTTCTATCATCACTAATATCCCAATTTGCATTACAAAATTCTTTCACCATGAAATTTGTGTTGTGAGAAAATAACACACCATAAAAACTTATTCCAATGATACATTTCAAGATTTTCTTTTCTTGAATAATAAGGCTCATCTTAGGTTAAAGTTTAGAGATAAAACGTGAATTTGATATCTCCTCATTGAATCCAGCGGTGTCCACTTTATTAAGGTGTCCTATAATGAGTTCCTTGGAGTGTTATGTTTGAATTCTCATAGAGATACCTTTGTTTACTTGAGAACTAACAGATTCAATACTTATGAATTCACAAATCACATTTCTTCCTACTTTATCAGTTTGCACAAGATAAGTTCCACTATCTTATTTGACAGCAATCTCTTTTTCAGTGATTGAATCATCAATCACCACACTTATGGATTCTGTTATGACTTTAGTTATGGAGTTAAAAATTCTATAAGCTCTTTTGTTTAAAAAGTAACCAAGAAATATCCCTTCATCACTTATGAGATCCATCTTACCCTTTTGTTCTTTGTCAGTCAAGATATAACATTTTCTTCCAAAGACATGAAAGTAGTTGACTTTAGGCTTCCTTCCTTTCCATAACTTATACAGAGTAGCTAAAGTGCCTGCCCTCAGAGTCAACCTACTATGAATGTAACATGCAGTATTTATAGCTTTATCCCAAAAGTGATATGACAAATGCTTAACATGAAGCATGACTTTGGCTAATTCTTGTATAGCTCTGGTCTTTTGCTCAACATCTCCATTTGCTGGGAAGTGAAAGAAAATTGATGAATGATACCTTCAGAAGCATAAAATTCATAGAATTTTGTATTCTTAAACTTCTTGTCATGGTCACTTGAAATCTTGACAATCACACTATTATACTCCTTTTGAATACTTTGACACAAATCTTTAAAGACTTCAAAGGTGTCTGATATTTCTCTAATAAATTTCACCCATGTAAACCCTAAAAAATTATCTATAACCACATAGACATACCTATTTCCACCCAAGCTTATTACATGAATTGGTCCCATTAAGTGCATATGAAAAATATCTAGCACTTTGGAAGTAGTCTGATGTTGCAAATTTGGATGTGACATCTTGGTTTACTCCGTAATCTCACACTCACCATAGAATTTACCCTCCTCAACCTTGTGTACTAGCATACCTCTAATATCTTCTTTATATATGATTTCCTTCATTCCCCTAAGATGAAGGTGTCCAAGCTTTTGGTGCCATAACTTCACCTTATTCTTCTTGGTCATCAAACATGTGGAGGAATAGGTAGTTATTTGAGGTCCCACATATAACACTTGTCTTTAAACCTTATATCTTTCATCATAATAGCATTTTTCTCATTTTTAACAAAACATTTTGAATTTGAGAAGTTGACTAACAATCCTTGGTTACACAACTGAATAATGCTGATAAGATAGTTAGTCCTTTCACAAGAAGAACATCTTCTAGACTAGGAGATCCAATACACACCAATTTTCCAACTCCCTTAATTTCACCTTTAAACCCATCACCAAATCTAATAGACCTTTTGGGCTGAGATCTAATATCCACCAACAACTTTTGAATCCCTTTCATATGTCTAGAGTATCCACTATCAAAGTAACAATCTTCTCTTGTTGAAGCTCTCAAAAAAGTATGATCTACAAGGTTAACATCCCTATCTTTAAAACTTCTCTTTTTACTCACTTGATTAGCCCTAGAATGAGCTGAAGGTTTTTGAATTCCATACAATATGTAACAAAAAGGCTTTATATGACCACACTCACCATAATAATGACATCTCCAAGGTGAGAATTAGGATTTAGTTGGAGTTTCTATATGCTAGAATATTGTAACATGTGGGTGGACATGGGGAGCATTTTCTTCTTTTCAGAAGGAATGAACTTCTCTACATACATTTTGCCTTGTTTAATATCATATTGATAATTAACTCATGTATTTCCAACCTCTTTCATCATATTAGTTCCATTCATGTTGTCAAGCTTGGAATTTAAGAGAGTTACCTCATTTTGTAGATGAGAGATAGTACATAGAAGTTACTTCTTTTCATTCTCCAATTCAGCTATGATGTTTTTCTAATTTTCCTTTGTGTTAAGGCTTTCTTCACATATGTCACAAGTTTCCTTGTATGACACATCCAGATCGTCATATAAGACATTTTCATCACAAGATTTTGCATCATCTTCCCATATTCTACTGAGAGTTGTCACAAGTTTTACAGTTTCAGTATTAGGTTCATCTTCTGACTCATCATCATCAGACCAAGATATAGAAACACCCTTTTTCTGTTTCTTGAGAAAGGTGGGACATTCTCGCTTAATGTGACCAAATCCTTCACACACAAAACATTGAATGCATTTGCGTTTATTTGAGTTCTCTTTAGTTCTAGTATTTTTCTATAAATCATAGTTAATGTTGATGTCATATGAGATGTTCTTGACATTTGGTCTTCCCCTCCTATCCATTCTCTACAAAATTATATTGAATTACTTCCTAAGTAATACAATGGTATTTGACAATCCCTCCTCAGTATCCAGATCATCCTGACCCTCTTCATCTTCAGCATTGGTTACAAAAATTATGCTCTTGTTCATCTTCTATGACTTGTCACTTATAGCTAATTCAAATGTTTGAAGTGATCCAACAAGTTCATCAACTCTCATGTTGTTGATTTCTTGAGCTTCTTCAATATTTGTTACCTTCATGTCAAATCTCTGAGGTAGAGACCTGAGAATCTTTCTAACAAGCTTTTCTTATGACATCTCTCTCCCAAGCAATTAGATGCATTTCCTATTTCAAGAACATTCATGTGAAAGTCCTGAGTGCTTTCATCATAATTCATCTTTAGATTATCAAATATGGTAGTGAGAAGCTGAAGTCTGGACATCTTTATTTTAGATGTGCCTTCATAATTTGTCCTGAGGATTTCCCAAGAATCTTTAGCAACAATACATGTATTTATTAATCTGAAAACATTCTAGTCCACTCCATTGAATAGAGAATTCAAAGCTTTGGAATTTCCAAGAGTTAATTCATATTCCTCTTTAGACCACTCTTATTCTAACTTCAAAGACTTATTTTTATCTTTGTCCTTCATAACAGGATGATTCCAACCTTTCAAAATATCCTTCCAATATCTATTGTCCATGGATTTTAGAAAAGCTACCATACGAGCCTTCAAATATTCATCGTTGACACCATATAAAAGAGGTGGTATGTTATTGTATCCTCCTTACTTGTTCATATTACCAGAAAGTATCTTCCCTTGAGCTTACCCAAAACACAATGTCAAGAAAGATGTTAAGACATCATCTTAATGACAGAGCAATTTATAAAAATAATAAATCACGCAGAAAACAAATTGCAGATGATAAATAACACAATTAAATGTTAACCCAATTTAGTGCAACTTCACCTATTCTGGGGGAATCCATGTTATGACGGAAATCCACTATAATAGTATTAGTTCAAAGCTTAAACAACCCAGTTTACAAGTTATCAGTTAATCACTACCCATGTAATTTCTACCTAGGAACCTCCTAGATATGAGAACTCCCTGTCACTTCCCACAATCACCTTAGTGATAATAACTATTAGGTATGTGATTTTATGGTTGGCAAAAAATTTTGTAAAACAAGTAGTTGACAATTTTTTTATCAAAAACATGTTTCATTGAGAAAAACATGTATTGCAGCCTAATGTTGAACAAGATATCATAATATGTTGACCAGCTGGTACAACAGAGTCAGCTAGTACTTATTTGACAGATGTTCTATCAGATGTTGTAATATGTTATAACAAATAATCATGACAATACAATTGGATAATATCCTTGAATATTTAATTAAAAAATATTATATTCTGGAGGTTTCTAAAACTCATATCAGGCGCAGGCAATCAAGGATTTTTAGGAACAATTCTAGATTTTATTTGTTTCATAAAAATGATCTTTGAGACTTTTTAGGAAATATTTTAAATATTTTTTTTTGTTTCTATTTTTGTGGAGAATATTTTACCGGGATTTAGAGCTGAAGATTGGATTTGATTAAATAGTCCAAGCCTGTCCAAGCCCAACTCCAGAAGTCTATATAAGGAGTCTTACTAGACCTAGTTTTTTAAGCATTGTTTTTATTTGTAAAACCGTGTGAAAATAAGGGTTTAGGGTTTGAGAGTTCCTTAGGTTCTCCGTGTATTTTTTGTACGTCCTCATGTATCTTTTGATGCATTTGAGTTGACTGATTGTTACTTGTTTATCAAGTTATTGTTATCCTATAAACTTTTAAGCAAAGAGCTAAGTTTTGTTTGTAGTGAAGCTTTTAAGCAAACAAAGTATTTATGTATTGGAAGTGTAATCTTCTTTTTGGTTTCCTGAGACATTCTCTAGGATTAGGATTGTTTGATATCATTGCGGTGATTGTGAGTTAGAGGAGTTCTCATATCTAGGTTCCTAGGTAGAAATTGCAATGGGTACGGATTAAGTTAGAAGTGTCAACTGGGATTATTTGGCTTCAAATTGATACTACTGATAGTGGATTTCCTTCCTGGCTTGGTAACCCCCAATGTAGGTGATTTGCACCAAACTAGGTTAATAGTTGATTGTGTTCTTTAAGTTTTTATAATTTACATTTCTACATAATCTTTCTATTTTTCGCAAATCTATTTTATGTCTATTAGATGTTATAACATATATCGTGACATTGTGTGTTGTTGAGACATCAGTCTTGACTTTTGATATTGTGTGTGCCAGAATTTCAATTGACATCAAGAGCAGGCACCATGCTCTATTTATTGGGGTGAGATCCCTGAATATACTTTCTGGCACTATAAAGAAAGAAGGAGAATATAACAATAGACCACCCATATTTGATGGTTCAAACTATGATTTGTGGAAGGTAAGAATGGAATATTTTCTGAAATATATGGATAGAAAAGCTTGGAAGGTTGTTTTAAAAGGATGGGAGCATCCAATTGTGAAGGACAAAGATGGGAAAGAATCTATAAAACGTAAAGAAGACTGGGATGAAAATGATGATAAATAAGCCATTGGAAATTCCAAGGCTTTAAATACTCTATTCAATGGTGTAGAAAAAAAATGTTTTCAGGATGATTAATACATGTATTGTAGCCAAGGATGCTTGGGAGATTCTCAAGACAACTTATGAATGTACTTCTAAAGTGAATATCAGATGAAGATTCTTGAAATTGCTAGTGCATCAAGTGCTTTGGGAGAGAAAATGTCAGAAGCAAACTTGGTCAGAAAGATTCTTATATCCTTACCTAGAAGATTTGACATGAAGGTTATAGCTATTGAAGAAGCTCAGGACATCAACAACATGAGATTTGATAAACTTTTTGGGTCAATTCAAACTTTTAAATTGGCTATTAGTGACAAGACTGAGAAAAATAACAAATGCATAACTTTTGTATCCATTGTTGAAGATGAAGAAGGTTAAGCTAGTTTGGATATTGATGAAGATGTGTCCAATAAAATTGTGTTACTTGGAAAGCAATTCAACAGAATTCTGAAAAGGTTGGATAGAAGAGGAACACAAAATGTCAGGAACATCTCATATGACATCAACAATAAGGAGAACTTTCAGAAGAACAACATGCTTAAAGAAAAGACCAATCAAAGAAAAGGCATTCAATGTTATGAGTGTGAGGGTTTTGGTCACATCAAATCAGAATGTCCCACTTTTCTCAAGAGGTAGAAAAAGGGGTTTACTGTGTCTTGGTCTGATGATGATGAATCACTCTATCCATCGAATACTTAAACTCTCCAATCAATTGCGCACAACCTAAATCACTCGTTAATACCATCACGTATCACTCACACTAAGGCTATCTCTAACGCAAAGTGAGACATCACCCGTATTACTCTCGTCAATGATCTCTTAACTAACTCAAACAACCTGAATGCATTACATAACTGATACCCACATGAATATTAAGCCTAAATCTATGTCTAGAGTCTAGGACCTACTAGATATTCATTCAAGAAAAATATTCGGAAAGCATATGTCTACGACAAACCAAAACTCCACAATAAAGCTAAAATCAAGAACAAACATCAATATTAATTTGTAAAGGAGATTTCATACAATCCTATGATAAACAAATGTACATACATAAAGAGTAAAGATATACATACAAAACCCACCATTGGAATGATACATATGGAAGACGGAGATGAATAGGAAACTTCTTGCGGTGTTAACACGATCCAAGATAACCCATAATCAATCGACGAGATTCACCACCCAATGATATTGGGTAAACCTCTAAACTACAGAAAATTGAATCAGAGCTCATCCAAGAAGGAAAGAGATGATAAAACCTAACAAAATTTGTTTTAAATCTATATATACAAAACTAGGTTATGCAGACCACGCTAAGCGCTAACACCTGCGCTAAGCATGCACTCACTTATTCACTAAACCATCTTAGAGCGTGCTAAGCACAAAATACCATGCTAAGCGTGCGCGCCTCTGCCATATTTTTATCTTCAGCTCCCAGGGTACGCTAAGGGCGCACAGACCGCGCTTAACACCGTCTGCAACACTTATTTCTTCCAAAATTTTGCGTTTGAAGCCGTATCTTTGACACTTTATTGCTTATGCTCCAAATATGCATCAATACCTACAAAAATACATTAAAACTATCAAAAGGTATATAAATTACTCGAAAACATAGTAATACACAAAGTATACATATTTACACACAAACAGGGAATTAATTAAAGAATATTAACATGAGAACCAATAAGTTCAACAAATTATATACACAACATAATGATATTTTTGCACTTATCAAACTCTCCCCAACTTAAACTTGTTTATCCTCAAACAAGTTAAACAACTCGAAGAACAAAAGTAACCAACCAAAGAATCATGAATCAACAAGTTTGAAAAATGAAAACAAATGTAGGGTTCAAATAAAAACTTACAAGTAAAGTAAATACTTACCACTATCCTACAATGACAACATAAAAACGAAACGAATTCTAAGTACAAAAATTATACAAAACATTCCAAAACAAAACAAGCTTAATCATGAATCCCGCCTAGTAAAAATTCATCGGTAGATGAAGAACACACAAAGGTGAGGAATAAAAAAACACTCATCCACAATCTTGCAAACAATAGACTAAATTATGCATTCATCCAAAAACTCATATTGAACATACAAAGGAAATAATCACAAGGGCTTTTCAAGGTTGTAATGCTGCTTGGTTAATAGACAAGAGATACGTCCTAAAGCTAATCGAAGAAAAAAAAACTTTCCTTAACCTAAGGGAGTGATCAACTCACAAATACTCAAGCAACACAATTTCAATCAAACTACTTCTTCATTCCAAATTTCTCAAACCAATCACAATACTTATTCGCAGAATTTTTGAGCTCTTTTTGCTTTTCTTTTTTCAAAGCTTTTTCATATTTTTCTTTTTTATTTTTCTTTTCTTTTATTTTTCTTGCAAATTCATAGAAATCACAACATAAGCACATAAACATTTCTCTCCCCAAATTTAATTAAACCATCATCATAATGTAAATACTCCATACTTTCTAAGGCAAGGTACAAATTCAAACCATAAATCATAGTCGAGGATTCAAGAAAACAAAGAATCAACATCCATACAAAAAGATGAACTAAACACTCTTAGACAAGCATTTTGCAAAAACAACATGGACAATGACAAAAAATCTCAAAGGGGATACTAATGACCATGCACTCACAAGGTGAATTGAGTATTTAGTTAAGTAGTTGTGCTCAAAATGAAAAAAAAATGCCTTGATTACTTTCATGCAATCATAAAATCAATATAAATAAAATATTAAACATAATAAAGTATAGCTAAAACAAGAATTGTGGCCTCCAGCATATATGAACAATGGAAAGCTTCCTCACATTTAAGGGTAAAAAGGGAACTAAAGTGATTCAATAAAAAACAAGTAATGCAAAAAGAATGAATGGTATAGTAATTATACAAATGAAAAGTTTGATAAAAATGTTATGCTACAGAAAGCGATAAACGAGTACCTAGCATGTACCAACTTTGAAAACTATCATTACCATACATCCACAAGTTAAAACACTTAAACTTGGGAAAATCACCTCAAAATTCAAGTTACCGGACCAAAATTAGTCCAAATAATAAACAAAAGAATTAGAAAAATAATACTAATGTTAATTACTACTATAAGGCCTTGGTGAAAGTGGGAAAAAATAGAGCCAAGTGAAACAAAAAGACTTGATTGGCTGCTCACAGCAGAGCGCGCTAAGCGCCAAAACACGCGCTAAGTGCGCTACACCAGTAGCAGAAAAATAGGACAACAATATTGCAAGCCAAAAGCAACCTCCAAAATCACCTACATTACTCTCATTTGCACATCTAAACAACATTTGCAACACATACACACTTCCACAAGCTAAACACGACAAGCTTGCGAAAAACCACAAAGAATAACAACATAAAACAACTAATATCAACATACTAAAAGAATGGGTGAAAATTGATTAAACAAGTTGTAAAGTGGAGATTTGAGAATTTTACAAACAATCTGGATACAACTTATTTAATAGATGTTCACCACACTACCTAAACTAGAATGAAAAGTAATAACGAAACAAAAAAAATGATAAAAATGCTTGTTTCATGTCGTAAGCTCGACGCTTATTATTTATAAACCAACATGTTACTTAGGACAAGTTAAAAGCTTCACTCTCGCCTTTGCTCAAATCTCTTCAAGCTCTAACAGGAACTACACATCTAACCACACTTCGCAAAAGTGAAACAAAACAAGTCTACTATATACAAATGAACAAGTATGTAAAAGATGCACAAATGTACAAAATATACATATTTACGAAACTTAGAAAGCAAAACTATCATGATGTAATTAATATCAACACTAATCCCCGACAACGGCACCATTTTTATGAAGCGGTAAATTGGAAAACAAAAAGTAAGTATTTATTTAACTGGGTGATATATAGGTTATATCGTACCATCTTCACAGGGATTAATGAGAGGGAATAACTATCACTCAACAGTTTAAATCCTTCTATGTTTGGAAAAGCGTTTGCAGGAAAAATGTGGAAAAAGTAAATAAAGCAATAAAGAAAGCGATAAAGAATCATCCGCAACCTAAGAGAATTCATTCTGGAATCGCATTTCACTCTACCCATCGAGTACATAAACTCTCCAATCAATTGTACGTAACCTAAATCAATCGTTAATACCATCACATATCGGTCACATTAAGACTATCTCTAACGCAAAGTGAGACATCACCCGTATTAATCTCGTCGATGATCTCTCAACCGACTCAAATAACCCAAATCTATTACATAACTGATACCCACATGAATATTAAGCCTAAATTTATGTCTAGAGTCTAGTACCTAATAGATATTCATTTAAGAAAAGATTCGGGAAGCATATATCTACGACAAACCAAAACTCCACAATAAAGCAAAAATCAAGAACAAACACCGGTATTAATTTGTAAAGGAGATTTCATACAATCCCATGATCAAAAAATGTACATACATAAAGCGTAAAGATATACATACAAAACCCACCATTGGAATTATACATAGGGAAGAAGGAGATGAATAGGAAACTTCTCACTATGTCAACACGATCCGAGACAACCCATAACCAATCGACAAGATGCACCACCCAATGAAGTTGGGTAAACCTCTAAACTACAGAAAATTGGTTCATAGCTCCTCCAAGAGGGAAATAGATGATAAAACCTAACAAAATTTGTTTTAGATCTGTATATACAAAATTGAGTTACACAAAATGCGCTAAGCACCAACACCTACGCTAAGAGCACACTCACTTATTCAATAAACTGTCTTATAGTATGCTAAGCGCCAAATACCGTGCTAAGAGTACTCGGCTCTTTCATATTTTTCTCTTCAGCTTCCAGGGAACGCTAAGTGCGCACAGACCACGCTTAGCACCGTCTGCAACACTTATTTCTTCCAAAATTGCGTGTTTGAAGCCGTGTTTGAAGTCGTGTCTTCGACACTTTATTGCTCATGCTCTAAATACGCATCAATACCTACAAAAATACATTAAAACTATCAAAAGGTACATAAATGAATCCAAAACGTAATAATACGCAAAGTATACATATTTACACACAAAGAAGGAAATTATTCAAAGAATATTAACAAAAGAACTGATAAGTGGCATAAATTATCTACACAAAATAACGACATTTTTGCACTTATCACTCTTTCTGAAAGATGGGAAGATAAAGTGAAAGCTTATGATGATAGTGTTCTCTATGAAGATTTTGGTACATCCTACAAAGATACCAGTTACAGTTGTGAAGCAAATATCAAAACAAAGGAAGATAAGAGAAACATCATAGCTGACTTGGAGAATGAAAAGAAGAAGCTTATGTGCGTTATATATCATCTTCAAAGTGATTTAACTCTATTAAATTCCAAGATTAATAACATGTCAGACTCATTAAAAAAATTAGAAGATAAAGATGCTATGATGGAAGAAACTGAAGATATAGAAGGTGACTATCAATTTGATAATTAACAAAGAAGAGTGTCTATGGTGAAGTCTCTTCCTTTTGAAAATAAGATAATAATCAACATGTCTAACCACATGTTACAACATTCTGGCATACATGATAAAGCATTGACCAGATTTCAATCATCAACGTGGATTTTCCATTATTATGGTGAGCATGGTCATTAAAAGCCTTTCTATTATAAACTATATGGAGATGACAAATCTTCAGTTTATTCTAAGGCTGAGCAAGTGAGCAAAAAAAAGTGTTAAAAATTGGGATATGAACTTTATTGCTCATACTTCCTTAAGAGACTCATATGGAGAAAACAAGAATGTTGACAGTGGGTGCTCTAGCCACATAACATGAGTTCAGAAGTTATTGCTGAATATTAGGTCTCATGCCACTAGATTTGTAAGATTTGGTGATGGGTTCAATGGTGAAATCAAAGGAGTTGGGAAGCTGATGTGTGATGGTTCTTATAATTTGGAAAATGTTAGCAAGAGTCAGGTGTGTGACCAAGGATCATTAGTCATTTTATTGAAATCGGAATGCTTAATCAGAGATAAGGAAAATTTTATGTTGATGAAGGGTAGAAGTTCTAAGGACAACTGTTATCTAAGGGAATCTCAATTAAATGCTTATTCTTCCTCATGTTCAAAAACTAGTAAGGATGAAGTAAAGCTATGGCACAAGAAACTTAGACACCTTCATCTCAAAATAATGTCGAAATTACTATCTGAAAGAACCGTTAGAGGAATTCCATAACTAAAGATTAAAGAGGGGATAATTTATGATGAGTGTGAGTTTAAGTCACAATCCATGATGTCACACAAAATGTTACAGCATTAGACTACTTCCAAAAGGTTAGAGCTTCTTCACATGGTAAGAGGTATGCTTATGTGCTTATAGATGATTTTTTTGGATATACTTGGATAAAATTTCTCTAAGAAAAATCATATGCTTTTGAGGTCTCCAAAGACTTGTGTCAAAGTATTCAAGAAGAGAAGAATGGTGATATTGTCAAAATTAGAAGTGAACATGACAAAGAGTTTGAGAATATAAAATTCTCTAAATTTTATGCTTCTAACAATATTAGTTAGGAGTGCTCTCAGCAAGGGGGAATTGTTAAACAAGTCACCAAGGAGACTCTAGAATCAGCTAGAGTCATGCTTCGTGATAAGGACTTTCCTTTGTGCTTTTGGGAAGAAGCCATGAATACTGCTTGTTATGTTCATAATAGGGTTACTTTGAGGAGAGATACTCCAGCTTCTCTTTATGAGCCGTGGAAAGGAATGAAACCTAGAGTCAATTACTTTTATATCTTTGGAAGTAAATTATATTACTTGATTGACCAAGGTCAAAAGGGAAATAAGAATCCCATAAGGTATGAAGAGATATTTATGGGTTATTTTTTAAGAGAATAAATTATAGAGTTTTTAACTCTAGAACTGGAATGTCTTTGGAATCTATCAATCTAGTAGTTAATGATTTAATTACTGAAGAGAATGGAAATGTTAGAGACGATGTTTGAATATCCAATGTGCAAATTGATGAAGCACTAAGGGAGGAGATTTTTGAATTCACAAACACTAAGTCAGTGATATTTGAATCCAACAAAGGCCTGTCTACTGAAGGACATATAGAACAATCTAGGGAAATGACTGCAAGTCACCCTGATAAAGGTAACATCACTAAACTTAAATAGAAGATAGAAAATACAAATGAATGTGCTACCTTGAGGGAAACAAGAGGAAGTTTCTCTAAACTAGTGTTGAAGAGAAAAAATGTCAAGCATAATGGCATGTCATGTTATAGTGAAGATCTGAGTTCTTTTAGATATCTCATTCAATAGTGATGGAACACGGATCTTGGTAGTTGTAATCAACTAATTAAAAATCTTATTGAAGGAAAGGAAGATACTCTAGAGAATATGGAAAACAAGGAATAACTAACTATTCTAAAAAATAATGGGATTGGAAATTGTACTATCAAGGAGTTATAGAAATTATAGATATGGAGGAGTTCAACAGTTACTGCATCTTTCCTCTATACTCTGAGGCATGACATGCCTAGATAAATTGCTACTGAGAAAGGATAGAAGAAAGGTGTTCTGCAAGATAGTGGGGATGGCTACAACACCAAGGGATGCAGATTGGTCTTTGATAGAGGCATGTGGCTCTTTGATAGAGGGAAAAGGTGGAAGACCACCTAAAGCCGACCAAGATCGTATGTTTTCATCTGTGTGTTTCAATATGTGGTATTTGCTAGTATGAAATATGTTTGTTTCTATCTGTGGTATTGTTTGTATGCAATATGTTTGTTTCCATCTATGGTATTGATTTTGTGTAATATGCTTGTCTCTAATGCTCTATTTGTTTCCATTTGTGGTAATGCCTAGGTCCAATATATTATAAAGTTTTGTGTGTTTCCACTGCATGTGTACATTTACTCCAGTTTTTATCAATATTTTTGCTAAAAACAGGGTGTAAAGTGTTGGTATGCTTTGTGCCATAATGTTACATCATATGTCTTGACATGTTGATTTAATATTGTGATAGGAATGTATTCTACTGCTTTTGAGAGAGTAGCTATCTGTGGTTGCCTATGCAATAATTCAGAGGGTTGTTCATGCTTGGTTGTACCGAAGCTTCTATTACTGCTTCTAGTGTGTCTTCTACTGCATGCGCTCTGATTTTGGGGTTTTCCCTTGAGGGGGAGAACTTATTATATATAACAGGGGGAGTAATTCACTTGTCTGATTGTACAAGCTTTTTAGATGTCTTGTGATTTTATAGAGTTTACATGGTTTCATCTAACTTGTGTTTGTGGTTTTATTCCTCTCTCTAGATTTTGTGCAAATGTTGTTTTAGCCAAAATTTGCCAAAGGGGGAGATTGTTATGTATATGATTTTATGGTTGGCAACAATTTCCGAAAAAAAAAAGTAGTTGAAAACAATTTTATCAAAAACATGTTTCATTGGGAAAAAACATGTATTATAGCCTAATGTTAAACAAGATGCCATAACATCTTGACCAACTGGTGAAAAAGAGTTTGTTGATACTTATTTGACAGTTGTTCTATCAGATGTTGTAACATGTTGCAATAGAACATCATGACAGTACAGGTGGATAATATCCTTGAAGATTTGATTGAAAAATGTGAGATTCGAGAGGTTTCTAGTACTCATATCAGGTGCAGGCAATCAAGGATTTTTATGAAGAAATGCATATTTGATTTGTTTCATAAAAAGGGTCTTTGAGACATTTTAGGAAATATTTGAAAGATTTGTTTTTTGTTTCTAATTTTATGGAGAAGATTCTGCAGGGATTTACAACTGAAGATTAGATTTCATTGAATAGTTCAAGCCAGTCCAAGCCCAACTATAAAAGTCTATTTAAGGAGTCTTACTAGACCTAGTTTTTTAAGCATTATTTTTATTTATAAAACCGTGTGAAAATAAGGGTTTAGGGTTTGAGAGTTCCTTATATTCTCTGCATGTTTTTGTATGTCCTCATGTATCTTTTGGTGCATTTGAGTTGACTGATTTTTACTTGTTTATCAAGTTATTGTTATCCTCTAAACTTTTAAGCAAAGAGCTAAGTTTTGTTTGTAGTGAAGCTTTTAAGCAAACAAAGTATTTTTGTATTGGAAGTGTAATCTCCTTTTTGGTTTCTTGAGACATTCCCTAGGATTGGGAGTGTTTGATATCACTGTGGTGATTGGGAGTGAGAGGGGTTATCATATCAAGGATGCTCCTAGGTAGAAATTTAATTGGGTAGGGATTAAGTGAGAAGTATAAAATGGGATTGTTTAGCTTCAAATTGATAATAATGATAATGGATTTCTTTCCTGGCTTGGTAGCCCCCAAAGTAGGTGAGTTGCACTAAAATAGGTTAATAATTGATTGTATTCTTTAAGTTTCTTCAATTTACTTTTATGCATAATCTTTATGTTTTTAGTAAGTCTATTTTTCTGTCTATCAGATGTTATAACATCTGTCGTGACAATTTGTATTATTGAGACATCAGTCTTGACTTCTAATGTTGTGTGTGCCATAATTTCAATAACAATGACCAAAACAAAAGAACACACTTCCAATTAAATATATTACACCCTTTGTTTAAAAGCTCATGAGTGAATCACAATGAATAATGAACAATCAGTCAATCTCAATGAGTCAAACAAGATACATGAGTGACATACAGAAAATAAAGAACAATAGAAAAAACTCTCAAACCCTAAAGACTTTTGAATTACATCTTCCCCATTTTTCACACTTTGCACTAGGTTTAAGTTTTTACTTTTAAACTCCTCAGCTAGCATGGGCTTCAGATTCTCCACTCAATTTGTTGTAGATCCACAAACGGATGGCTGCATAAATTATGCAGATAAGATCTCCTTGAAATATGGAACAAAAATATCACAAGTTTCCTATATTGTCTCAATATCTAAATTTAGAAACTAATGCACAGTTGAAGATAAAACTACTTGTTCCAAAAATAACCATTCTTGATCTCTGTAAATATGTGAGATAAATTAATTGAGAATATCACAAAAATCAAATCAGAACCTTCAAGAAGCAATAGTAACACCTGCTACATAAAGTGATCAAGATGTCATGGAACCTTGCTCAATATCTGACTCTGATATATGTTTTACCAAAAAAATTTCCAATCATAAAATCACATACCTAACACATCCCATGACTTATTTTTCTTCTTAGGACCATGAGAGTCATCATTTTCTAATGGTGCATCTGAAGTTGAGCTTGGGCCTGCATTATTTTTGGAACTCTAAACATATTTTAATCTATCAATACTCCTTTTAGGTGGCTAAGGTTTATTTTTCTCAACTTGTTTCTACTTCTGAACTTATTTTTTCTTTTTAAGTGGTTTGTTCTTATTAGCTTCTCCTTGTGTCTTCCCAACTTATTCAACAATGGGTGTAGGATTACATACTTGAGATTGCAGATCTTGAGATGGTTCATCTTCAAAAGCTTCCATCATATCCTTAATCATTGCATCTAAATTTGGGTCATTTCTACCATCTTCAACATCTTCAATAGAATTTTCCTCAGACACGCCTTCAGTAACATTTTCCTCATACGTAGAATTTTCGTAGCACTTGATGAGGCCTTCTTTCTTGGTGTTTTCCTCTGCACACAACCAAAATGCAACAAGTTTGTCACACAGTTTTCAATTTATTCATAGTAAATGAGACAAATACTAAATAAGTATAAATGATCACCTTTCTTTTTAATGGATTGGGATCATGTTCATTGTTATAGTATTTCCTTGATATATGACTAAATTTTTCACATGGTGCTTCTATAAGCTACTTTAGGCCTCCTCATCCTTGAACCGGTTTCATCATGCTCCCTAAACCTTAATTTCTTAGGTTTATGTTGACCCTTCTTATACTAAGGTAGTAACATGTCTTTGCATCCACACTTAATCATATATCCATACCATTTATTAGACTTACATTGTTTTCATAACATGTTTTATAAGCATCACTCATGTAACATGAATCAATATATAATTCAGGGTTTGAATTTTGATACTTATAGCAGACACAACATGTCTACAAGGTATCACTATTTCCAAACAGCAAGATGTACATGTTTTTGTCCCTAGATCTAATATAAATTGAAGTCTATTATATGGATGATGAACTTGCCACACCTCACCCATACCCCACTATAAATTGGTCCATTGTATTAGGTATTATTGCAAATTAGAAAATGTTATTACAATCATACCTTTTTGATACCATCAATGCTTATCTTTGTCGCACTAGAAGACGAAATGAAATCAAGAAACATGTGAACTAAATGCTTGATGTTGAACGTTCAACGAATCAAGTTGTATTAACTTTCAAGTGTTATAAACAATTAATAAGAATGAGACAATGTAGAATATGAGATTCTAGGTTTCAAAATGATGAAGAATAAGGGGACGATTGAGAATCTGATATTTTAGAGTTTTTTAAAATGAATGATTTCATTAATCAGGTTTTAATTTTAAAGTGAGGGTATTTGGGTTATTTCAATAAGTGAAGTACACATGTGGAATAAATATTAAATGAAAAATTAAAAAAACAGCATCACATAAGCTTTTTTGATGATTGAGACGGATAAAGATAAAAAATAAGAGAATTTTTAAATGTCAGGAAAATTTAACAAACTTCTTTAACATGGTTTTTAAAAAATGACCTAAATGACAAAGAGATAATATATATTAACATTTTATTATTTATAAAATTATTAATATTATGGCATGTTATATATCATTTAAAATAAATAGCAATTAGTTATTGACCATGATAATTATTTTTCAAGAACAAATACGAGTTTGATTAAAGAAAATATCAAACATATTAGTTACTTTCAACTTGTCATTGTCCCAAGAAAAATATCCCAATGTAACTCTTGAATTGCTCAATAAGTGATAATACCCTCATCATCTTTACAATCAACTAGCCAAACATTATATTTTATATTAGTTTTTGGAGTACAATACAAAATAACATTTTTTATCGTACAATATATTTTATCTAATCAAACTCTTTTTATTCTTATTATTATACAATATTTAATATAATAACTAACTTATTTTTATGAATTTTTGTGGAAAATAACCATGTATTAAAAAAATCGCAAATAACCATGTTTCAGAAAAAATTACATAAATAACCATGTTTCAGAAAACTCCTTAAGGAAGGATCCATCTCACTTGGCGCCTCCACTCATATTCTTGCCCTAGGCGCCATCCCACTTGGCGCCTCCTCTTCTTTTAGCCAAGTGAGATGGCACATTCACTTTAAAAGTGAGAGGAGACGCCATCTCACTTGGCTCCTAGGGCAAAATGTTGTTTTTATAAATAATTCGTCCGTTTCTCCGTCATTCCTCACACTTTCTCGCACCGTTCTTTTATTTTTTAATCTGTTATTTACGTCATGACATCGCCCATGATTTTTTACCAGAGATGGTTACGTTATTTTCTCCGCCACAAAACCTCCGATGAAAATGAAATTCTGGCACATTCACTCCATGGAGCATATGAAGAGGGAGTTGATGCGATGGCTAGAGGGAGACATCATGGAGAGGGAACAAATTAGAAGGATCCAGCGAAGACGAACAGAAACCTCACTTGCGACAGGAAGACCTAATTTTTGGTTGGAGGAAGTCAAAATAGACAGCAACATATTGTTGATGATGCATGGGTCAGATGAAATTGTTTTAAGGTTATAATTTCATAGACGATTTATCGTGTTTTTTCTTGTTCACGCAATGTTTATTGTAACAAATACTTTTAACGAAAAACCCTAATGTTTACAATATAATAAAGGAAAGATTTTTTGTAATACAATTTTTATGTGGTTGAGGCAGTAGCCCGATTCAGACAATTTTTATGATTGTGTCCGACCTGACGACATAAACCACACTTTCTTTCCAGCTTGTCAAGGGATCCCATTTCGGTTGTAATGCGCTTACTTTTGGGACGACCCTTTTTACTACTTCGCATTTGGTCATTGTGCCATACTATTTCGCCGTCGTATGCAGGCCAATAATCTGGTTTTGCTACCAAAGGGAAGCTGTTGTTGTAAACATTGAGCAACGTTTCAGATTTGTAAATGTGTGATAGAAGTTGTAGCGCGTCTTGATGAGTATAGGCACACGCGACAATGACATGAGAGCAAGGCATACAAAAGGCTTAAAACTTTCCACAATCGCACCAACGAGAAGGTAGTACAACCCTATACTCTTGTCTTGGCAGGCCCTTGTTGTGGTCGATTGTCTCTTTGACAATGAAGTTGTGGCTGTGTCGGTCACACCGTATAACTATATGGGTGTTGGCTTTGGCACTTTCTGCCTTAATGTACTTCATGCAGCTTTCACTTTATAATTGTCCAAATTGCAAGACCGCATTCCATATTTCACCTCTTTTGGCAAATAATGAAGCCATCCTAAAATATGTTGATTTAACTAAAGTAGTGACCGGGAGGTTTCATATGCCTTTGAATACCCCATTCATCGATTCAATTAGATTTGTTGTCATGTGGCCCCATCTTTGTCCATTGTCGTATGACCTTGTCCATTTTTCTACCAGAATATTATTGATCCACCTACCGGCTTCCGAATTTGAAAAACGGACATCGTTGTGATAATATTTGAATGTAGGTTGTGTCAATGCATATCCCGTACTCATAACCGCTTTCCTAAGTGTTTTGTCTTTGATCTCACTCGTGAAATTTTGGACGATATGTCTAACACAATAGACATGCATAGAAGGAAGGTCATGCCAACCGTTTGCAGGATTATTGTATGCACTTCCAATGGATGCATGTCTATCAGAGATAAAACAAAGATCTGGTTGAGGAGCCACGTGTGTTCGGAGATTTTTGAGAAAAAAGCTCCAAGCACCAACAGTCTCCCCCCCCCCTCGACTAGGGAAAAGGCAATTGGGAAAATGTTACTGTTGCCATCTTGTGCAACTGCCATCAGTAGCGTGCCTTTGTATTTCCCATACAACCAAGTCCCATCAATTTGTATAATTGGTTTGCATGACGCAAACCCTGTGATGCAAGGTTGAAAAGCCCAAAACACTCGACTGAATATTCCATTTCTGTTGAGTTGACTACCATCCGGGGCGTATGTTGGCACTGTTTCCAGAATGTAAATAGTACCCGGAGAATAAGTCTGGAGTGCATTCAGGTAGCGAGGAAGTTCTTGGTATGACTCCTCCCAGTTTCCATATACCTTTTCAATCGCCTTGGTCTTTGCTAACCACGCCTTTCGGTAAGATGGAGTATAGTCAAATACCATAGTGGTGTGGGAGATTATGGTTTTCACCTTCAATGATGGATCATTGCTGACGAGTGGTAGGATTTCTTGACAAATGAGATCATAATTAAGTTTTCGATGATCCTGTGATTGAGTAGAACTGACACAAGTGTGGGTAGACATGGAACCTATGACCCAAAAATCACCTCTTAATTTGTATGATGCAGTGAGCTTGAACATACAATCAGGGTGGACACACTTGATCTTGTATCTTTCTGGATTTACACGATCCACCTTAAAATCGACCGAGTTAAGCATGTGAAATTTTTTGATGGCTCTGATACATTCTTCTCTGTTACGAAATTTGTCTTTATCTTTTAAGTTTTCATCCAACTACATATACATATTGAAAAATAAATCAGAAGACGGTTCATCTCCGCCCATGTTGAAGTTTGTCATGTGCGGAGGTGGTGTGTGGATCTCGTTTGCAGGAATACCAGGTATCCCATCGTCTTCGGAATCATCATTGACCATTTCGTCAAACTCCAACTTGTCATCTTCTTCTTCTTCATCAACTCCATCTACTTCTGCTTGTTCGGTCTCCAAAGGATCAACCACTTGTGACAGCTGAGGCTCTCGCATCATAATGTACAACTCAATAGAGTCATAACCAGAATACTCATGACTGGAAAATATATTCTGAAGATCCTCATCATATTGAACCTCAACCTTATAAAATATTATTTGGTTGTTACCAAAAAAAACCGAATTCTGATAAAATATTTGTGTCACGTGGCCTCGTCCAAGTTTTGCCTCCAATCGTTTTTTTAAGTACAAAAAATTGGATTTCCTGTTTAAACAAAATCAAATGTTCTCAGTGTCTCTAAACAAAAACCCAGAGGTGGGAAAAATGTATATCTCACTGTGGAAATGTGCACTGATCACATATTTGGGTGCAGAGGCCATTGTGTATGACTGTTTGAAGGTTTGAAGGTTTGAAGTTTATGTGTTAATTGCTGGAATTTTTGAATGTTCTAGTGTTTGAGAGATTAAGTGTATGAGTGTTTTGATAAATGTAAGATTAAATAGGTTGTACTGAATTTAAATTAAGAAACATGCATCCAGAGATGCCTTCTCCAAGGCTGCCACCTAGCCTGCGCCTACACTGCACCTACACTGCAACCTCTAAGGTGCCTCCCATCACGTCCAATAGTGTTACATGCATTCAGAGATGCCTTCTCCAAGGTTGTCACCTAGCCTGCGCCTACTCTACAACCCATTCCACCTCTTATTCGCCATCAGGGATGGCGACACCTTTCATTTTTGTACTATTTCACCAAGCCCAATGGCGTCTCCCTTCATGTCCAATCGTGTTACATGCATCCAGAGATGCCTTCTCCAAGGCTGCCACCTAACATGCGCCTACACTGCAACCTCTAAGGCGCCTCTCATCACGTCCAATAGTGTTACATGCATTCATAGATGCCTTCTCCAAGGCTGTCACCTAGCATGCGCTACTCTACAACCCATGCCACCTCTTATTCGCCAACAGGGATGGTGACACCTTTCATTTTTGTCATGTTTCGCCAAGTCCAATGGCGCCTCCCTTCACGTCCAATCGTGTTACATGCATCCAGAGATGCCTTATCCAAGGCTGTCACCTAGCCTGCGCCTACTCTGCAACCCATTCCACCTCTTATTCGACAACAGGGATGGCGACACCTTTCATTTTTGTATTGTTTCTCCAAGTCCAACGGTACCTCCCTTCACGTCCAATCGTGTTACATGCATGCAGAGATGCCTTCTCCAAGGCTTCCACGTATCCTGCATATACACTGCAAGAGTGACACTTATCATGCATGCATGCACCCACCTACCACCTCACTTACTCTATGAAATTTTTTTGCCTATAAATACAGAGCATTACATACTTCTCTCGCGTCCACAATCGTCTCACTCACTGCTACAAACTCTTTCATAATCTCTTACAATTTCAAACTCTTTCACAATCTAAGGCATTTTCAACAATGACTCTTCTCACAATGGGCGATTCTCACAGAGGCACAACGGACAACATTGCAGCATTTGTAAGTTTCTTTTATACTTATACATTTTTCATACTTCTAGCAATGCTTTGTTCATCTTACTTACCTACTCATACACCTTTTACATTATTAACTTAGGATACTAAAAGATTCATAATCCAATCACACAACTACCTTGATCCTGACCCGTTGATCGTACCATATCTCGATTACGCAGGTTTCAGAAACGTTATAAAGATCTCCAACTGCAGAATTGATTCAAAGTTCATACTTGCAATATTGGAAAGGTGGAGACCAGAGACCCATACATTTCATCTACCAATAGGTGAATGTACCGTCACACTAGAGGACGTGTACATGTTATTGGGTCTCCTTGTCGACAGTAAGGCGGTTAACAGGTCGGTTAAACAACCCAATTCTCTGTGTGAAGAATTGTTGGGCGGGGATATGGTTGAAGGTGGTGGTGCGAGAGGTCAGGGTATACTACTAACTGAGCTAAAAAATCATTATGCGACTCTGGAATTGAACGAAAATTCCTCCGAGCTAGCTAAGGTAATAAAAGCTAGAACTTATATAATGATACTATTTGGAACCTTTTTATTTCCCGAAAGTACGGGAAATAGTGTAAATTTTATGTATTTAAATTTACTTAGAGACTTCGAAAAAACTAGAACGTATAGTTGGGGTTCTGCTGTTTTAGTCCATCTATACAGTTCCTTGTGTAAAAATGAAATCAAGGAAAAATGTACATTTCATGGCTGCGCTTTTTTACTTCAAGCCTGGGGTT
>CATIWC010001984.1:0-2500 GCA_948472305.1 Vicia faba
GGACACTTTGAAACGCAATTCCTATTGAGCGGCGGGTAGAATCCTTTGCAGACGACTTAAATACGCGACGGGGTATTGTAAGTGGCAGAGTGGCCTTGCTGCCACGATCCACTGAGATTCAGCCCTTGTCGCTTCGATTCGTCCCTCCCAACCCACGTGTTTCCTTCGTTCCGTAAACTGGTAGGGTTTTGATTCGTAAAAAACTTGTGAAATATTTAAAAAAAATATCAAATGGTGCACGACGCCTCCTAGCTCTCGGACCTTGCCATTATGTCTTGTGTCCTCACGGTTGACGTGTAGTGTTGTAAGGTGTTACGCGCCGACGCGTCATCCATATGGGCGAGGGAACAATGGGCCAAGTTTCTTGTAGCACTTTCTTTTTGGATGACAAGTACAAGGCATGCCCACGGGTGGATTTTGTGGAGGTGTCTCAACATTACCGAGTTTGGCCAAGGTTAACGTTCCTTCCGCCTATGGAACGCTCTACCCCCCGAAAATTCGAAATAAATCGAGTGGTCGCCCGAATGCTACGGAACTTTGCGCTGCCCTGTACATGTTGGTAGACAAGTCCATGCAAAGGACTAGGCAAGAACGCATTGCGTAGGCCATGGTTTGCGTTGCTTCCGCCTCATGGCCCACCGACACGCGAAAAGCCGAAAAACATGAAGGGATCGCCCGAATGGTACGAAACCTTGCATTCATCTCAATTTGGTGTCAGATTAATGGATGAAAAAATTCAGACCGGAACTCATTGCGTAGCCCGACGTTGGCTTGCTTTCCGCCCCTTGGAGAAACCGCACACGCACGCGTTCCGGTCGGAAATTGAAAGTAGACCGAGGGCTTGTCGAAACGCTACGAAACTCCTTGGACACTCTCAATGTGTTATTTGGGAAGTGCATGCAAAAATCCATCGGGAGATTATTCCCCTAAGGCGCGTTTGCCTCCGCTCCCGTCGGAAAAACCGCACGGGGGCCCGTTCGGGCCGGAAATTCAAAATTGTCGAAACGCTACGAAACTTTGCAGATCCCTTCTATGTGTTATTTGGGACTTCCATGCAAAAATTCATCGGGAGATTATTCCCCTAAGGCGCGTTTGCCTCCGCTCCCGTTCATGGAGAAACCGCACACGCACGCGTTCCGGTCGGAAATTGAAAGTAGACCGAGGGCTTGTCGAAACGCTACGAAACTCCTTGGACACTCTCAATGTGTTATTTGGGAAGTGCATGCAAAAATCCATCGGGAGATTATTCCCCTAAGGCGCGTTTGCCTCCGCTCCCGTCGGAAAAACCGCACGGGGGCCCGTTCGGGCCGGAAATTCAAAATTGTCGAAACGCTACGAAACTTTGCAGATCCCTTCTATGTGTTATTTGGGACTTCCATGCAAAAATTCATCGGGAGATTATTCCCCTAAGGCGCGTTTGCCTCCGCTCCCGTTCATGGAGAAACCGCACACGCACGCGTTCCGGTCGGAAATTGAAAGTAGACCGAGGGCTTGTCGAAACGCTACGAAACTCCTTGGACACTCTCAATGTGTTATTTGGGAAGTGCATGCAAAAATCCATCGGGAGATTATTCCCCTAAGGCGCGTTTGCCTCCGCTCCCGTCGGAAAAACCGCACGGGGGCCCGTTCGGGCCGGAAATTCAAAATTGTCGAAACGCTACGAAACTTTGCAGATCCCTTCTATGTGTTATTTGGGACTTCCATGCAAAAATTCATCGGGAGATTATTCCCCTAAGGCGCGTTTGCCTCCGCTCCCGTTCATGGAGAAACCGCACACGCACGCGTTCCGGTCGGAAATTGAAAGTAGACCGAGGGCTTGTCGAAACGCTACGAAACTCCTTGGACACTCTCAATGTGTTATTTGGGAAGTGCATGCAAAAATCCATCGGGAGATTATTCCCCTAAGGCGCGTTTGCCTCCGCTCCCGTCGGAAAAACCGCACGGGGGGCCCGACACGCGAAAAGCCGAAATATATCGAGGGATCGCCCCGAATGGCATGAAACTTGGCATGCCATCTCAATTTGGTGGCAGATTAATGCATGAAAAATTCCAGACCGGAACTCATTCCGTAGCCCGACGTTTGTTTGCTTCCGCCCCTTGAAAAAAACTCAATTACACGCGTTTCGGACGAAAATTCAAAATAAATCGAGACGTTATCGAAACGCTACGAAACTTTGCAGATCCCTTCTATGTGTTATTTGAGATGTCCATGCAAAAAATCATCGGGAAATTCCATTCCTAAGGCGCGTTTGCCTCCGCTCCCGTTCTTGAAAATCCGGCGCTTAGAAAATTCATAATTAATTCATCCGAAGTCGAAAAATTCTAATTTTTGGTGGGAGGGGTTCTTATATTGTGTTTAAAGAGCATGCAAAAAATCAAGAAAAAATTCGAAGTCTAAGTCATCAAACTAGAAATTTATGTCTACAGGGAAAAAGGGACCAATTTGGTGGCAAAGTGAGGATTTCAGTTCAAACATATATAGGGGGAGGCCCTTGCCTGG
>CATIWC010001984.1:22500-25000 GCA_948472305.1 Vicia faba
CGCGTTTGCCTCCGCTCCCGTCGGAAAAACCGCACGGGGGCCCGTTCGGGCCGGAAATTCAAAATTGTCGAAACGCTACGAAACTTTGCAGATCCCTTCTATGTGTTATTTGGGACTTCCATGCAAAAATTCATCGGGAGATTATTCCCCTAAGGCGCGTTTGCCTCCGCTCCCGTTCATGGAGAAACCGCACACGCACGCGTTCC
The DNA here is from genome assembly GCA_948472305.1 of Vicia faba. NCBI lineage: Eukaryota > Viridiplantae > Streptophyta > Magnoliopsida > Fabales > Fabaceae > Vicia > Vicia faba. The sequence continues at coordinate 22,707 of CATIWC010001984.1, forward strand.
GGTCGGAAATTGAAAGTAGACCGAGGGCTTGTCGAAACGCTACGAAACTCCTTGGACACTCTCAATGTGTTATTTGGGAAGTGCATGCAAAAATCCATCGGGAGATTATTCCCCTAAGGCGCGTTTGCCTCCGCTCCCGTCGGAAAAACCGCACGGGGGCCCGTTCGGGCCGGAAATTCAAAATTGTCGAAACGCTACGAAACTTTGCAGATCCCTTCTATGTGTTATTTGGGACTTCCATGCAAAAATTCATCGGGAGATTATTCCCCTAAGGCGCGTTTGCCTCCGCTCCCGTTCATGGAGAAACCGCACACGCACGCGTTCCGGTCGGAAATTGAAAGTAGACCGAGGGCTTGTCGAAACGCTACGAAACTCCTTGGACACTCTCAATGTGTTATTTGGGAAGTGCATGCAAAAATCCATCGGGAGATTATTCCCCTAAGGCGCGTTTGCCTCCGCTCCCGTCGGAAAAACCGCACGGGGGCCCGTTCGGGCCGGAAATTCAAAATTGTCGAAACGCTACGAAACTTTGCAGATCCCTTCTATGTGTTATTTGGGACTTCCATGCAAAAATTCATCGGGAGATTATTCCCCTAAGGCGCGTTTGCCTCCGCTCCCGTTCATGGAGAAACCGCACACGCACGCGTTCCGGTCGGAAATTGAAAGTAGACCGAGGGCTTGTCGAAACGCTACGAAACTCCTTGGACACTCTCAATGTGTTATTTGGGAAGTGCATGCAAAAATCCATCGGGAGATTATTCCCCTAAGGCGCGTTTGCCTCCGCTCCCGTCGGAAAAACCGCACGGGGGCCCGTTCGGGCCGGAAATTCAAAATTGTCGAAACGCTACGAAACTTTGCAGATCCCTTCTATGTGTTATTTGGGACTTCCATGCAAAAATTCATCGGGAGATTATTCCCCTAAGGCGCGTTTGCCTCCGCTCCCGTTCATGGAGAAACCGCACACGCACGCGTTCCGGTCGGAAATTGAAAGTAGACCGAGGGCTTGTCGAAACGCTACGAAACTCCTTGGACACTCTCAATGTGTTATTTGGGAAGTGCATGCAAAAATCCATCGGGAGATTATTCCCCTAAGGCGCGTTTGCCTCCGCTCCCGTCGGAAAAACCGCACGGGGGCCCGTTCGGGCCGGAAATTCAAAATTGTCGAAACGCTACGAAACTTTGCAGATCCCTTCTATGTGTTATTTGGGACTTCCATGCAAAAATTCATCGGGAGATTATTCCCCTAAGGCGCGTTTGCCTCCGCTCCCGTTCATGGAGAAACCGCACACGCACGCGTTCCGGTCGGAAATTGAAAGTAGACCGAGGGCTTGTCGAAACGCTACGAAACTCCTTGGACACTCTCAATGTGTTATTTGGGAAGTGCATGCAAAAATCCATCGGGAGATTATTCCCCTAAGGCGCGTTTGCCTCCGCTCCCGTCGGAAAAACCGCACGGGGGCCCGTTCGGGCCGGAAATTCAAAATTGTCGAAACGCTACGAAACTTTGCAGATCCCTTCTATGTGTTATTTGGGACTTCCATGCAAAAATTCATCGGGAGATTATTCCCCTAAGGCGCGTTTGCCTCCGCTCCCGTTCATGGAGAAACCGCACACGCACGCGTTCCGGTCGGAAATTGAAAGTAGACCGAGGGCTTGTCGAAACGCTACGAAACTCCTTGGACACTCTCAATGTGTTATTTGGGAAGTGCATGCAAAAATCCATCGGGAGATTATTCCCCTAAGGCGCGTTTGCCTCCGCTCCCGTCGGAAAAACCGCACGGGGGCCCGTTCGGGCCGGAAATTCAAAATTGTCGAAACGCTACGAAACTTTGCAGATCCCTTCTATGTGTTATTTGGGACTTCCATGCAAAAATTCATCGGGAGATTATTCCCCTAAGGCGCGTTTGCCTCCGCTCCCGTTCATGGAGAAACCGCACACGCACGCGTTCCGGTCGGAAATTGAAAGTAGACCGAGGGCTTGTCGAAACGCTACGAAACTCCTTGGACACTCTCAATGTGTTATTTGGGAAGTGCATGCAAAAATCCATCGGGAGATTATTCCCCTAAGGCGCGTTTGCCTCCGCTCCCGTCGGAAAAACCGCACGGGGGCCCGTTCGGGCCGGAAATTCAAAATTGTCGAAACGCTACGAAACTTTGCAGATCCCTTCTATGTGTTATTTGGGACTTCCATGCAAAAATTCATCGGGAGATTATTCCCCTAAGGCGCGTTTGCCTCCGCTCCCGTTCATGGAGAAACCGCACACGCACGCGTTCCGGTCGGAAATTGAAAGTAG
>CATIWC010001984.1:35000-37500 GCA_948472305.1 Vicia faba
TCAATGTGTTATTTGGGAAGTGCATGCAAAAATCCATCGGGAGATTATTCCCCTAAGGCGCGTTTGCCTCCGCTCCCGTCGGAAAAACCGCACGGGGGCCCGTTCGGGCCGGAAATTCAAAATTGTCGAAACGCTACGAAACTTTGCAGATCCCTTCTATGTGTTATTTGGGACTTCCATGCAAAAATTCATCGGGAGATTATTCCCCTAAGGCGCGTTTGCCTCCGCTCCCGTTCATGGAGAAACCGCACACGCACGCGTTCCGGTCGGAAATTGAAAGTAGACCGAGGGCTTGTCGAAACGCTACGAAACTCCTTGGACACTCTCAATGTGTTATTTGGGAAGTGCATGCAAAAATCCATCGGGAGATTATTCCCCTAAGGCGCGTTTGCCTCCGCTCCCGTCGGAAAAACCGCACGGGGGCCCGTTCGGGCCGGAAATTCAAAATTGTCGAAACGCTACGAAACTTTGCAGATCCCTTCTATGTGTTATTTGGGACTTCCATGCAAAAATTCATCGGGAGATTATTCCCCTAAGGCGCGTTTGCCTCCGCTCCCGTTCATGGAGAAACCGCACACGCACGCGTTCCGGTCGGAAATTGAAAGTAGACCGAGGGCTTGTCGAAACGCTACGAAACTCCTTGGACACTCTCAATGTGTTATTTGGGAAGTGCATGCAAAAATCCATCGGGAGATTATTCCCCTAAGGCGCGTTTGCCTCCGCTCCCGTCGGAAAAACCGCACGGGGGCCCGTTCGGGCCGGAAATTCAAAATTGTCGAAACGCTACGAAACTTTGCAGATCCCTTCTATGTGTTATTTGGGACTTCCATGCAAAAATTCATCGGGAGATTATTCCCCTAAGGCGCGTTTGCCTCCGCTCCCGTTCATGGAGAAACCGCACACGCACGCGTTCCGGTCGGAAATTGAAAGTAGACCGAGGGCTTGTCGAAACGCTACGAAACTCCTTGGACACTCTCAATGTGTTATTTGGGAAGTGCATGCAAAAATCCATCGGGAGATTATTCCCCTAAGGCGCGTTTGCCTCCGCTCCCGTCGGAAAAACCGCACGGGGGCCCGTTCGGGCCGGAAATTCAAAATTGTCGAAACGCTACGAAACTTTGCAGATCCCTTCTATGTGTTATTTGGGACTTCCATGCAAAAATTCATCGGGAGATTATTCCCCTAAGGCGCGTTTGCCTCCGCTCCCGTTCATGGAGAAACCGCACACGCACGCGTTCCGGTCGGAAATTGAAAGTAGACCGAGGGCTTGTCGAAACGCTACGAAACTCCTTGGACACTCTCAATGTGTTATTTGGGAAGTGCATGCAAAAATCCATCGGGAGATTATTCCCCTAAGGCGCGTTTGCCTCCGCTCCCGTCGGAAAAACCGCACGGGGGCCCGTTCGGGCCGGAAATTCAAAATTGTCGAAACGCTACGAAACTTTGCAGATCCCTTCTATGTGTTATTTGGGACTTCCATGCAAAAATTCATCGGGAGATTATTCCCCTAAGGCGCGTTTGCCTCCGCTCCCGTTCATGGAGAAACCGCACACGCACGCGTTCCGGTCGGAAATTGAAAGTAGACCGAGGGCTTGTCGAAACGCTACGAAACTCCTTGGACACTCTCAATGTGTTATTTGGGAAGTGCATGCAAAAATCCATCGGGAGATTATTCCCCTAAGGCGCGTTTGCCTCCGCTCCCGTCGGAAAAACCGCACGGGGGCCCGACACGCGAAAAGCCGAAATATATCGAGGGATCGCCCGAATGGCATGAAACTTGGCATGCCATCTCAATTTGGTGGCAGATTAATGCATGAAAAATTCCAGACCGGAACTCATTCCGTAGCCCGACGTTTGTTTGCTTCCGCCCCTTGAAAAAAACTCAATTACACGCGTTTCGGACGAAAATTCAAAATAAATCGAGACGTTATCGAAACGCTACGAAACTTTGCAGATCCCTTCTATGTGTTATTTGAGATGTCCATGCAAAAAATCATCGGGAAATTCCATTCCTAAGGCGCGTTTGCCTCCGCTCCCGTTCTTGAAAATCCGGCGCTTAGAAAATTCATAATTAATTCATCCGAAGTCGAAAAATTCTAATTTTTGGTGGGAGGGGTTCTTATATTGTGTTTAAAGAGCATGCAAAAAATCAAGAAAAAATTCGAAGTCTAAGTCATCAAACTAGAAATTTATGTCTACAGGGAAAAAGGGACCAATTTGGTGGCAAAGTGAGGATTTCAGTTCAAACATATATAGGGGGAGGCCCTTGCCTGGTCCGCCTGGGGCCTTGCCACGCCCAGGCCAGGCCACGCCCAGGCCAGGCCACATGCTGCCTAGACGGAACATGCCCATGGGTGTTCCAAACGATTCCAATGGCAAATCCATCAACCCCCCGCACAAAATCCAATCCAAATATCGAATTTTCATCATCGAATCGAGCGTTCTTGATAAAAAAAATTCAAAATTTGGCTGGATTTTGCGTGCCCGTGCCGGCCACACG